>CAXARU010000149.1:0-600000 GCA_963971365.1 Lasioglossum villosulum
GTTCACAGTTCACAGTTCACTGTTCACAGTTCACTGTTCACACTTCACACTTCACACTTCACACTTCACACTTCACACTTCACACTTCACACTTCACACTTCACACTTCACACTTCACAGTTCACAGTTCGCAGTTCACAGTTCACAGTTCACAGTTCACAGTTCACAGTTCACAGTTCACAGTTCACAGTTCACAGTTCACAGTTCACAGTTCACAGTTCACAGTTCACAGTTCACAGTTCACAGTTCACAGTTCACAGTTCACAGTTCACAGTTCACAGTTCACAGTTCACAGTTCACAGTTCACAGTTCACAGTTCACAGTTCACAGTTCACAGTTCACAGTTCACAGTTCACAGTTCACAGTTCACAGTTCACAGTTCACAGTTCACAGTTCACAGTTCACAGTTCACAGTTCACAGTTCACAGTTCACAGTTCACAGTTCACAGTTCACAGTTCACAGTTCACAGTTCACAGTTCACAGTTCACAGTTCACAGTTCACAGTTCACAGTTCACAGTTCACAGTTCACAGTTCACAGTTCACAGTTCACAGTTCACAGTTCACAGTTCACAGTCCACGGTTCACAGTTCACAGTGCACCCTTCTTAGTTCACAGCTCACAGTTCCCAGTTCACAGTTAACAGTTCACAGTTCACAATCCGCCGTAAACAGTTCACAATTTGCAGTGCACACTTCAAAGTTCACAGTTCACAGTTCACAGTGCACCGTTCTTAGTTCACAGCTCACAGTTCCCAGTTCACAGTTCACAGTTCACAGTTCACAGTTCACAGTTCACAGTTCACAGTTCACAGTTCACAGTTCACAGTTCACAGTTCACAGTTCACAGTTCACAGTTCACAGTTCACAGTTCACAGTTCACAGTTCACAGTTCACAGTTCACAGTTCACAGTTCACAGTTCACAGTTCACAGTTCACAGTTCACAGTTCACAGTTCACAGTTCACAGTTCACAGTTCACAGTTCACACTTCACAGTTCACAGTTCAAAGTTCACAGTTCACAGTTCACAGTTCACAGTTCACAGTTCACAGTTCACACTTCACAGTTCACAGTTCAAAGTTCACAGTTCACAGTTCACAGTGCACCGTTCTTAGTTCACAGCTCACAGTTCCCAGTTCCCAGTTCACAGTTCACAGTTCACAGTTCACAGTTCACAGTTCGCAGTTCACAGTTCACAGTTCGCAGTTCACAGTTCACAGTTCACAGTTCACAGTTCACAGTTCACAGTTCACAGTTCACAGTTCACAGTTCACAGTTCACAGTTCACAGTTCACAGTTCACAGTTCACAGTTCACAGTTCACAGTTCACAGTTCACAGTTCACAGTTCACAGTTCACAGTTCACAGTTCACAGTTAACAGTTCACAGTTCACAATCCGCCGTTCACAGTTCACAATTTGCAGTGCACACTTCAAAGTTCACAGCTCACAGTTCACAGTTCACAGTTCACACTTCACAGTTCACACTTCACAGTTCACAGTTCACAGTGCACCGTTCTTAGTTCACAGCTCACAGTTCCCAGTTCACAGTTAACAGTTCACAGTTCACAATCCGCCGTTCACAGTTCACAATTTGCAGTGCACACTTCAAAGTTCACAGCTCACAGTTCACAGTTTACACTTCACAGTTCACACTTCACAGTTCACAGTTCACAGTTCACAGTGCACCGTTCTTAGTTCACAGTTCACAGTTCACAGTTCACAGTTCACAGTTCACAGTTCACAGTTCACAGTTCACAGTTCACAGTTCACAGTTCACAGTTCACAGTTCACAGTTCACAGTTTACAGTTTACAGTTTACAGTTTACAGTTTACAGTTTACAGTTCACAGTTCACAGTTCACAGTTCACAGTTCACACTTCACAGTTCACACTTCACAGTTCACAGTTCACAGTGCACCGTTCTTAGTTCACAGCTCACAGTTCCCAGTTCACAGTTAACAGTTCACAGTTCACAATCCGCCGTTCACAGTTCACAATTTGCAGTGCACACTTCAAAGTTCACAGCTCACAGTTCACAGTTCACAGTTCACAGTTCACAGTTCACAGTTCACAGTTCACAGTTCACAGTTCACAGTTCACAGTTCACAGTTCACAGTTCACAGTTCACAGTTCACAGTTCACAGTTCACAGTTCACAGTTCACAGTTCACAGTTCACAGTTCACAGTTCACAGTTCACAGTTCACAGTTCACAGTTCACAGTTCACAGTTCACAGTTCACAGTTCACAGTTCACAGTTCACAGTTCACAGTTCACAGTTCACAGTTCACAGTTCACAGTTCACAGTTCACAGTTCACAGTTCACAGTTCACAGTTCACAGTTCACAGTTCACAGTTCACAGTTCACAGTTCACAGTTCACAGTTCACAGTTCACAGTTCACAGTTCACAGTTCACAGTTCACAGTTCACAGTTCACAGTTCACAGTTCACAGTTCACAGTTCACAGTTCACAGTTCACAGTCCACGGTTCACAGTTCACAGTGCACCCTTCTTAGTTCACAGCTCACAGTTCCCAGTTCACAGTTAACAGTTCACAGTTCACAATCCGCCGTTCACAGTTCACAATTTGCAGTGCACACTTCAAAGTTCACAGTTCACAGTTCACAGTGCACCGTTCTTAGTTCACAGCTCACAGTTCCCAGTTCACAGTTCACAGTTCACAGTTCACAGTTCACAGTTCACAGTTCACAGTTCACAGTTCACAGTTCACAGTTCACAGTTCACAGTTCACAGTTCACAGTTCACAGTTCACAGTTCACAGTTCACAGTTCACAGTTCACAGTTCACAGTTCACAGTTCACAGTTCACAGTTCACAGTTCACAGTTCACAGTTCACAGTTCACAGTTCACAGTTCACAGTTCACAGTTCACAGTTCACAGTTCACAGTTCACAGTTCACACTTCACAGTTCACAGTTCAAAGTTCACAGTTCACAGTTCACAGTGCACCGTTCTTAGTTCACAGCTCACAGTTCCCAGTTCCCAGTTCACAGTTCACAGTTCACAGTTCACAGTTCACAGTTCGCAGTTCGCAGTTCACAGTTCGCAGTTCACAGTTCACAGTTCACAGTTCACAGTTCACAGTTCACAGTTCACAGTTCACAGTTCACAGTTCACAGTTCACAGTTCACAGTTCACAGTTCACAGTTCACAGTTCACAGTTCACAGTTCACAGTTCACAGTTCACAGTTCACAGTTCACAGTTCACAGTTCACAGTTCACAGTTCACAGTTCACAGTTCACAGTTCACAGTTCACAGTTCACAGTTCACAGTTCACAGTTCACAGTTCACAGTTCACAGTTCACAGTTCACAGTTCACAGTTCACAGTTCACAGTTAACAGTTCACAGTTCACAATCCGCCGTTCACAGTTCACAATTTGCAGTGCACACTTCAAAGTTCACAGCTCACAGTTCACAGTTCACAGTTCACACTTCACAGTTCACACTTCACAGTTCACAGTTCACAGTGCACCGTTCTTAGTTCACAGCTCACAGTTCCCAGTTCACAGTTAACAGTTCACAGTTCACAATCCGCCGTTCACAGTTCACAATTTGCAGTGCACACTTCAAAGTTCACAGCTCACAGTTCACAGTTTACACTTCACAGTTCACACTTCACAGTTCACAGTTCACAGTTCACAGTGCACCGTTCTTAGTTCACAGTTCACAGTTCACAGTTCACAGTTCACAGTTCACAGTTCACAGTTCACAGTTCACAGTTCACAGTTCACAGTTCACAGTTCACAGTTTACAGTTTACAGTTTACAGTTTACAGTTTACAGTTTACAGTTCACAGTTCACAGTTCACAGTTCACACTTCACAGTTCACACTTCACAGTTCACAGTTCACAGTGCACCGTTCTTAGTTCACAGCTCACAGTTCCCAGTTCACAGTTAACAGTTCACAGTTCACAGTTCACAGTGCACCGTTCTTAGTTCACAGCTCACAGTTCCCAGTTCACAGTTCACAGTTCACAGTTCACAGTTCACAGTTCACAGTTCACAGTTCACAGTTCACAGTTCACAGTTCACAGTTCACAGTTCACAGTTCACAGTTCACAGTTCACAGTTCACAGTTCACAGTTCACAGTTCACAGTTCACAGTTCACAGTTCACAGTTCACAGTTCACAGTTCACAGTTCACAGTTCACAGTTCACAGTTCACAGTTCACAGTTCACAGTTCATAGATCGCAGTTCACAGTTCGCAGTTCACAGTTCACAGTTCACACTTCACAGTTCACAGTTCACAGTTCACAGTTCACAGTTCACAGTTCACAGTTCACAGTTCATAGCTCGCAGTTCACAGTTCACAGTTCACTGTTCACAAATCGCAGTTCACAGTTCACAGTTCACACTTCACAGTTCACACTTCACAGTTCACAGTTCACAGTTCACAGTTCACAGTTCACAGTGCACCGTTCTTAGTTCACAGCTCACAGTTAACAGTTCCCAGTTAACAGTTCACAGTTCACAATCCGCCGTTCACAGTTCACAATTTGCAGTGCACACTTCAAAGTTCACAGCTCGCAGTTCACAGTTCACAGTTCACAGTTCACAGTGCACCCTTCTCAGTTCACAGCTCACAGTTTCCAGTTCACAGTTAACAGTTCACAGTTCACAATCCGCCGTTCACAGTTAACAATTTGCAGTGCACACTTCAAAGTTCACAGCTCGCAGTTCAAAGTTCACAGTTCACAGTTCACAGTTCACAGTTCACAGTTCACAGTTCACAGTTCACAGTTCACAGTTCACAGTTAACAGTTCACAGTTCACAATCCGCCGTTCACAGTTCACAATTTGCAGTGCACACTTCAAAGTTCTCAGCTCGCAGTTCACAGTTCACAGTTCACAGTTCACAGTTCACAGTTTACAGTTTACAGTTTACAGTTTACAGTTTACAGTTCACAGTTCACAGTTCACACTTCACAGTTCACACTTCACAGTTCACAGTTCACAGTGCACCGTTCACAGTTCACAGTTCACAGTTCACAGTTCACAGTTCACAGTTCACAGTTCACAGTTCACAGTTCACAGTTCACAGTTCACAGTTCACAGTTCACAGTTCACAGTTCACAGTTCACAGTTCACAGTTCACAGTTCACAGTTCACAGTTCACAGTTCACAGTTCACAGTTCACAGTTCACAGTTCACAGTTCACAGTTCACAGTTCACAGTTCACAGTTCACAGTTCACAGTTCACAGTTCACAGTTCACAGTTCACAGTTCACAGTTCACAGTTCACAGTTCACAGTTCACAGTTCACAGTTCACAGTTCACAGTTCACAGTTCACAGTTCACAGTTCACAGTTCACAGTTCACAGTTCACAGTTCACACTTCACAGTCCACAGTTCGCAGTTCACAGTGCACCCTTCTCAGTTCACAGCTCACAGTTTCCAGTTCACAGTTAACAGTTCACAGTTCACAATCCGCCGTTCACAGTTCACAATTTGCAGTGCACACTTCAAAGTTCAGCGTTCACAGTGCACAGTTCACAGTTCACAGTTCACAGTTCACAGTTCACAGTTCACAGTTCACAGTTCACAGTTCACAGTTCACAGTTCACAGTTCACAGTTCACAGTTCACAGTTCACAGTTCACAGTTCACAGTTCACAGTTCACTGTTCACAAATCGCAGTTCACAGTTCACAGTTCACAGTTCACAGTTCGCAGTTCACTGTTCACAAATCGCAGTTCACAGTTCACAGTTCACAGTTCACAGATCACAGTTCACAGATCACAGTTCACAGATCACAGTTCACAGATCACAGTTCACAGATCACAGTTCACAGATCACAGTTCACAGATCACAGTTCACACTTCACAGTTCACAGTTCACAGTTCACAGCCCGCAGTTCAAAGTTCACAGTTCACAGTTCACAGTTCACAGTTCACAGTTCACAGTTCTCAGATCACAGTTCACAGTTTACAGTTTACTGTTCACAGTTCACAGTTCACACTTCACAGTTCACACTTCACAGTTCACAGTTCACAGTGCACCGTTCTTAGTTCACAGCTCACAGTTCCCAGTTCACAGTTAACAGTTCACAGTTCACAATCCGCCGTTCACAGTTCATAATTTGCAGTGCACACTTCAAAGTTCACAGCTCACAGTTCACAGTTCACAGTTCACACTTCACAGTTCACACTTCACAGTTCACAGTTCACAGTGCACCGTTCTTAGTTCACAGCTCACAGTTCCCAGTTCACAGTTAACAGTTCACAGTTCACAATCCGCCGTTCACAGTTCACAATTTGCAGTGCACACTTCAAAGTTCACAGCTCACAGTTCACAGTTTACACTTCACAGTTCACACTTCACAGTTCACAGTTCACAGTTCACAGTGCACCGTTCTTAGTTCACAGTTCACAGTTCACAGTTCACAGTTCACAGTTCACAGTTCACAGTTCACAGTTCACAGTTCACAGTTCACAGTTCACAGTTCACAGTTCACAATTCACAGTTCACAGTTCACAGTTCACAGTTCACAGTTCACAGTTCACAGTTCACAGTTCACAGTTCACAGTTCACAGTTCACAGTTCACAGTTCACAGTTCACAGTTCACAGTTCACAGTTCACAGTTCACAGTTCACAGTTCACAGTTCACAGTTCACAGTTCACAGTTCACAGTTCACAGTTCACAGTTCACAGTTCACAGTTCACAGTTCACAGTTCACAGTTCACAGTTCACAGTTCACAGTTCACAGTTCACAGTTCACAGTTCACAGTTCACAGTTCACAGTTCACAGTTCACAGTTCACAGTTCACAGTTCACAGTTCACAGTTCACAGTTCACAGTTCACAGTTCACAGTTCACAGTTCACAGTCCACGGTTCACAGTTCACAGTGCACCCTTCTTAGTTCACAGCTCACAGTTCCCAGTTCACAGTTAACAGTTCACAGTTCACAATCCGCCGTTCACAGTTCACAATTTGCAGTGCACACTTCAAAGTTCACAGTTCACAGTTCACAGTGCACCGTTCTTAGTTCACAGCTCACAGTTCCCAGTTCACAGTTCACAGTTCACAGTTCACAGTTCACAGTTCACAGTTCACAGTTCACAGTTCACAGTTCACAGTTCACAGTTCACAGTTCACAGTTCACAGTTCACAGTTCACAGTTCACAGTTCACAGTTCACAGTTCACAGTTCACAGTTCACAGTTCACAGTTCACAGTTCACAGTTCACAGTTCACAGTTCACAGTTCACAGTTCACAGTTCACAGTTCACAGTTCACAGTTCACAGTTCACAGTTCACAGTTCACAGTTCACAGTTCACAGTTCACAGTTCACAGTTCACAGTTCACAGTTCACAGTTCACAGTTCACAGTTCACAGTTCACAGTTCACAGTTCACAGTTCACAGTTCACAGTTCACAGTTCACAGTTCACAGTTCACAGTTCACAGTTCACAGTTCACAGTTCACAGTTCACAGTTCACAGTTAACAGTTCACAGTTCACAATCCGCCGTTCACAGTTCACAATTTGCAGTGCACACTTCAAAGTTCACAGCTCACAGTTCACAGTTCACAGTTCACACTTCACAGTTCACACTTCACAGTTCACAGTTCACAGTGCACCGTTCTTAGTTCACAGCTCACAGTTCCCAGTTCACAGTTAACAGTTCACAGTTCACAATCCGCCGTTCACAGTTCACAATTTGCAGTGCACACTTCAAAGTTCACAGCTCACAGTTCACAGTTTACACTTCACAGTTCACACTTCACAGTTCACAGTTCACAGTTCACAGTGCACCGTTCTTAGTTCACAGTTCACAGTTCACAGTTCACAGTTCACAGTTCACAGTTCACAGTTCACAGTTCACAGTTCACAGTTCACAGTTCACAGTTCACAGTTTACAGTTTACAGTTTACAGTTTACAGTTTACAGTTTACAGTTCACAGTTCACAGTTCACAGTTCACACTTCACAGTTCACACTTCACAGTTCACAGTTCACAGTGCACCGTTCTTAGTTCACAGCTCACAGTTCCCAGTTCACAGTTAACAGTTCACAGTTCACAGTTCACAGTGCACCGTTCTTAGTTCACAGCTCACAGTTCCCAGTTCACAGTTCACAGTTCACAGTTCACAGTTCACAGTTCACAGTTCACAGTTCACAGTTCACAGTTCACAGTTCACAGTTCACAGTTCACAGTTCACAGTTCACAGTTCACAGTTCACAGTTCACAGTTCACAGTTCACAGTTCACAGTTCACAGTTCACAGTTCACAGTTCACAGTTCACAGTTCACAGTTCACAGTTCACAGTTCACAGTTCACAGTTCATAGATCGCAGTTCACAGTTCGCAGTTCACAGTTCACAGTTCACACTTCACAGTTCACAGTTCACAGTTCACAGTTCACAGTTCACAGTTCACAGTTCACAGTTCATAGCTCGCAGTTCACAGTTCACAGTTCACTGTTCACAAATCGCAGTTCACAGTTCACAGTTCACACTTCACAGTTCACACTTCACAGTTCACAGTTCACAGTTCACAGTTCACAGTTCACAGTGCACCGTTCTTAGTTCACAGCTCACAGTTAACAGTTCCCAGTTAACAGTTCACAGTTCACAATCCGCCGTTCACAGTTCACAATTTGCAGTGCACACTTCAAAGTTCACAGCTCGCAGTTCACAGTTCACAGTTCACAGTTCACAGTGCACCCTTCTCAGTTCACAGCTCACAGTTTCCAGTTCACAGTTAACAGTTCACAGTTCACAATCCGCCGTTCACAGTTAACAATTTGCAGTGCACACTTCAAAGTTCACAGCTCGCAGTTCAAAGTTCACAGTTCACAGTTCACAGTTCACAGTTCACAGTTCACAGTTCACAGTTCACAGTTCACAGTTCACAGTTAACAGTTCACAGTTCACAATCCGCCGTTCACAGTTCACAATTTGCAGTGCACACTTCAAAGTTCTCAGCTCGCAGTTCACAGTTCACAGTTCACAGTTCACAGTTCACAGTTTACAGTTTACAGTTTACAGTTTACAGTTTACAGTTCACAGTTCACAGTTCACACTTCACAGTTCACACTTCACAGTTCACAGTTCACAGTGCACCGTTCACAGTTCACAGTTCACAGTTCACAGTTCACAGTTCACAGTTCACAGTTCACAGTTCACAGTTCACAGTTCACAGTTCACAGTTCACAGTTCACAGTTCACAGTTCACAGTTCACAGTTCACAGTTCACAGTTCACAGTTCACAGTTCACAGTTCACAGTTCACAGTTCACAGTTCACAGTTCACAGTTCACAGTTCACAGTTCACAGTTCACAGTTCACAGTTCACAGTTCACAGTTCACAGTTCACAGTTCACAGTTCACAGTTCACAGTTCACAGTTCACAGTTCACAGTTCACAGTTCACAGTTCACAGTTCACAGTTCACAGTTCACAGTTCACAGTTCACACTTCACAGTCCACAGTTCGCAGTTCACAGTGCACCCTTCTCAGTTCACAGCTCACAGTTTCCAGTTCACAGTTAACAGTTCACAGTTCACAATCCGCCGTTCACAGTTCACAATTTGCAGTGCACACTTCAAAGTTCAGCGTTCACAGTGCACAGTTCACAGTTCACAGTTCACAGTTCACAGTTCACAGTTCACAGTTCACAGTTCACAGTTCACAGTTCACAGTTCACAGTTCACAGTTCACAGTTCACAGTTCACAGTTCACAGTTCACAGTTCACTGTTCACAAATCGCAGTTCACAGTTCACAGTTCACAGTTCACAGTTCGCAGTTCACTGTTCACAAATCGCAGTTCACAGTTCACAGTTCACAGTTCACAGATCACAGTTCACAGATCACAGTTCACAGATCACAGTTCACAGATCACAGTTCACAGATCACAGTTCACAGATCACAGTTCACAGATCACAGTTCACACTTCACAGTTCACAGTTCACAGTTCACAGCCCGCAGTTCAAAGTTCACAGTTCACAGTTCACAGTTCACAGTTCACAGTTCACAGTTCTCAGATCACAGTTCACAGTTTACAGTTTACTGTTCACAGTTCACAGTTCACACTTCACAGTTCACACTTCACAGTTCACAGTTCACAGTGCACCGTTCTTAGTTCACAGCTCACAGTTCCCAGTTCACAGTTAACAGTTCACAGTTCACAATCCGCCGTTCACAGTTCATAATTTGCAGTGCACACTTCAAAGTTCACAGCTCACAGTTCACAGTTCACAGTTCACACTTCACAGTTCACACTTCACAGTTCACAGTTCACAGTGCACCGTTCTTAGTTCACAGCTCACAGTTCCCAGTTCACAGTTAACAGTTCACAGTTCACAATCCGCCGTTCACAGTTCACAATTTGCAGTGCACACTTCAAAGTTCACAGCTCACAGTTCACAGTTTACACTTCACAGTTCACACTTCACAGTTCACAGTTCACAGTTCACAGTGCACCGTTCTTAGTTCACAGTTCACAGTTCACAGTTCACAGTTCACAGTTCACAGTTCACAGTTCACAGTTCACAGTTCACAGTTCACAGTTCACAGTTCACAGTTCACAATTCACAGTTCACAGTTCACAGTTCACAGTTCACAGTTCACAGTTCACAGTTCACAGTTCACAGTTCACAGTTCACAGTTCACAGTTCACAGTTCACAGTTCACAGTTCACAGTTCACAGTTCACAGTTCACAGTTCACAGTTCACAGTTCACAGTTCACAGTTCACAGTTCACAGTTCACAGTTCACAGTTCACAGTTCACAGTTCACAGTTCACAGTTCACAGTTCACAGTTCACAGTTCACAGTTCACAGTTCACAGTTCACAGTTCACAGTTCACAGTTCACAGTTCACAGTTCACAGTTCACAGTTCACAGTTCACAGTTCACAGTTCACAGTTCACAGTTCACAGTTCACAGTTCACAGTTCACAGTTCACAGTTCACAGTTCACAGTCCACGGTTCACAGTTCACAGTGCACCCTTCTTAGTTCACAGCTCACAGTTCCCAGTTCACAGTTAACAGTTCACAGTTCACAATCCGCCGTTCACAGTTCACAATTTGCAGTGCACACTTCAAAGTTCACAGTTCACAGTTCACAGTGCACCGTTCTTAGTTCACAGCTCACAGTTCCCAGTTCACAGTTCACAGTTCACAGTTCACAGTTCACAGTTCACAGTTCACAGTTCACAGTTCACAGTTCACAGTTCACAGTTCACAGTTCACAGTTCACAGTTCACAGTTCACAGTTCACAGTTCACAGTTCACAGTTCACAGTTCACAGTTCACAGTTCACAGTTCACAGTTCACAGTTCACAGTTCACAGTTCACAGTGCACCCTTCTCAGTTCACAGCTCACGGTTTCCAGTTCACAGTTAACAGTTCACAGTTCACAATCCGCCGTTCACAGTTCACAATTTGCAGTGCACACTTCAAAGTTCACAGCTCGCAGTTCAAAGTTCACAGTTCACAGTTCACAGTTCACAGTTCACAGTTCACAGTTCACAGTTCACAGTTCACAGTTCACAGTTCACAGTTCACAGTTCACAGTTCACAGTTCACAGTTCACAGTTCACAGTTCACAGTTCACAGTTCACAGTTCACAGTTCACAGTTCACAGCTCACAGTTCACAGTTCACACATCACAGTCCACAGTTCACATTTCACAGTGCACCCTTCTCAGTTCACAGCTCACAGTTTCCAGTTCACAGTTAACAGTTCACAGTTCACAATCCGCCGTTCACAGTTAACAATTTGCAGTGCACACTTCAAAGTTCACAGCTCACAGTTCACTGTTCACACTTCACAGTTCACACTTCACAGTTCACAGTTCACAGTTCACAGTGCACCGTTCTTAGTTCACAGTTCACAGTTCACAGTTCACAGTTCACAGTTCACAGTTCACAGTTCACAGTTCACAGTTCACAGTTCACAGTTCACAGTTCTCAGCTCGCAGTTCACAGTTCACAGTTCACAGTTCACAGTTTGCAGTTTAGAGTTTACAGTTTACAGTTTACAGTTTACAGTTTACAGTTCACAGTTCACAGTTCACACTTCACAGTTCACACTTCACAGTTCACAGTTCACAATTTGCAGTGCACACTTCAAAGTTCACAGCTCGCAGTTCACAGTTCACAGTTCACAGTTCACAGTTCACAGTTCACAGTTCACAGTTCACAGTTCACTGTTCACACTTCACAGTTCACAGTTCACAGTTCACAGTTCACAGTTCACAGTGCACCGTTCTTAGTTCACAGTTCACAGTTCACAGTTCACAGTTCACAGTTCACAGTTCACAGTTCACAGTTCACAGTTCACAGTTAACAGTTCACAGTTCACAATCCGCCGTTCACAGTTCACAATTTGCAGTGCACACTTCAAAGTTCACAGCTCGCAGTTCACAGTTCACAGTTCACAGTTCACAGTTCACAGTTCACAGTTCACAGTTAACAGTTCACAGTGCACCCTTCTCAGTTCACAGCTCACAGTTCACAGTTCACAGTTCACAGTTCACAGTTCACAGTTCACAGTTCACAGTTCACAGTTCACAGTTCACAGTTCACAGTTCACAGTTCACAGTTCACAGTTCACAGTTCACAGTTCACAGTTCACAGTTCACAGTTCACAGTTCACAGTTCACAGTTCACAGTTCACAGTTCACAGTTCACAGTTCACAGCTCGCAGTTCAAAGTTCACAGTTCACAGTTCACAGTTCACAGTTCACAGTGCACCGTTCTTAGTTCACAGTTCACAGTTCACAGTTCACAGTTCACAGTTCACAGTTCACAGTTCACAGTTCACAGTTCACAGTTCACAGTTCTCAGCTCGCAGTTCACAGTTCACAGTTCACAGTTCACAGTTTGCAGTTTAGAGTTTACAGTTTACAGTTTACAGTTTACAGTTTACAGTTCACAGTTCACAGTTCACACTTCACAGTTCACACTTCACAGTTCACAGTTCACAATTTGCAGTGCACACTTCAAAGTTCACAGCTCGCAGTTCACAGTTCACAGTTCACAGTTCACAGTTCACAGTTCACAGTTCACAGTTCACAGTTCACAGTTCACTGTTCACACTTCACAGTTCACACTTCACAGTTCACAGTTCACAGTTCACAGTGCACCGTTCTTAGTTCACAGTTCACAGTTCACAGTTCACAGTTCACAGTTCACAGTTCACAGTTCACAGTTCACAGTTCACAGTTCACAGTTCTCAGCTCGCAGTTCACAGTTCACAGTTCACAGTTCACAGTTTACAGTTTACAGTTTACAGTTTACAGTTTACAGTTTACAGTTTACAGTTTACAGTTTACAGTTTACAGTTTACAGTTCACAGTTCACAGTTCACACTTCACAGTTCACACTTCACAGTTCACAGTTCACAGTGCACCGTTCTTAGTTCACAGCTCACAGTTCCCAGTTCACAGTTAACAGTTCACAGTTCACAATCCGCCGTTCACAGTTCACAATTTGCAGTGCACACTTCAAAGTTCACAGCTCACAGTTCACAGTTCACACTTCACAGTTTCCAGTTCACAATTTGCAGTGCACACTTCAAAGTTCACAGCTCGCAGTTCACAGTTCACAGTTCACAGTTCACAGTTCACAGTTCACAGTTCACAGTTCACAGTTCACTGTTCACACTTCACAGTTCACACTTCACAGTTCACAGTTCACAGTTCACAGTGCACCGTTCTTAGTTCACAGTTCACAGTTCACAGTTCACAGTTCACAGTTCACAGTTCACAGTTCACAGTTCACAGTTCTCAGCTCGCAGTTCACAGTTCACAGTTCACAGTTCACAGTTTACAGTTTACAGTTTACAGTTTACAGTTTACAGTTTACAGTTTACAGTTTACAGTTCACAGTTCACAGTTCACACTTCACAGTTCACACTTCACAGTTCACAGTTCACAGTGCACCGTTCTTAGTTCACAGCTCACAGTTCCCAGTTCACAGTTAACAGTTCACAGTTCACAATCCGCCGTTCACAGTTCACAATTTGCAGTGCACACTTCAAAGTTCACAGCTCACAGTTCACAGTTCACACTTCACAGTTCACACTTCACAGTTCACAGTTCACAGTTCACAGTGCACCGTTCTTAGTTCACAGTTCACAGTTCACAGTTCACAGTTCACAGTTCACAGTTCACAGTTCACAGTTCACAGTTCACAGTTCACAGTTCACAGTTCACAGTTCACAGTTCACAGTTCACAGTTCACAGTTCACAGTTCACAGTTCACAGTTCACAGTTCACAGTGCACCGTTCTTAGTTCACAGTTCACAGTTCACAGTTCACAGTTCACAGTTCACAGTTCACAGTTCACAGTTCACAGTTCACAGTTCACAGTTCACAGTTCACAGTTCACAGTTCACAGTTCACAGTTCTCAGCTCGCAGTTCACAGTTCACAGTTCACAGTTCACAGTTTACAGTTTACAGTTTACAGTTTACAGTTTACAGTTTACAGTTTACAGTTTACAGTTCACAGTTCACAGTTCACAGTTCACAGTTCACAGTTCACAGTTCACAGTTCACAGTTCACAGTTCACAGTTCACAATCCGCCGTTCACAGTTCATAGCTCGCAGTTCACAGTTCACAGTTCACTGTTCACAAATCGCAGTTCACAGTTCACAGTTCACAGTTCACAGTTCACAGTTCACAGTTCACAGTTCACAGTTCACAGTTCACAGTTCACAGTTCACAGTTCACAGTTCACAGTTCACAGTTCACAGTTCACAGTTCACAGTTCACAGTTCACAGTTCACAGTTCACAGTTCACAGTTCACAGTTCACAGTTCACAGTTCACAGTTCACAGTTCACAGTTCACAGTTCACAGTTCACAGTTCACAGTTCACAGTTCACAGTGCACCGTTCTTAGTTCACAGTTCACAGTTCACAGTTCACAGTTCACAGTTCACAGTTCACAGTTCACAGTTCTCAGCTCGCAGTTCACATTTCACAGTTCACAGTTCACAGTTTACAGTTTACAGTTTACAGTTTACAGTTTACAGTTTACAGTTTACAGTTTACAGTTTACAGTTCACAGTTCACAGTTCACACTTCACAGTTCACACTTCACAGTTCACAGTTCACAGTGCACCGTTCTTAGTTCACAGCTCACAGTTCCCAGTTCACAGTTAACAGTTCACAGTTCACAATCCGCCGTTCACAGTTCACAATTTGCAGTGCACACTTCAAAGTTCACAGCTCACAGTTCACAGTTCACAATTCACAGTTCACACTTCACAGTTCACAGTTCACAGTTCACAGTGCACCGTTCATAGTTCACAGTTCACAGTTCACAGTTCACAGTTCACACTTCACAGTCCACAGTTCACAGTTCACAGTGCACCCTTCTCAGTTCACAGCTCACGGTTTCCAGTTCACAGTTAACAGTTCACAGTTCACAATCCGCCGTTCACAGTTCACAATTTGCAGTGCACACTTCAAAGTTCACAGCTCGCAGTTCAAAGTTCACAGTTCACAGTTCACAGATCACAGTTCACAGTTCACAGTTCACAGTTCACAGTTCACAGTTCACAGTTCACAGTTCACAGTTCACAGTTCACAGTTCACAGTTCACAGTTCACAGTTCACAGTTCACAGTTCACAGTTCACAGTTCACAGTTCACAGTTCACAGTTCACAGTTCACAGTTCACAGTTCACAGTTCACAGTTCACAGTTCACAGTTCACAGTTCACAGTTCACAGTTCACAGTTCACAGTTCACAGTTCACAGTTCACAGTTCACAGTTCACAGTTCACAGTTCACAGTTCACAGTTCACAGTTCACAGTTCACAGTTCACAGTTCACAGTTTGCAGTTCGCAGTTCGCAGTTCGCAGTTCGCAGTTCACAGCTCGCAGTTCAAAGTTCACAGTTCACAGTTCACAGTTCACAGTTCACAGTTCACAGCTCACAGTTCACAGTTCACACATCACAGTCCACAGTTCACAGTTCACAGTGCACCCTTCTCAGTTCACAGTTCACAGTTCACAGTTCACAGTTCACAGTTCACAGTTCACAGTTCACAGTTCACAGTTCACAGTTCACAGTTCACAGTTCACAGTTCACAGTTCACAGTTCACAGTTCACAGTTCACAGTTCACAGTTCACAGTTCACAGTTCACAGTTTGCAGTTCGCAGTTCGCAGTTCGCAGTTCGCAGTTCACAGCTCGCAGTTCAAAGTTCACAGTTCACAGTTCACAGTTCACAGTTCACAGTTCACAGCTCACAGTTCACAGTTCACACATCACAGTCCACAGTTCACAGTTCACAGTGCACCCTTCTCAGTTCACAGCTCACAGTTTCCAGTTCACAGTTAACAGTTCACAGTTCACAATCCGCCGTTCACAGTTAACAATTTGCAGTGCACACTTCAAAGTTCACAGCTCGCAGTTCAAAGTTCACAGTTCACAGTTCACAGTTCACAGTTCACAGTTCACAGTTCACAGTTCACAGTTCACAGTTCACAGTTCACAGTTCACAGTTCACAGTTCACAGTTCACAGTTCACAGTTAACAGTTCACAGTTCACAATCCGCCGTTCACAGTTCACAATTTGCAGTGCACACTTCAAAGTTCTCAGCTCGCAGTTCACAGTTCACAGTTAACAGTTCACAGTTCACAGTTTACAGTTTACAGTTTACAGTTTACAGTTTACAGTTCACAGTTCACACTTCACAGTTCACACTTCACAGTTCACAGTTCACAGTTCACAGTGCACCGTTCTTAGTTCACAGCTCACAGTTCACAGTTCACAGTTAACAGTTCACAGTTCACAATCCGCCGTTCACAGTTCACAATTTGCAGTGCACACTTCAAAGTTCACAGCTCGCAGTTCACAGTTCACAGTTCACAGTTCACAGTTCACAGTTCACAGTTCACAGTTCACAGTTAACAGTTCACAGTGCACCCTTCTCAGTTCAGAGCTCACAGTTTCCAGTTCACAATTTGCAGTGCACACTTCAAAGTTCACAGCTCGCAGTTCACAGTTCACAGTTCACAGTTCACAGTTCACAGTTCACAGTTCACAGTTCACAGTTCACAGTTCACAGTTCACAGTTCACAGTTCACAGTTCACAGTTCACAGTTCACAGTTCACAGTTCACAGTTCACAGTTCACAGTTCACAGTTCACAGTTCACAGTTCACAGTTCACAGTTCACAGTTCACAGTTCACAGTTCACAGTTCACTGTTCACAGTTCACAGTTCACAGTTCACAGTTCACAGTTCACAGTTCACAGTTCACAGTTCACAGTTCACAGTTCACAGTTCACAGTTCACAGTTCACAGTTCACAGTTCACAGTTCACAGTTCACAGTTCACAGTTCACAGTTCACAGTTCACAGTTCACAGTTCACAGTTCACAGTTCACAGTTCACAGTTCACAGTTCACAGTTCACAGTTCACAGTTCACAGTTCACAGTTCACAGTTCACAGTTCACAGTTCACAGTTCACAGTTCACAGTTCACAGTTCACAGTTCACAGTTCACAGCTCGCAGTTCAAAGTTCACAGTTCACAGTTCACAGTTCACAGTTCACAGTTCACAGTTCACACTTCACAGTCCACAGTTCACAGTTCACAGTGCACCCTTCTCAGTTCACAGCTCACGGTTTCCAGTTCACAGTTAACAGTTCACAGTTCACAATCCGCCGTTCACAGTTCACAATTTGCAGTGCACACTTCAAAGTTCACAGCTCGCAGTTCAAAGTTCACAGTTCACAGTTCACAGTTCACAGTTCACAGTTCACAGTTCACAGTTCACAGTTCACAGTTCACAGTTCACAGTTCACAGTTCACAGTTCACAGTTCACAGTTCACAGTTCACAGTTCACAGTTCACAGTTCACAGTTCTCAGCTCGCAGTTCACAGTTCACAGTTCACAGTTCACAGTTTGCAGTTTAGAGTTTACAGTTTACAGTTTACAGTTTACAGTTTACAGTTTACAGTTTACAGTTTACAGTTCACAGTTCACAGTTCACACTTCACAGTTCACACTTCACAGTTCACAGTTCACAATTTGCAGTGCACACTTCAAAGTTCACAGCTCGCAGTTCACAGTTCACAGTTCACAGTTCACAGTTCACAGTTCACAGTTCACAGTTCACAGTTCACTGTTCACACTTCACAGTTCACACTTCACAGTTCACAGTTCACAGTTCACAGTGCACCGTTCTTAGTTCACAGTTCACAGTTCACAGTTCACAGTTCACAGTTCACAGTTCACAGTTCACAGTTCACAGTTCACAGTTCACAGTTCACAGTTCACAGTTCACAGTTCTCAGCTCGCAGTTCACAGTTCACAGTTCACAGTTCACAGTTCACAGTTTACAGTTTACAGTTTACAGTTTACAGTTTACAGTTTACAGTTTACAGTTTACAGTTCACAGTTCACAGTTCACACTTCACAGTTCACACTTCACAGTTCACAGTTCACAGTGCACCGTTCTTAGTTCACAGCTCACAGTTCCCAGTTCACAGTTAACAGTTCACAGTTCACAATCCGCCGTTCACAGTTCACAATTTGCAGTGCACACTTCAAAGTTCACAGCTCACAGTTCACAGTTCACACTTCACAGTTTCCAGTTCACAATTTGCAGTGCACACTTCAAAGTTCACAGCTCGCAGTTCACAGTTCACAGTTCACAGTTCACAGTTCACAGTTCACAGTTCACAGTGCACACTTCAAAGTTCACAGCTCGCAGTTCAAAGTTCACAGTTCACAGTTCACAGTTCACAGTTCACAGTTCACAGTTCACAGTTCACAGTTCACAGTTCACAGTTCACAGTTCACAGTTCACAGTTCACAGTTCACAGTTAACAGTTCACAGTTCACAATCCGCCGTTCACAGTTCACAATTTGCAGTGCACACTTCAAAGTTCTCAGCTCGCAGTTCACAGTTCACAGTTAACAGTTCACAGTTCACAGTTTACAGTTTACAGTTTACAGTTTACAGTTTACAGTTCACAGTTCACACTTCACAGTTCACACTTCACAGTTCACAGTTCACAGTTCACAGTGCACCGTTCTTAGTTCACAGCTCACAGTTCACAGTTCACAGTTAACAGTTCACAGTTCACAATCCGCCGTTCACAGTTCACAATTTGCAGTGCACACTTCAAAGTTCACAGCTCGCGGTTCACAGTTCACAATCCGCCGTTCACAGTTCACAATTTGCAGTGCACACTTCAAAGTTCACAGCTCGCGGTTCACAGTTCACAGTTCACAGTTCACAGTTCACAGTTCACAGTTCACAGTTCACAGTTAACAGTTCACAGTGCACCCTTCTCAGTTCACAGCTCACAGTTTCCAGTTCACAATTTGCAGTGCACACTTCAAAGTTCACAGCTCGCAGTTCACAGTTCACAGTTCACAGTTCACAGTTCACAGTTCACTGTTCACAGTTCACAGTTCACAGTTCACAGTTCACAGTTCACAGTTCACAGTTCACAGTTCACAGTTCACAGTTCACAGTTCACAGTTCACTGTTCACAGTTCACAGTTCACAGTTCACAGTTCACAGTTCACAGTTCACAGTTCACAGTTCACAGTTCACAGTTCACAGTTCACAGTTCACAGTTCACAGTTCACAGTTCACAGTTCACAGTTCACAGTTCACAGTTCACAGTTCACAGTTCACAGTTCACAGTTCACAGTTCACAGTTCACAGTTCACAGTTCACAGTTCACAGTTCACAGTTCACAGTTCACAGTTCACAGTTCACAGTTCACAGTTCACAGTTCACAGTTCACAGTTCACAGTTCACAGTTCACAGTTCACAGTTCACAGTTCACAGTTCACAGTTCACAGCTCGCAGTTCAAAGTTCACAGTTCACAGTTCACAGTTCACAGTTCACAGTTCACACTTCACAGTCCACAGTTCACAGTTCACAGTGCACCCTTCTCAGTTCACAGCTCACGGTTTCCAGTTCACAGTTAACAGTTCACAGTTCACAATCCGCCGTTCACAGTTCACAATTTGCAGTGCACACTTCAAAGTTCACAGCTCGCAGTTCAAAGTTCACAGTTCACAGTTCACAGTTCACAGTTCACAGTTCACAGTTCACAGTTCACAGTTCACAGTTCACAGTTCACAGTTCACAGTTCACAGTTCACAGTTCACAGTTCACAGTTCACAGTTCACAGTTCACAGTTCACAGTTCACAGTTCACAGTTCACAGCTCACAGTTCACAGTTCACACATCACAGTCCACAGTTCACATTTCACAGTGCACCCTTCTCAGTTCACAGCTCACAGTTTCCAGTTCACAGTTAACAGTTCACAGTTCACAATCCGCCGTTCACAGTTAACAATTTGCAGTGCACACTTCAAAGTTCACAGCTCACAGTTCACTGTTCACACTTCACAGTTCACACTTCACAGTTCACAGTTCACAGTTCACAGTGCACCGTTCTTAGTTCACAGTTCACAGTTCACAGTTCACAGTTCACAGTTCACAGTTCACAGTTCACAGTTCACAGTTCACAGTTCTCAGCTCGCAGTTCACAGTTCACAGTTCACAGTTCACAGTTTGCAGTTTAGAGTTTACAGTTTACAGTTTACAGTTTACAGTTTACAGTTCACAGTTCACAGTTCACACTTCACAGTTCACACTTCACAGTTCACAGTTCACAATTTGCAGTGCACACTTCAAAGTTCACAGCTCGCAGTTCACAGTTCACAGTTCACAGTTCACAGTTCACAGTTCACAGTTCACAGTTCACAGTTCACAGTTCACAGTTCACAGTTCACAGTTCACAGTTCACAGTTCACAGCTCGCAGTTCAAAGTTCACAGTTCACAGTTCACAGTTCACAGTTCACAGTTCACACTTCACAGTCCACAGTTCACAGTTCACAGTGCACCCTTCTCAGTTCACAGCTCACGGTTTCCAGTTCACAGTTAACAGTTCACAGTTCACAATCCGCCGTTCACAGTTCACAATTTGCAGTGCACACTTCAAAGTTCACAGCTCGCAGTTCAAAGTTCACAGTTCACAGTTCACAGTTCACAGTTCACAGTTCACAGTTCACAGTTCACAGTTCACAGTTCACAGTTCACAGTTCACAGTTCACAGTTCACAGTTCACAGTTCACAGTTCACAGTTCACAGTTCACAGTTCACAGTTCACAGCTCACAGTTCACAGTTCACACATCACAGTCCACAGTTCACATTTCACAGTGCACCCTTCTCAGTTCACAGCTCACAGTTTCCAGTTCACAGTTAACAGTTCACAGTTCACAATCCGCCGTTCACAGTTAACAATTTGCAGTGCACACTTCAAAGTTCACAGCTCACAGTTCACTGTTCACACTTCACAGTTCACACTTCACAGTTCACAGTTCACAGTTCACAGTGCACCGTTCTTAGTTCACAGTTCACAGTTCACAGTTCACAGTTCACAGTTCACAGTTCACAGTTCACAGTTCACAGTTCACAGTTCTCAGCTCGCAGTTCACAGTTCACAGTTCACAGTTCACAGTTTGCAGTTTAGAGTTTACAGTTTACAGTTTACAGTTTACAGTTTACAGTTCACAGTTCACAGTTCACACTTCACAGTTCACACTTCACAGTTCACAGTTCACAATTTGCAGTGCACACTTCAAAGTTCACAGCTCGCAGTTCACAGTTCACAGTTCACAGTTCACAGTTCACAGTTCACAGTTCACAGTTCACAGTTCACAGTTCACTGTTCACACTTCACAGTTCACACTTCACAGTTCACAGTTCACAGTTCACAGTGCACCGTTCTTAGTTCACAGTTCACAGTTCACAGTTCACAGTTCACAGTTCACAGTTCACAGTTCACAGTTCACAGTTCACAGTTCACAGTTAACAGTTCACAGTTCACAATCCGCCGTTCACAGTTCACAATTTGCAGTGCACACTTCAAAGTTCACAGCTCGCAGTTCACAGTTCACAGTTCACAGTTCACAGTTCACAGTTCACAGTTCACAGTTAACAGTTCACAGTGCACCCTTCTCAGTTCACAGCTCACAGTTCACAGTTCACAGTTCACAGTTCACAGTTCACAGTTCACAGTTCACAGTTCACAGTTCACAGTTCACAGTTCACAGTTCACAGTTCACAGTTCACAGTTCACAGTTCACAGTTCACAGTTCACAGTTCACAGTTCACAGTTCACAGTTCACAGTTCACAGTTCACAGTTCACAGTTCACAGTTCACAGTTCACAGTTCACAGTTCACAGTTCACAGTTCACAGTTCACAGTTCACAGTTCACAGTTCACAGCTCGCAGTTCAAAGTTCACAGTTCACAGTTCACAGTTCACAGTTCACAGTTCACACTTCACAGTCCACAGTTCACAGTTCACAGTGCACCCTTCTCAGTTCACAGCTCACGGTTTCCAGTTCACAGTTAACAGTTCACAGTTCACAATCCGCCGTTCACAGTTCACAATTTGCAGTGCACACTTCAAAGTTCACAGCTCGCAGTTCAAAGTTCACAGTTCACAGTTCACAGTTCACAGTTCACAGTTCACAGTTCACAGTTCACAGTTCACAGTTCACAGTTCACAGTTCACAGTTCACAGTTCACAGTTCACAGTTCACAGTTCACAGTTCACAGTTCACAGTTCACAGTTCACAGTTCACAGCTCACAGTTCACAGTTCACACATCACAGTCCACAGTTCACATTTCACAGTGCACCCTTCTCAGTTCACAGCTCACAGTTTCCAGTTCACAGTTAACAGTTCACAGTTCACAATCCGCCGTTCACAGTTAACAATTTGCAGTGCACACTTCAAAGTTCACAGCTCACAGTTCACTGTTCACACTTCACAGTTCACACTTCACAGTTCACAGTTCACAGTTCACAGTGCACCGTTCTTAGTTCACAGTTCACAGTTCACAGTTCACAGTTCACAGTTCACAGTTCACAGTTCACAGTTCACAGTTCACAGTTCTCAGCTCGCAGTTCACAGTTCACAGTTCACAGTTCACAGTTTGCAGTTTAGAGTTTACAGTTTACAGTTTACAGTTTACAGTTTACAGTTCACAGTTCACAGTTCACACTTCACAGTTCACACTTCACAGTTCACAGTTCACAATTTGCAGTGCACACTTCAAAGTTCACAGCTCGCAGTTCACAGTTCACAGTTCACAGTTCACAGTTCACAGTTCACAGTTCACAGTTCACAGTTCACAGTTCACTGTTCACACTTCACAGTTCACACTTCACAGTTCACAGTTCACAGTTCACAGTGCACCGTTCTTAGTTCACAGTTCACAGTTCACAGTTCACAGTTCACAGTTCACAGTTCACAGTTCACAGTTCACAGTTCACAGTTCACAGTTCTCAGCTCGCAGTTCACAGTTCACAGTTCACAGTTCACAGTTTACAGTTTACAGTTTACAGTTTACAGTTTACAGTTTACAGTTTACAGTTTACAGTTTACAGTTTACAGTTTACAGTTTACAGTTCACAGTTCACAGTTCACACTTCACAGTTCACACTTCACAGTTCACAGTTCACAGTGCACCGTTCTTAGTTCACAGCTCACAGTTCCCAGTTCACAGTTAACAGTTCACAGTTCACAATCCGCCGTTCACAGTTCACAATTTGCAGTGCACACTTCAAAGTTCACAGCTCACAGTTCACAGTTCACACTTCACAGTTTCCAGTTCACAATTTGCAGTGCACACTTCAAAGTTCACAGCTCGCAGTTCACAGTTCACAGTTCACAGTTCACAGTTCACAGTTCACAGTTCACAGTTCACTGTTCACACTTCACAGTTCACACTTCACAGTTCACAGTTCACAGTTCACAGTGCACCGTTCTTAGTTCACAGTTCACAGTTCACAGTTCACAGTTCACAGTTCACAGTTCACAGTTCACAGTTCACAGTTCTCAGCTCGCAGTTCACAGTTCACAGTTCACAGTTCACAGTTTACAGTTTACAGTTTACAGTTTACAGTTTACAGTTTACAGTTTACAGTTTACAGTTCACAGTTCACAGTTCACACTTCACAGTTCACACTTCACAGTTCACAGTTCACAGTGCACCGTTCTTAGTTCACAGCTCACAGTTCCCAGTTCACAGTTAACAGTTCACAGTTCACAATCCGCCGTTCACAGTTCACAATTTGCAGTGCACACTTCAAAGTTCACAGCTCACAGTTCACAGTTCACACTTCACAGTTCACACTTCACAGTTCACAGTTCACAGTTCACAGTGCACCGTTCTTAGTTCACAGTTCACAGTTCACAGTTCACAGTTCACAGTTCACAGTTCACAGTTCACAGTTCACAGTTCACAGTTCACAGTTCACAGTTCACAGTTCACAGTTCACAGTTCACAGTTCACAGTTCACAGTTCACAGTTCACAGTTCACAGTGCACCGTTCTTAGTTCACAGTTCACAGTTCACAGTTCACAGTTCACAGTTCACAGTTCACAGTTCACAGTTCACAGTTCACAGTTCACAGTTCACAGTTCACAGTTCACAGTTCACAGTTCACAGTTCACAGTTCACAGTTCACAGTTCACAGTTCACAGTTCACAGTTCACAGTTCTCAGCTCGCAGTTCACAGTTCACAGTTCACAGTTCACAGTTTACAGTTTACAGTTTACAGTTTACAGTTTACAGTTTACAGTTTACAGTTTACAGTTCACAGTTCACAGTTCACAGTTCACAGTTCACAGTTCACAGTTCACAGTTCACAATCCGCCGTTCACAGTTCATAGCTCGCAGTTCACAGTTCACAGTTCACTGTTCACAAATCGCAGTTCACAGTTCACAGTTCACAGTTCACAGTTCACAGTTCACAGTTCACAGTTCACAGTTCACAGTTCACAGTTCACAGTTCACAGTTCACAGTTCACAGTTCACAGTTCACAGTTCACAGTTCACAGTTCACAGTTCACAGTTCACAGTTCACAGTTCACAGTTCACAGTTCACAGTTCACAGTTCACAGTTCACAGTTCACAGTTCACAGTTCACAGTTCACAGTTCACAGTTCACAGTTCACAGTGCACCGTTCTTAGTTCACAGTTCACAGTTCACAGTTCACAGTTCACAGTTCACAGTTCACAGTTCACAGTTCTCAGCTCGCAGTTCACATTTCACAGTTCACAGTTCACAGTTTACAGTTTACAGTTTACAGTTTACAGTTTACAGTTTACAGTTTACAGTTTACAGTTTACAGTTTACAGTTTACAGTTTACAGTTTACAGTTCACAGTTCACAGTTCACACTTCACAGTTCACACTTCACAGTTCACAGTTCACAGTGCACCGTTCTTAGTTCACAGCTCACAGTTCCCAGTTCACAGTTAACAGTTCACAGTTCACAATCCGCCGTTCACAGTTCACAATTTGCAGTGCACACTTCAAAGTTCACAGCTCACAGTTCACAGTTCACACTTCACAGTTCACACTTCACAGTTCACAGTTCACAGTTCACAGTGCACCGTTCATAGTTCACAGTTCACAGTTCACAGTTCACAGTTCACACTTCACAGTCCACAGTTCACAGTTCACAGTGCACCCTTCTCAGTTCACAGCTCACGGTTTCCAGTTCACAGTTAACAGTTCACAGTTCACAATCCGCCGTTCACAGTTCACAATTTGCAGTGCACACTTCAAAGTTCACAGCTCGCAGTTCAAAGTTCACAGTTCACAGTTCACAGTTCACAGTTCACAGTTCACAGTTCACAGTTCACAGTTCACAGCTCACAGTTCACTGTTCACACTTCACAGTTCACACTTCACAGTTCACAGTTCACAGTTCACAGTGCACCGTTCTTAGTTCACAGTTCACAGTTCACAGTTCACAGTTCACAGTTCACAGTTCACAGTTCACAGTTCACAGTTCACAGTTCTCAGCTCGCAGTTCACAGTTCACAGTTCACAGTTCACAGTTTGCAGTTTAGAGTTTACAGTTTACAGTTTACAGTTTACAGTTTACAGTTTACAGTTTACAGTTCACAGTTCACAGTTCACACTTCACAGTTCACACTTCACAGTTCACAGTTCACAATTTGCAGTGCACACTTCAAAGTTCACAGCTCGCAGTTCACAGTTCACAGTTCACAGTTCACAGTTCACAGTTCACAGTTCACAGTTCACTGTTCACACTTCACAGTTCACACTTCACAGTTCACAGTTCACAGTTCACAGTGCACCGTTCTTAGTTCACAGTTCACAGTTCACAGTTCACAGTTCACAGTTCACAGTTCACAGTTCACAGTTCACAGTTCACAGTTCACAGTTCACAGTTAACAGTTCACAGTTCACAATCCGCCGTTCACAGTTCACAATTTGCAGTGCACACTTCAAAGTTCACAGCTCGCAGTTCACAGTTCACAGTTCACAGTTCACAGTTCACAGTTCACAGTTCACAGTTAACAGTTCACAGTGCACCCTTCTCAGTTCACAGCTCACAGTTCACAGTTCACAGTTCACAGTTCACAGTTCACAGTTCACAGTTCACAGTTCACAGTTCACAGTTCACAGTTCACAGTTCACAGTTCACAGTTCACAGTTCACAGTTCACAGTTCACAGTTCACAGTTCACAGTTCACAGTTCACAGTTCACAGTTCACAGTTCACAGTTCACAGTTCACAGTTCACAGTTCACAGTTCACAGTTCACAGCTCGCAGTTCAAAGTTCACAGTTCACAGTTCACAGTTCACAGTTCACAGTTCACAGTTCACACTTCACAGTCCACAGTTCACAGTTCACAGTGCACCCTTCTCAGTTCACAGCTCACGGTTTCCAGTTCACAGTTAACAGTTCACAGTTCACAATCCGCCGTTCACAGTTCACAATTTGCAGTGCACACTTCAAAGTTCACAGCTCGCAGTTCAAAGTTCACAGTTCACAGTTCACAGTTCACAGTTCACAGTTCACAGTTCACAGTTCACAGTTCACAGTTCACAGTTCACAGTTCACAGTTCACAGTTCACAGTTCACAGTTCACAGTTCACAGTTCACAGTTCACAGTTCACAGTTCACAGTTCACAGTTCACAGCTCACAGTTCACAGTTCACACATCACAGTCCACAGTTCACATTTCACAGTGCACCCTTCTCAGTTCACAGCTCACAGTTTCCAGTTCACAGTTAACAGTTCACAGTTCACAATCCGCCGTTCACAGTTAACAATTTGCAGTGCACACTTCAAAGTTCACAGCTCACAGTTCACTGTTCACACTTCACAGTTCACACTTCACAGTTCACAGTTCACAGTTCACAGTGCACCGTTCTTAGTTCACAGTTCACAGTTCACAGTTCACAGTTCACAGTTCACAGTTCACAGTTCACAGTTCACAGTTCACAGTTCTCAGCTCGCAGTTCACAGTTCACAGTTCACAGTTCACAGTTTGCAGTTTAGAGTTTACAGTTTACAGTTTACAGTTTACAGTTTACAGTTCACAGTTCACAGTTCACACTTCACAGTTCACACTTCACAGTTCACAGTTCACAATTTGCAGTGCACACTTCAAAGTTCACAGCTCGCAGTTCACAGTTCACAGTTCACAGTTCACAGTTCACAGTTCACAGTTCACTGTTCACACTTCACAGTTCACACTTCACAGTTCACAGTTCACAGTTCACAGTGCACCGTTCTTAGTTCACAGTTCACAGTTCACAGTTCACAGTTCACAGTTCACAGTTCACAGTTCACAGTTCACAGTTCACAGTTCACAGTTCTCAGCTCGCAGTTCACAGTTCACAGTTCACAGTTCACAGTTTACAGTTTACAGTTTACAGTTTACAGTTTACAGTTTACAGTTTACAGTTTACAGTTTACAGTTTACAGTTTACAGTTCACAGTTCACAGTTCACACTTCACAGTTCACACTTCACAGTTCACAGTTCACAGTGCACCGTTCTTAGTTCACAGCTCACAGTTCCCAGTTCACAGTTAACAGTTCACAGTTCACAATCCGCCGTTCACAGTTCACAATTTGCAGTGCACACTTCAAAGTTCACAGCTCACAGTTCACAGTTCACACTTCACAGTTTCCAGTTCACAATTTGCAGTGCACACTTCAAAGTTCACAGCTCGCAGTTCACAGTTCACAGTTCACAGTTCACAGTTCACAGTTCACAGTTCACAGTTCACTGTTCACACTTCACAGTTCACACTTCACAGTTCACAGTTCACAGTTCACAGTGCACCGTTCTTAGTTCACAGTTCACAGTTCACAGTTCACAGTTCACAGTTCACAGTTCACAGTTCACAGTTCACAGTTCTCAGCTCGCAGTTCACAGTTCACAGTTCACAGTTCACAGTTTACAGTTTACAGTTTACAGTTTACAGTTTACAGTTTACAGTTTACAGTTTACAGTTCACAGTTCACAGTTCACACTTCACAGTTCACACTTCACAGTTCACAGTTCACAGTGCACCGTTCTTAGTTCACAGCTCACAGTTCCCAGTTCACAGTTAACAGTCCACAGTTCACAATCCGCCGTTCACAGTTCACAATTTGCAGTGCACACTTCAAAGTTCACAGCTCACAGTTCACAGTTCACACTTCACAGTTCACACTTCACAGTTCACAGTTCACAGTTCACAGTGCACCGTTCTTAGTTCACAGTTCACAGTTCACAGTTCACAGTTCACAGTTCACAGTTCACAGTTCACAGTTCACAGTTCACCGTTCACAGTTCACAGTTCACAGTTCACAGTTCACAGTTCACAGTTCACAGTTCACAGTTCACAGTTCACAGTTCACAGTTCACAGTGCACCGTTCTTAGTTCACAGTTCACAGTTCACAGTTCACAGTTCACAGTTCACAGTTTACAGTTCACAGTTCACAGTTCACAGTTCACAGTTCACAGTTCACAGTTCACAGTTCACAGTTCACAGTTCACAATCCGCCGTTCACAGTTCATAGCTCGCAGTTCACAGTTCACAGTTCACTGTTCACAAATCGCAGTTCACAGTTCACAGTTCACAGTTCACAGTTCACAGTTCACAGTTCACAGTTCACAGTTCACAGTTCACAGTTCACAGTTCACAGTTCACAGTTCACAGTTCACAGTTCACAGTTCACAGTTCACAGTTCACAGTTCACAGTTCACAGTTCACAGTTCACAGTTCACAGTTCACAGTTCACAGTTCACAGTTCACAGTTCACAGTTCACAGTTCACAGTTCACAGTTCACAGTTCACAGTTCACAGTTCACAGTGCACCGTTCTTAGTTCACAGTTCACAGTTCACAGTTCACAGTTCACAGTTCACAGTTCACAGTTCACAGTTCTCAGCTCGCAGTTCACATTTCACAGTTCACAGTTCACAGTTTACAGTTTACAGTTTACAGTTTACAGTTTACAGTTTACAGTTTACAGTTTACAGTTTACAGTTCACAGTTCACAGTTCACACTTCACAGTTCACACTTCACAGTTCACAGTTCACAGTGCACCGTTCTTAGTTCACAGCTCACAGTTCCCAGTTCACAGTTAACAGTTCACAGTTCACAATCCGCCGTTCACAGTTCACAATTTGCAGTGCACACTTCAAAGTTCACAGCTCGCAGTTCAAAGTTCACAGTTCACAGTTCACAGTTCACAGTTCACAGTTCACAGTTCACAGTTCACAGTTCACAGTTCACAGTTCACAGTTCACAGTTCACAGTTCACAGTTCACAGTTCACAGTTCACAGTTCACAGTTCACAGTTCACAGTTCACAGTTCACAGCTCACAGTTCACAGTTCACACATCACAGTCCACAGTTCACATTTCACAGTGCACCCTTCTCAGTTCACAGCTCACAGTTTCCAGTTCACAGTTAACAGTTCACAGTTCACAATCCGCCGTTCACAGTTAACAATTTGCAGTGCACACTTCAAAGTTCACAGCTCACAGTTCACTGTTCACACTTCACAGTTCACACTTCACAGTTCACAGTTCACAGTTCACAGTGCACCGTTCTTAGTTCACAGTTCACAGTTCACAGTTCACAGTTCACAGTTCACAGTTCACAGTTCACAGTTCACAGTTCACAGTTCTCAGCTCGCAGTTCACAGTTCACAGTTCACAGTTCACAGTTTGCAGTTTAGAGTTTACAGTTTACAGTTTACAGTTTACAGTTTACAGTTCACAGTTCACAGTTCACACTTCACAGTTCACACTTCACAGTTCACACTTCACAGTTCACAGTTCACAATTTGCAGTGCACACTTCAAAGTTCACAGCTCGCAGTTCACAGTTCACAGTTCACAGTTCACAGTTCACAGTTCACAGTTCACAGTTCACAGTTCACTGTTCACACTTCACAGTTCACACTTCACAGTTCACAGTTCACAGTTCACAGTGCACCGTTCTTAGTTCACAGTTCACAGTTCACAGTTCACAGTTCACAGTTCACAGTTCACAGTTCACAGTTCACAGTTCACAGTTCACAGTTAACAGTTCACAGTTCACAATCCGCCGTTCACAGTTCACAATTTGCAGTGCACACTTCAAAGTTCACAGCTCGCAGTTCACAGTTCACAGTTCACAGTTCACAGTTCACAGTTCACAGTTCACAGTTAACAGTTCACAGTGCACCCTTCTCAGTTCACAGCTCACAGTTCACAGTTCACAGTTCACAGTTCACAGTTCACAGTTCACAGTTCACAGTTCACAGTTCACAGTTCACAGTTCACAGTTCACAGTTCACAGTTCACAGTTCACAGTTCACAGTTCACAGTTCACAGTTCACAGTTCACAGTTCACAGTTCACAGTTCACAGTTCACAGTTCACAGTTCACAGTTCACAGTTCACAGTTCACAGTTCACAGTTCACAGTTCACAGTTCACAGTTCACAGTTCACAGTTCACAGCTCGCAGTTCAAAGTTCACAGTTCACAGTTCACAGTTCACAGTTCACAGTTCACACTTCACAGTCCACAGTTCACAGTTCACAGTGCACCCTTCTCAGTTCACAGCTCACGGTTTCCAGTTCACAGTTAACAGTTCACAGTTCACAATCCGCCGTTCACAGTTCACAATTTGCAGTGCACACTTCAAAGTTCACAGCTCGCAGTTCAAAGTTCACAGTTCACAGTTCACAGTTCACAGTTCACAGTTCACAGTTCACAGTTCACAGTTCACAGTTCACAGTTCACAGTTCACAGTTCACAGTTCACAGTTCACAGTTCACAGTTCACAGTTCACAGTTCACAGTTCACAGTTCACAGTTCACAGCTCACAGTTCACAGTTCACACATCACAGTCCACAGTTCACATTTCACAGTGCACCCTTCTCAGTTCACAGCTCACAGTTTCCAGTTCACAGTTAACAGTTCACAGTTCACAATCCGCCGTTCACAGTTAACAATTTGCAGTGCACACTTCAAAGTTCACAGCTCACAGTTCACTGTTCACACTTCACAGTTCACACTTCACAGTTCACAGTTCACAGTTCACAGTGCACCGTTCTTAGTTCACAGTTCACAGTTCACAGTTCACAGTTCACAGTTCACAGTTCACAGTTCACAGTTCACAGTTCACAGTTCTCAGCTCGCAGTTCACAGTTCACAGTTCACAGTTCACAGTTTGCAGTTTAGAGTTTACAGTTTACAGTTTACAGTTTACAGTTTACAGTTCACAGTTCACAGTTCACACTTCACAGTTCACACTTCACAGTTCACAGTTCACAATTTGCAGTGCACACTTCAAAGTTCACAGCTCGCAGTTCACAGTTCACAGTTCACAGTTCACAGTTCACAGTTCACAGTTCACAGTTCACAGTTCACAGTTCACTGTTCACACTTCACAGTTCACACTTCACAGTTCACAGTTCACAGTTCACAGTGCACCGTTCTTAGTTCACAGTTCACAGTTCACAGTTCACAGTTCACAGTTCACAGTTCACAGTTCACAGTTCACAGTTCACAGTTCACAGTTCTCAGCTCGCAGTTCACAGTTCACAGTTCACAGTTCACAGTTTACAGTTTACAGTTTACAGTTTACAGTTTACAGTTTACAGTTTACAGTTTACAGTTTACAGTTTACAGTTTACAGTTTACAGTTCACAGTTCACAGTTCACACTTCACAGTTCACACTTCACAGTTCACAGTTCACAGTGCACCGTTCTTAGTTCACAGCTCACAGTTCCCAGTTCACAGTTAACAGTTCACAGTTCACAATCCGCCGTTCACAGTTCACAATTTGCAGTGCACACTTCAAAGTTCACAGCTCACAGTTCACAGTTCACACTTCACAGTTTCCAGTTCACAATTTGCAGTGCACACTTCAAAGTTCACAGCTCGCAGTTCACAGTTCACAGTTCACAGTTCACAGTTCACAGTTCACAGTTCACAGTTCACTGTTCACACTTCACAGTTCACACTTCACAGTTCACAGTTCACAGTTCACAGTGCACCGTTCTTAGTTCACAGTTCACAGTTCACAGTTCACAGTTCACAGTTCACAGTTCACAGTTCACAGTTCACAGTTCTCAGCTCGCAGTTCACAGTTCACAGTTCACAGTTCACAGTTTACAGTTTACAGTTTACAGTTTACAGTTTACAGTTTACAGTTTACAGTTTACAGTTCACAGTTCACAGTTCACACTTCACAGTTCACACTTCACAGTTCACAGTTCACAGTGCACCGTTCTTAGTTCACAGCTCACAGTTCCCAGTTCACAGTTAACAGTTCACAGTTCACAATCCGCCGTTCACAGTTCACAATTTGCAGTGCACACTTCAAAGTTCACAGCTCACAGTTCACAGTTCACACTTCACAGTTCACACTTCACAGTTCACAGTTCACAGTTCACAGTGCACCGTTCTTAGTTCACAGTTCACAGTTCACAGTTCACAGTTCACAGTTCACAGTTCACAGTTCACAGTTCACAGTTCACAGTTCACAGTTCACAGTTCACAGTTCACAGTTCACAGTTCACAGTTCACAGTTCACAGTTCACAGTTCACAGTTCACAGTTCACAGTTCACAGTTCACAGTTCACAGTTCACAGTTCACAGTTCACAGTGCACCGTTCTTAGTTCACAGTTCACAGTTCACAGTTCACAGTTCACAGTTCACAGTTCACAGTTCACAGTTCACAGTTCACAGTTCACAGTTCACAGTTCACAGTTCACAGTTCACAGTTCACAGTTCACAGTTCTCAGCTCGCAGTTCACAGTTCACAGTTCACAGTTCACAGTTTACAGTTTACAGTTTACAGTTTACAGTTTACAGTTTACAGTTTACAGTTTACAGTTCACAGTTCACAGTTCACAGTTCACAGTTCACAGTTCACAGTTCACAGTTCACAGTTCACAGTTCACAATCCGCCGTTCACAGTTCATAGCTCGCAGTTCACAGTTCACAGTTCACTGTTCACAAATCGCAGTTCACAGTTCACAGTTCACAGTTCACAGTTCACAGTTCACAGTTCACAGTTCACAGTTCACAGTTCACAGTTCACAGTTCACAGTTCACAGTTCACAGTTCACAGTTCACAGTTCACAGTTCACAGTTCACAGTTCACAGTTCACAGTTCACAGTTCACAGTTCACAGTTCACAGTTCACAGTTCACAGTTCACAGTTCACAGTTCACAGTTCACAGTTCACAGTTCACAGTTCACAGTTCACAGTTCACAGTTCACAGTGCACCGTTCTTAGTTCACAGTTCACAGTTCACAGTTCACAGTTCACAGTTCACAGTTCACAGTTCACAGTTCTCAGCTCGCAGTTCACATTTCACAGTTCACAGTTCACAGTTTACAGTTTACAGTTTACAGTTTACAGTTTACAGTTTACAGTTTACAGTTTACAGTTTACAGTTTACAGTTCACAGTTCACAGTTCACACTTCACAGTTCACACTTCACAGTTCACAGTTCACAGTGCACCGTTCTTAGTTCACAGCTCACAGTTCCCAGTTCACAGTTAACAGTTCACAGTTCACAATCCGCCGTTCACAGTTCACAATTTGCAGTGCACACTTCAAAGTTCACAGCTCACAGTTCACAGTTCACACTTCACAGTTCACACTTCACAGTTCACAGTTCACAGTTCACAGTGCACCGTTCATAGTTCACAGTTCACAGTTCACAGTTCACAGTTCACACTTCACAGTCCACAGTTCACAGTTCACAGTGCACCCTTCTCAGTTCACAGCTCACGGTTTCCAGTTCACAGTTAACAGTTCACAGTTCACAATCCGCCGTTCACAGTTCACAATTTGCAGTGCACACTTCAAAGTTCACAGCTCGCAGTTCAAAGTTCACAGTTCACAGTTCACAGTTCACAGTTCACAGTTCACAGTTCACAGTTCACAGTTCACAGCTCACAGTTCACTGTTCACACTTCACAGTTCACACTTCACAGTTCACAGTTCACAGTTCACAGTGCACCGTTCTTAGTTCACAGTTCACAGTTCACAGTTCACAGTTCACAGTTCACAGTTCACAGTTCACAGTTCACAGTTCACAGTTCTCAGCTCGCAGTTCACAGTTCACAGTTCACAGTTCACAGTTTGCAGTTTAGAGTTTACAGTTTACAGTTTACAGTTTACAGTTTACAGTTCACAGTTCACAGTTCACACTTCACAGTTCACACTTCACAGTTCACAGTTCACAATTTGCAGTGCACACTTCAAAGTTCACAGCTCGCAGTTCACAGTTCACAGTTCACAGTTCACAGTTCACAGTTCACAGTTCACAGTTCACAGTTCACTGTTCACACTTCACAGTTCACACTTCACAGTTCACAGTTCACAGTTCACAGTGCACCGTTCTTAGTTCACAGTTCACAGTTCACAGTTCACAGTTCACAGTTCACAGTTCACAGTTCACAGTTCACAGTTCACAGTTCACAGTTAACAGTTCACAGTTCACAATCCGCCGTTCACAGTTCACAATTTGCAGTGCACACTTCAAAGTTCACAGCTCGCAGTTCACAGTTCACAGTTCACAGTTCACAGTTCACAGTTCACAGTTCACAGTTAACAGTTCACAGTGCACCCTTCTCAGTTCACAGCTCACAGTTCACAGTTCACAGTTCACAGTTCACAGTTCACAGTTCACAGTTCACAGTTCACAGTTCACAGTTCACAGTTCACAGTTCACAGTTCACAGTTCACAGTTCACAGTTCACAGTTCACAGTTCACAGTTCACAGTTCACAGTTCACAGTTCACAGTTCACAGTTCACAGTTCACAGTTCACAGTTCACAGTTCACAGCTCGCAGTTCAAAGTTCACAGTTCACAGTTCACAGTTCACAGTTCACAGTTCACACTTCACAGTCCACAGTTCACAGTTCACAGTGCACCCTTCTCAGTTCACAGCTCACGGTTTCCAGTTCACAGTTAACAGTTCACAGTTCACAATCCGCCGTTCACAGTTCACAATTTGCAGTGCACACTTCAAAGTTCACAGCTCGCAGTTCAAAGTTCACAGTTCACAGTTCACAGTTCACAGTTCACAGTTCACAGTTCACAGTTCACAGTTCACAGTTCACAGTTCACAGTTCACAGTTCACAGTTCACAGTTCACAGTTCACAGTTCACAGTTCACAGTTCACAGTTCACAGTTCACAGCTCACAGTTCACAGTTCACGCATCACAGTCCACAGTTCACATTTCACAGTGCACCCTTCTCAGTTCACAGCTCACAGTTTCCAGTTCACAGTTAACAGTTCACAGTTCACAATCCGCCGTTCACAGTTAACAATTTGCAGTGCACACTTCAAAGTTCACAGCTCACAGTTCACTGTTCACACTTCACAGTTCACACTTCACAGTTCACAGTTCACAGTTCACAGTGCACCGTTCTTAGTTCACAGTTCACAGTTCACAGTTCACAGTTCACAGTTCACAGTTCACAGTTCACAGTTCACAGTTCACAGTTCTCAGCTCGCAGTTCACAGTTCACAGTTCACAGTTCACAGTTTGCAGTTTAGAGTTTACAGTTTACAGTTTACAGTTTACAGTTTACAGTTTACAGTTCACAGTTCACAGTTCACACTTCACAGTTCACACTTCACAGTTCACAGTTCACAATTTGCAGTGCACACTTCAAAGTTCACAGCTCGCAGTTCACAGTTCACAGTTCACAGTTCACAGTTCACAGTTCACAGTTCACAGTTCACAGTTCACTGTTCACACTTCACAGTTCACACTTCACAGTTCACAGTTCACAGTTCACAGTGCACCGTTCTTAGTTCACAGTTCACAGTTCACAGTTCACAGTTCACAGTTCACAGTTCACAGTTCACAGTTCACAGTTCACAGTTCACAGTTCTCAGCTCGCAGTTCACAGTTCACAGTTCACAGTTCACAGTTTACAGTTTACAGTTTACAGTTTACAGTTTACAGTTTACAGTTTACAGTTTACAGTTTACAGTTTACAGTTTACAGTTCACAGTTCACAGTTCACACTTCACAGTTCACACTTCACAGTTCACAGTTCACAGTTCACAGTTCACAGTTTACAGTTCACAGTTCACAGTTCACAGTTCACAGTTCACAGTTCACAGTTCACAGTTCACAGTTCACAGTTCACAATCCGCCGTTCACAGTTCATAGCTCGCAGTTCACAGTTCACAGTTCACTGTTCACAAATCGCAGTTCACAGTTCACAGTTCACAGTTCACAGTTCACAGTTCACAGTTCACAGTTCACAGTTCACAGTTCACAGTTCACAGTTCACAGTTCACAGTTCACAGTTCACAGTTCACAGTTCACAGTTCACAGTTCACAGTTCACAGTTCACAGTTCACAGTTCACAGTTCACAGTTCACAGTTCACAGTTCACAGTTCACAGTTCACAGTTCACAGTTCACAGTTCACAGTTCACAGTTCACAGTTCACAGTGCACCGTTCTTAGTTCACAGTTCACAGTTCACAGTTCACAGTTCACAGTTCACAGTTCACAGTTCACAGTTCTCAGCTCGCAGTTCACATTTCACAGTTCACAGTTCACAGTTTACAGTTTACAGTTTACAGTTTACAGTTTACAGTTTACAGTTTACAGTTTACAGTTTACAGTTCACAGTTCACAGTTCACACTTCACAGTTCACACTTCACAGTTCACAGTTCACAGTGCACCGTTCTTAGTTCACAGCTCACAGTTCCCAGTTCACAGTTAACAGTTCACAGTTCACAATCCGCCGTTCACAGTTCACAAATTGCAGTGCACACTTCAAAGTTCACAGCTCACAGTTCACAGTTCACACTTCACAGTTCACACTTCACAGTTCACAGTTCACAGTTCACAGTGCACCGTTCATAGTTCACAGTTCACAGTTCACAGTTCACAGTTCACAGTTCACAGATCACAGTTCACAGTTCACAGTTCACAGTTCACAGTTCACAGTTCACAGTTCACAGTTCACAGTTCACAGTTCACAGTTCACAGTTCACAGTTCACAGTTCACAGTTCACAGTTCACAGTTCACAGTTCACAGTTCACAGTTCACAGTTCACAGTTCACAGTTCACAGTTCACAGTTCACAGTTCACAGTTCACAGTTCACAGTTCACAGTTCACAGTTCACAGTTCACAGTTCACAATCCGCCGTTCACAGTTCATAGCTCGCAGTTCACAGTTCACAGTTCACTGTTCACAAATCGCAGTTCACAGTTCACAGTTCACACTTCACAGTTCACACTTCACAGTTCACAGTTCACAGTTCACAGTGCACCGTTCTTAGTTCACAACTCACAGTTCACAGTTCACAGTTAACAGTTCACAGTTCACAATCCGCCGTTCACAGTTCACAATTTGCAGTGCACACTTCAAAGTTCACAGCTCGCAGTTCACAGTTCACAGTTCACAGTTCACAGTTCACAGTTCACAGTTCACAGTTAACAGTTCACAGTGCACCCTTCTCAGTTCACAGCTCACAGTTTCCAGTTCACAATTTGCAGTGCACACTTCAAAGTTCACAGCTCGCAGTTCACAGTTCACAGTTCACAGTTCACAGTTCACAGTTCACAGTTCACAGTTCACAGTTCACTGTTCACACTTCACAGTTCACACTTCACAGTTCACAGTTCACAGTTCACAGTGCACCGTTCTTAGTTCACAGTTCACAGTTCACAGTTCACAGTTCACAGTTCACAGTTCACAGTTCACAGTTCACAGTTCACAGTTCATAGTTCACAGTTCACAGTTCACAGTTCACAGTTCACAGTTCACAGTTCTCAGCTCGCAGTTCACAGTTCACAGTTCACAGTTCACAGTTTACAGTTTACAGTTTACAGTTTACAGTTTACAGTTTACAGTTTACAGTTTACAGTTTACAGTTCACAGTTCACAGTTCACAGTTCACACTTCACAGTTCACACTTCACAGTTCACAGTTCACAGTGCACCGTTCTTAGTTCACAGCTCACAGTTCCCAGTTCACAGTTAACAGTTCACAGTTCACAATCCGCCGTTCACAGTTCACAATTTGCAGTGCACACTTCAAAGTTCACAGCTCACAGTTCACAGTTCACACTTCACAGTTTCCAGTTCACAATTTGCAGTGCACACTTCAAAGTTCACAGCTCGCAGTTCACAGTTCACAGTTCACAGTTCACAGTTCACAGTTCACTGTTCACACTTCACAGTTCACACTTCACAGTTCACAGTTCACAGTTCACAGTGCACCGTTCTTAGTTCACAGTTCACAGTTCACAGTTCACAGTTCACAGTTCACAGTTCACAGTTCACAGTTCACAGTTCACAGTTCACAGTTCACAGTTCACAGTTCTCAGCTCGCAGTTCACAGTTCACAGTTCACAGTTCACAGTTTACAGTTTACAGTTTACAGTTTACAGTTTACAGTTTACAGTTTACAGTTTACAGTTTACAGTTTACAGTTCACAGTTCACAGTTCACAGTTCACACTTCACAGTTCACACTTCACAGTTCACAGTTCACAGTGCACCGTTCTTAGTTCACAGCTCACAGTTCCCAGTTCACAGTTAACAGTTCACAGTTCACAATCCGCCGTTCACAGTTCACAATTTGCAGTGCACACTTCAAAGTTCACAGCTCACAGTTCACAGTTCACACTTCACAGTTCACACTTCACAGTTCACAGTTCACAGTTCACAGTGCACCGTTCTTAGTTCACAGTTCACAGTTCACAGTTCACAGTTCACAGTTCACAGTTCACAGTTCACAGTTCACAGTTCACAGTTCACAGTTCACAGTTCACAGTTCACAGTTCACAGTTCACAGTTCACAGTTCACAGTTCACAGTTCACAGTTCACAGTTCACAGTTCACAGTTCACAGTTCACAGTTCACAGTGCACCGTTCTTAGTTCACAGTTCACAGTTCACAGTTCACAGTTCACAGTTCACAGTTCACAGTTCACAGTTCACAGTTCACAGTTCACAGTTCACAGTTCACAGTTCACAGTTCACAGTTCACAGTTCACAGTTCACAGTTCACAGTTCACAGTTCTCAGCTCGCAGTTCACAGTTCACAGTTCACAGTTCACAGTTTACAGTTTACAGTTTACAGTTTACAGTTTACAGTTTACAGTTTACAGTTTACAGTTTACAGTTTACAGTTTACAGTTCACAGTTCACAGTTCACACTTCACAGTTCACACTTCACAGTTCACAGTTCACAGTGCACCGTTCTTAGTTCACAGCTCACAGTTCCCAGTTCACAGTTAACAGTTCACAGTTCACAATCCGCCGTTCACAGTTCACAATTTGCAGTGCACACTTCAAAGTTCACAGCTCACAGTTCACAGTTCACACTTCACAGTTCACACTTCACAGTTCACAGTTCACAGTTCACAGTTCACAGTGCACCGTTCTTAGTTCACAGTTCACAGTTCACAGTTCACAGTTCACAGTTCACAGTTCACAGTTCACAGTTCACAGTTCACAGTTCACAGTTCACAGTTCACAGTTCACAGTTCACAGTTCACAGTTCACAGTTCACAGTTCACAGTTCACAGTTCACAGTTCACAGTTCACAGTTCACAGTTCACAGTTCACAGTTCACAGTTCACAGTTCACAGTTCACAGTTCACAGTTCACAGTTCACAGTTCACAGTTCACAGTTCACAGTTCACAGTTCACAGTTCACAGTTCACAGTTCACAGTTCACAGTTCACAGTTCACAGTTCACAGTTCACAGTTCACAGTTCACAGTTCACAGTTCACAGTTCACAGTTCACAGTTCACAGTTCACAGTTCACAGTTCACAGTTCACAGTTCACAGTTCACAGTTCACAGTTCACAATCCGCCGTTCACAGTTCATAGCTCGCAGTTCACAGTTCACAGTTCACTGTTCACAAATCGCAGTTCACAGTTCACAGTTCACAGTTCACAGTTCACAGTTCACAGTTCACAGTTCACAGTTCACAGTTCACAGTTCACAGTTCACAGTTCACAGTTCACAGTTCACAGTTCACAGTTCACAGTTCACAGTTCACAGTTCACAGTTCACAGTTCACAGTTCACAGTTCACAGTTCACAGTTCACAGTTCACAGTTCACAGTTCACAGTTCACAGTTCACAGTTCACAGTTCACAGTTCACAGTTCACAGTGCACCGTTCTTAGTTCACAGTTCACAGTTCACAGTTCACAGTTCACAGTTCACAGTTCACAGTTCACAGTTCACAGTTCACAGTTCACAGTTCACAGTTCACAGTTCACAGTTCACAGTTCACAGTTCACAGTTCACAGTTCTCAGCTCGCAGTTCACAGTTCACAGTTCACAGTTCACAGTTTACAGTTTACAGTTTACAGTTTACAGTTTACAGTTTACAGTTTACAGTTCACAGTTCACGGTTCACACTTCACAGTTCACACTTCACAGTTCACAGTTCACAGTGCACCGTTCTTAGTTCACAGCTCACAGTTCCCAGTTCACAGTTAACAGTTCACAGTTCACAATCCGCCGTTCACAGTTCACAATTTGCAGTGCACACTTCAAAGTTCACAGCTCACAGTTCACAGTTCACACTTCACAGTTCACACTTCACAGTTCACAGTTCACAGTTCACAGTGCACCGTTCATAGTTCACAGTTCACAGTTCACAGTTCACAGTTCACAGTTCACACTTCACAGTCCACAGTTCACAGTTCACAGTGCACCCTTCTCAGTTCACAGCTCACGGTTTCCAGTTCACAGTTAACAGTTCACAGTTCACAATCCGCCGTTCACAGTTCACAATTTGCAGTGCACACTTCAAAGTTCACAGCTCACAGTTCACAGTTCACACTTCACAGTTTCCAGTTCACAATTTGCAGTGCACACTTCAAAGTTCACAGCTCGCAGTTCACAGTTCACAGTTCACAGTTCACAGTTCACAGTTCACAGTTCACAGTTCACTGTTCACACTTCACAGTTCACACTTCACAGTTCACAGTTCACAGTTCACAGTGCACCGTTCTTAGTTCACAGTTCACAGTTCACAGTTCACAGTTCACAGTTCACAGTTCACAGTTCACAGTTCACAGTTCTCAGCTCGCAGTTCACAGTTCACAGTTCACAGTTCACAGTTTACAGTTTACAGTTTACAGTTTACAGTTTACAGTTTACAGTTTACAGTTTACAGTTCACAGTTCACAGTTCACACTTCACAGTTCACACTTCACAGTTCACAGTTCACAGTGCACCGTTCTTAGTTCACAGCTCACAGTTCCCAGTTCACAGTTAACAGTTCACAGTTCACAATCCGCCGTTCACAGTTCACAATTTGCAGTGCACACTTCAAAGTTCACAGCTCACAGTTCACAGTTCACACTTCACAGTTCACACTTCACAGTTCACAGTTCACAGTTCACAGTGCACCGTTCTTAGTTCACAGTTCACAGTTCACAGTTCACAGTTCACAGTTCACAGTTCACAGTTCACAGTTCACAGTTCACAGTTCACAGTTCACAGTTCACAGTTCACAGTTCACAGTTCACAGTTCACAGTTCACAGTTCACAGTTCACAGTTCACAGTTCACAGTTCACAGTTCACAGTGCACCGTTCTTAGTTCACAGTTCACAGTTCACAGTTCACAGTTCACAGTTCACAGTTTACAGTTCACAGTTCACAGTTCACAGTTCACAGTTCACAGTTCACAGTTCACAGTTCACAGTTCACAGTTCACAATCCGCCGTTCACAGTTCATAGCTCGCAGTTCACAGTTCACAGTTCACTGTTCACAAATCGCAGTTCACAGTTCACAGTTCACAGTTCACAGTTCACAGTTCACAGTTCACAGTTCACAGTTCACAGTTCACAGTTCACAGTTCACAGTTCACAGTTCACAGTTCACAGTTCACAGTTCACAGTTCACAGTTCACAGTTCACAGTTCACAGTTCACAGTTCACAGTTCACAGTTCACAGTTCACAGTTCACAGTTCACAGTTCACAGTTCACAGTTCACAGTTCACAGTTCACAGTTCACAGTGCACCGTTCTTAGTTCACAGTTCACAGTTCACAGTTCACAGTTCACAGTTCACAGTTCACAGTTCACAGTTCTCAGCTCGCAGTTCACATTTCACAGTTCACAGTTCACAGTTTACAGTTTACAGTTTACAGTTTACAGTTTACAGTTTACAGTTTACAGTTTACAGTTTACAGTTCACAGTTCACAGTTCACACTTCACAGTTCACACTTCACAGTTCACAGTTCACAGTGCACCGTTCTTAGTTCACAGCTCACAGTTCCCAGTTCACAGTTAACAGTTCACAGTTCACAATCCGCCGTTCACAGTTCACAAATTGCAGTGCACACTTCAAAGTTCACAGCTCACAGTTCACAGTTCACACTTCACAGTTCACACTTCACAGTTCACAGTTCACAGTTCACAGTGCACCGTTCATAGTTCACAGTTCACAGTTCACAGTTCACAGTTCACAGTTCACAGTTCACAGATCACAGTTCACAGTTCACAGTTCACAGTTCACAGTTCACAGTTCACAGTTCACAGTTCACAGTTCACAGTTCACAGTTCACAGTTCACAGTTCACAGTTCACAGTTCACAGTTCACAGTTCACAGTTCACAGTTCACAGTTCACAGTTCACAGTTCACAGTTCACAGTTCACAGTTCACAGTTCACAGTTCACAGTTCACAGTTCACAGTTCACAGTTCACAGTTCACAGTTCACAGTTCACAGTTCACAAATCGCAGTTCACAGTTCACAGTTCACACTTCACAGTTCACACTTCACAGTTCACAGTGCAACCTTCTCAGTTCACAGCTCACAGTTTCCAGTTCACAATTTGCAGTGCACACTTCAAAGTTCACAGCTCGCAGTTCACAGTTCACAGTTCACAGTTCACAGTTCACAGTTCACAGTTCACAGTTCACAGTTCACAGTTCACAGTTCACAGTTCACAGTTCACAGTTCACAGTTCACAGTTCACAGTTCACAGTTCACAGTTCACAGTTCACAGTTCACAGTTCACAGTTCACAGTTCACAGTTCACAGTTCACAATCCGCCGTTCACAGTTCATAGCTCGCAGTTCACAGTTCACAGTTCACTGTTCACAAATCGCAGTTCACAGTTCACAGTTCACACTTCACAGTTCACACTTCACAGTTCACAGTTCACAGTTCACAGTGCACCGTTCTTAGTTCACAACTCACAGTTCACAGTTCACAGTTAACAGTTCACAGTTCACAATCCGCCGTTCACAGTTCACAATTTGCAGTGCACACTTCAAAGTTCACAGCTCGCAGTTCACAGTTCACAGTTCACAGTTCACAGTTCACAGTTCACAGTTCACAGTTAACAGTTCACAGTTCACAGTTCACAGTTCACAGTTCACAGTTCACAGTTCACAGTTCACAGTTCACAGTTCACAGTTCACAGTTCACAGTTCACAGTTTACAGTTTACAGTTTACAGTTTACAGTTTACAGTTTACAGTTTACAGTTTACAGTTTACAGTTCACAGTTCACAGTTCACACTTCACAGTTCACACTTCACAGTTCACAGTTCACAGTGCACCGTTCTTAGTTCACAGCTCACAGTTCCCAGTTCACAGTTAACAGTTCACAGTTCACAATCCGCCGTTCACAGTTCACAAATTGCAGTGCACACTTCAAAGTTCACAGCTCACAGTTCACAGTTCACACTTCACAGTTCACACTTCACAGTTCACAGTTCACAGTTCACAGTGCACCGTTCATAGTTCACAGTTCACAGTTCACAGTTCACAGTTCACAGTTCACAGTTCACAGATCACAGTTCACAGTTCACAGTTCACAGTTCACAGTTCACAGTTCACAGTTCACAGTTCACAGTTCACAGTTCACAGTTCACAGTTCACAGTTCACAGTTCACAGTTCACAGTTCACAGTTCACAGTTCACAGTTCACAGTTCACAGTTCACAGTTCACAGTTCACAGTTCACAGTTCACAGTTCACAGTTCACAGTTCACAGTTCACAGTTCACAGTTCACAGTTCACAGTTCACAGTTCACAGTTCACAATCCGCCGTTCACAGTTCATAGCTCGCAGTTCACAGTTCACAGTTCACTGTTCACAAATCGCAGTTCACAGTTCACAGTTCACACTTCACAGTTCACACTTCACAGTTCACAGTTCACAGTTCACAGTGCACCGTTCTTAGTTCACAACTCACAGTTCACAGTTCACAGTTAACAGTTCACAGTTCACAATCCGCCGTTCACAGTTCACAATTTGCAGTGCACACTTCAAAGTTCACAGCTCGCAGTTCACAGTTCACAGTTCACAGTTCACAGTTCACAGTTCACAGTTCACAGTTAACAGTTCACAGTGCACCCTTCTCAGTTCACAGCTCACAGTTTCCAGTTCACAATTTGCAGTGCACACTTCAAAGTTCACAGCTCGCAGTTCACAGTTCACAGTTCACAGTTCACAGTTCACAGTTCACAGTTCACAGTTCACAGTTCACAGTTCACTGTTCACACTTCACAGTTCACACTTCACAGTTCACAGTTCACAGTTCACAGTGCACCGTTCTTAGTTCACAGTTCACAGTTCACAGTTCACAGTTCACAGTTCACAGTTCACAGTTCACAGTTCACAGTTCACAGTTCACAGTTCATAGTTCACAGTTCACAGTTCACAGTTCACAGTTCACAGTTCACAGTTCTCAGCTCGCAGTTCACAGTTCACAGTTCACAGTTTACAGTTTACAGTTTACAGTTTACAGTTTACAGTTTACAGTTTACAGTTTACAGTTTACAGTTTACAGTTTACAGTTCACAGTTCACAGTTCACACTTCACAGTTCACACTTCACAGTTCACAGTTCACAGTGCACCGTTCTTAGTTCACAGCTCACAGTTCCCAGTTCACAGTTAACAGTTCACAGTTCACAATCCGCCGTTCACAGTTCACAATTTGCAGTGCACACTTCAAAGTTCACAGCTCACAGTTCACAGTTCACACTTCACAGTTTCCAGTTCACAATTTGCAGTGCACACTTCAAAGTTCACAGCTCGCAGTTCACAGTTCACAGTTCACAGTTCACAGTTCACAGTTCACTGTTCACACTTCACAGTTCACACTTCACAGTTCACAGTTCACAGTTCACAGTGCACCGTTCTTAGTTCACAGTTCACAGTTCACAGTTCACAGTTCACAGTTCACAGTTCACAGTTCACAGTTCACAGTTCACAGTTCACAGTTCACAGTTCACAGTTCTCAGCTCGCAGTTCACAGTTCACAGTTCACAGTTCACAGTTTACAGTTTACAGTTTACAGTTTACAGTTTACAGTTTACAGTTTACAGTTTACAGTTTACAGTTCACAGTTCACAGTTCACACTTCACAGTTCACACTTCACAGTTCACAGTTCACAGTGCACCGTTCTTAGTTCACAGCTCACAGTTCCCAGTTCACAGTTAACAGTTCACAGTTCACAATCCGCCGTTCACAGTTCACAATTTGCAGTGCACACTTCAAAGTTCACAGCTCACAGTTCACAGTTCACACTTCACAGTTCACACTTCACAGTTCACAGTTCACAGTGCACCGTTCTTAGTTCACAGTTCACAGTTCACAGTTCACAGTTCACAGTTCACAGTTCACAGTTCACAGTTCACAGTTCACAGTTCACAGTTCACAGTTCACAGTTCACAGTTCACAGTTCACAGTGCACCGTTCTTAGTTCACAGTTCACAGTTCACAGTTCACAGTTCACAGTTCACAGTTCACAGTTCACAGTTCACAGTTCACAGTTCACAGTTCACAGTTCACAGTTCACAGTTCACAGTTCACAGTTCACAGTTCACAGTTCTCAGCTCGCAGTTCACAGTTCACAGTTCACAGTTCACAGTTCACAGTTTACAGTTTACAGTTTACAGTTTACAGTTTACAGTTTACAGTTTACAGTTTACAGTTTACAGTTTACAGTTTACAGTTTACAGTTCACAGTTCACAGTTCACACTTCACAGTTCACACTTCACAGTTCACAGTTCACAGTGCACCGTTCTTAGTTCACAGCTCACAGTTCCCAGTTCACAGTTAACAGTTCACAGTTCACAATCCGCCGTTCACAGTTCACAATTTGCAGTGCACACTTCAAAGTTCACAGCTCACAGTTCACAGTTCACACTTCACAGTTCACACTTCACAGTTCACAGTTCACAGTTCACAGTTCACAGTGCACCGTTCTTAGTTCACAGTTCACAGTTCACAGTTCACAGTTCACAGTTCACAGTTCACAGTTCACAGTTCACAGTTCACAGTTCACAGTTCACAGTTCACAGTTCACAGTTCACAGTTCACAGTTCACAGTTCACAGTTCACAGTTCACAGTTCACAGTTCACAGTTCACAGTTCACAGTTCACAGTTCACAGTTCACAGTTCACAGTTCACAGTTCACAGTTCACAGTTCACAGTTCACAGTTCACAGTTCACAGTTCACAGTTCACAGTTCACAGTTCACAGTTCACAGTTCACAGTTCACAGTTCACAGTTCACAGTTCACAGTTCACAGTTCACAGTTCACAGTTCACAGTTCACAGTTCACAGTTCACAGTTCACAATCCGCCGTTCACAGTTCATAGCTCGCAGTTCACAGTTCACAGTTCACTGTTCACAAATCGCAGTTCACAGTTCACAGTTCACAGTTCACAGTTCACAGTTCACAGTTCACAGTTCACAGTTCACAGTTCACAGTTCACAGTTCACAGTTCACAGTTCACAGTTCACAGTTCACAGTTCACAGTTCACAGTTCACAGTTCACAGTTCACAGTTCACAGTTCACAGTTCACAGTTCACAGTTCACAGTTCACAGTTCACAGTTCACAGTTCACAGTTCACAGTTCACAGTTCACAGTTCACAGTTCACAGTTCACAGTTCACAGTGCACCGTTCTTAGTTCACAGTTCACAGTTCACAGTTCACAGTTCACAGTTCACAGTTCACAGTTCACAGTTCACAGTTCACAGTTCACAGTTCACAGTTCACAGTTCACAGTTCACAGTTCACAGTTCACAGTTCTCAGCTCGCAGTTCACAGTTCACAGTTCACAGTTCACAGTTTACAGTTTACAGTTTACAGTTTACAGTTTACAGTTTACAGTTTACAGTTCACAGTTCACGGTTCACACTTCACAGTTCACACTTCACAGTTCACAGTTCACAGTTCACAGTGCACCGTTCTTAGTTCACAGCTCACAGTTCCCAGTTCACAGTTAACAGTTCACAGTTCACAATCCGCCGTTCACAGTTCACAATTTGCAGTGCACACTTCAAAGTTCACAGCTCACAGTTCACAGTTCACACTTCACAGTTCACACTTCACAGTTCACAGTTCACAGTTCACAGTGCACCGTTCATAGTTCACAGTTCACAGTTCACAGTTCACAGTTCACAGTTCACACTTCACAGTCCACAGTTCACAGTTCACAGTGCACCCTTCTCAGTTCACAGCTCACGGTTACCAGTTCACAGTTAACAGTTCACAGTTCACAATCCGCCGTTCACAGTTCACAATTTGCAGTGCACACTTCAAAGTTCACAGCTCGCAGTTCACAGTTCACAGTTCACAGTTCACAGTTCACAGTTCACAGTTCACAGTTCACAGTTCACAGTTCACAGTTCACAGTTCACAGTTCACAGTTCACAATCCGCCGTTCACAGTTCATAGCTCGCAGTTCACAGTTCACAGTTCACTGTTCACAAATCGCAGTTCACAGTTCACAGTTCACACTTCACAGTTCACAGCTCGCAGTTCACAGTTCACAGTTCACAGTTCACAGTTCACAGTTCACAGTTCACAGTTCACAGTTAACAGTTCACAGTGCACCCTTCTCAGTTCACAGCTCACAGTTTCCAGTTCACAATTTGCAGTGCACACTTCAAAGTTCACAGCTCGCAGTTCACAGTTCACAGTTCACAGTTCACAGTTCACAGTTCACAGTTCACAGTTCACAATTCACTGTTCACACTTCACAGTTCACACTTCACAGTTCACAGTTCACAGTTCACAGTGCACCGTTCTTAGTTCACAGTTCACAGTTCACAGTTCACAGTTCACAGTTCACATTTCACAGTTCACAGTTCACAGTTCACAGTTCACAGTTCTCAGCTCGCAGTTCACAGTTCACAGTTCACAGTTCACAGTTTACAGTTTACAGTTTACAGTTTACAGTTTACAGTTTACAGTTTACAGTTTACAGTTTACAGTTTACAGTTTACAGTTTACAGTTCACAGTTCACAGTTCACACTTCACAGTTCACACTTCACAGTTCACAGTTCACAGTGCACCGTTCTTAGTTCACAGCTCACAGTTCCCAGTTCACAGTTAACAGTTCACAGTTCACAATCCGCCGTTCACAGTTCACAATTTGCAGTGCACACTTCAAAGTTCACAGCTCACAGTTCACAGTTCACACTTCACAGTTCACACTTCACAGTTCACAGTTCACAGTTCACAGTGCACCGTTCTTAGTTCACAGTTCACAGTTCACAGTTCACAGTTCACAGTTTCCAGTTCACAATTTGCAGTGCACACTTCAAAGTTCACAGCTCGCAGTTCACAGTTCACAGTTCACAGTTTACAGTTCACAGTTCACAGTTCACAGTTCACAGTTCACTGTTCACACTTCACAGTTCACACTTCACAGTTCACAGTTCACAGTTCACAGTTCACAGTTCACAGTTCACAGTTCACAGTTCACAGTTCACAGTTCACAGTTCACAGTTAACAGTTCACAGTGCACCCTTCTCAGTTCACAGCTCACAGTTTCCAGTTCACAATTTGCAGTGCACACTTCAAAGTTCACAGCTCGCAGTTCACAGTTCACAGTTCACAGTTCACAGTTCACAGTTCACAGTTCACAGTTCACAGTTCACTGTTCACACTTCACAGTTCACACTTCACAGTTCACAGTTCACAGTTCACAGTGCACCGTTCTTAGTTCACAGTTCACAGTTCACAGTTCACAGTTCACAGTTCACAGTTCACAGTTCACAGTTCACAGTTCACAGTTCACAGTTCACAGTTCACAGTTCACAGTTCACAGTTCACAGTTCACAGTTCACAGTTCACAGTTCTCAGCTCGCAGTTCACAGTTCACAGTTCACAGTTCACAGTTTACAGTTTACAGTTTACAGTTTACAGTTTACAGTTTACAGTTTACAGTTTACAGTTCACAGTTCACAGTTCACACTTCACAGTTCACACTTCACAGTTCACAGTTCACAGTGCACCGTTCTTAGTTCACAGCTCACAGTTCCCAGTTCACAGTTAACAGTTCACAGTTCACAATCCGCCGTTCACAGTTCACAATTTGCAGTGCACACTTCAAAGTTCACAGCTCACAGTTCACAGTTCACACTTCACAGTTCACACTTCACAGTTCACAGTTCACAGTTCACAGTTCACAGTGCACCGTTCTTAGTTCACAGTTCACAGTTCACAGTTCACAGTTCACAGTTCGCAGTTCACAGTTCACAGTTCACAGTTCACAGTTCACAGTTCACAGTTCACAGTTCACAGTTCACAGTTCACAGTTCACAGTTCACAGTTCACAGTTCACAGTTCACAGTTCACAGTTCACAGTTCACAGTTCACAGTTCACCGTTCTTAGTTCACAGTTCACAGTTCACAGTTCACAGTTCACAGTTCACAGTTCACAGTTCACAGTTCACAGTTCACAGTTCTCAGCTCGCAGTTCACAGTTCACAGTTCACAGTTCACAGATTACAGTTTACAGTTTACAGTTTACAGTTTACAGTTTACAGTTTACAGTTAACAGTTCACAGTTCACAGTTCACAGTTCACAGTTCACACTTCACAGTTCACACTTCACAGTTCACAGGTCACAGTGCACCGTTCTTAGTTCACAGTTCACAGTTCACAGTTCACAGTTCACTGTTCACAAATCGCAGTTCACAGTTCACAGTTCACAGTTCACAGTTCACAGTTTACAGTTTACAGTTTACAGTTTACAGTTTACAGTTTACAGTTTACAGTTTACAGTTTACAGTTCACAGTTCACAGTTCACACTTCACAGTTCACAGTTCACAGTTCACAGTTCACAGTTCACAGTTCACAGTTCACAGTTCACAGTTCACAATCCGCCGTTCACAGTTCATAGCTCGCAGTTCACAGTTCACAGTTCACTGTTCACAAATCGCAGTTCACAGTTCACAGTTCACACTTCACAGTTCACACTTCACAGTTCACAGTTCACAGTTCACAGTTCACAGTTCACAGTTCACAGTTCACAGTTCACTGTTCACACTTCACAGTTCACACTTCACAGTTCACAGTTCACAGTTCACAGTGCACCGTTCTTAGTTCACAGTTCACAGTTCACAGTTCACAGTTCACAGTTCACAGTTCACAGTTCACAGTTCACAAGTCACAGTTCACAGTTCACAGTTCACAGTTCACAGTTCACAGTTCTCAGCTCGCAGTTCACAGTTCACAGTTCACAGTTCACAGTTTACATTTTACAGTTTACAGTTTACAGTTTACAGTTTACAGTTTACAGTTCACAGTTCACAGTTCACACTTCACAGTTCACACTTCACAGTTCACAGTTCACAGTGCACCGTTCTTAGTTCACAGCTCACAGTTCCCAGTTCACAGTTAACAGTTCACAGTTCACAATCCGCCGTTCACAGTTCACAATTTGCAGTGCACACTTCAAAGTTCACAGCTCACAGTTCACAGTTCACACTTCACAGTTCACACTTCACAGTTCACAGTTCACAGTTCACAGTTCACAGTGCACCGTTCTTAGTTCACAGTTCACAGTTCACAGTTCACAGTTCACAGTTCGCAGTTCACAGTTCACAGTTCACAGTTCACAGTTCACAGTTCACAGTTCACAGTTCACAGTTCACAGTTCACAGTTCACAGTTCACAGTTCACAGTTCACAGTTCACAGTTCACAGTTCACAGTTCACAGTTCACAGTTCACAGTGCACCGTTCTTAGTTCACAGTTCACAGTTCACAGTTCACAGTTCACAGTTCACAGTTCACAGTTCGCAGTTCACAGTTCACAGTTCACAGTTCACAGTTCACAGTTCACAGTTCACAGTTCACAGTTCACAGTTCACAGTTCACAGTTCACAGTTCACAGTTCACAGTTCACAGTTCACAGTTCACAGTTCACAGTTCACAGTTCACAGTTCACAGTTCACCGTTCTTAGTTCACAGTTCACAGTTCACAGTACACAGTTCACAGTTCACAGTTCACAGTTCACAGTTCACAGTTCTCAGCTCGCAGTTCACAGTTCACAGTTCACAGTTCACAGATTACAGTTTACAGTTTACAGTTTACAGTTTACAGTTTACAGTTTACAGTTAACAGTTCACAGTTCACAGTTCACAGTTCACAGTTCACACTTCACAGTTCACACTTCACAGTTCACAGGTCACAGTGCACCGTTCTTAGTTCACAGTTCACAGTTCACAGTTCACAGTTCACTGTTCACAAATCGCAGTTCACAGTTCACAGTTCACAGTTCACAGTTCACAGTTTACAGTTTACAGTTTACAGTTTACAGTTTACAGTTTACAGTTTACAGTTTACAGTTTACAGTTTACAGTTCACAGTTCACAGTTCACACTTCACAGTTCACACTTCACAGTTCACAGTTCACAGTGCACCGTTCTTAGTTCACAGCTCACAGTTCCCAGTTCACAGTTCACAGTTCACAGTTCACAGTTCACAGTTCACAATTTGCAGTGCACACTTCAAAGTTCACAGTTCACAGTTCACAGTTCACAGTTCACAGTTCACAGTTCACAGTTCACAGTTCACAGTTCACAGTTCACAGTTCACAGTTCACAGTTCACAGTTCACAGTTCACAGTTCACAGTTCACAATCCGCCGTTCACAGTTCATAGCTCGCAGTTCACAGTTCACAGTTCACTGTTCACAAATCGCAGTTCACAGTTCACAGTTCACACTTCACAGTTCACACTTCACAGTTCACAGTTCACAGTTCACAGTTCACAGTTCACAGTTCACAGTTCACAGTTCACTGTTCACACTTCACAGTTCACACTTCACAGTTCACAGTTCACAGTTCACAGTGCACCGTTCTTAGTTCACAGTTCACAGTTCACAGTTCACAGTTCACAGTTCACAGTTCACAGTTCACAGTTCACAGTTCACAGTTCACAGTTCACAGTTCACAGTTCACAGTTCACAGTTCACAGTTCTCAGCTCGCAGTTCACAGTTCACAGTTCACAGTTCACAGTTTACAGTTTACAGTTTACAGTTTACAGTTTACAGTTTACAGTTTACAGTTCACAGTTCACAGTTCACACTTCACAGTTCACACTTCACAGTTCACAGTTCACAGTGCACCGTTCTTAGTTCACAGCTCACAGTTCCCAGTTCACAGTTAACAGTTCACAGTTCACAATCCGCCGTTCACAGTTCACAATTTGCAGTGCACACTTCAAAGTTCACAGCTCACAGTTCACAGTTCACACTTCACAGTTCACACTTCACAGTTCACAGTTCACAGTTCACAGTTCACAGTGCACCGTTCTTAGTTCACAGTTCACAGTTCACAGTTCACAGTTCACAGTTCGCAGTTCACAGTTCACAGTTCACAGTTCACAGTTCACAGTTCACAGTTCACAGTTCACAGTTCACAGTTCACAGTTCACAGTTCACAGTTCACAGTTCACAGTTCACAGTTCACAGTTCACAGTTCACAGTTCACAGTTCACAGTTCACAGTGCACCGTTCTTAGTTCACAGTTCACAGTTCACAGTTCACAGTTCACAGTTCACAGTTCACAGTTCACAGTTCACAGTTCACAGTTCTCAGCTCGCAGTTCACAGTTCACAGTTCACAGTTCACAGATTACAGTTTACAGTTTACAGTTTACAGTTTACAGTTTACAGTTTACAGTTTACAGTTAACAGTTCACAGTTCACAGTTCACAGTTCACACTTCACAGTTCACACTTCACAGTTCACAGGTCACAGTGCACCGTTCTTAGTTCACAGTTCACAGTTCACAGTTCACAGTTCACTGTTCACAAATCGCAGTTCACAGTTCACAGTTCACAGTTCACAGTTCACAGTTCACAGTTTACAGTTTACAGTTTACAGTTTACAGTTTACAGTTTACAGTTTACAGTTTACAGTTTACAGTTCACAGTTCACAGTTCACACTTCACAGTTCACACTTCACAGTTCACAGTTCACAGTGCACCGTTCTTAGTTCACAGCTCACAGTTCCCAGTTCACAGTTCACAGTTCACAGTTCACAGTTCACAGTTCACAGTTCACAATTTGCAGTGCACACTTCAAAGTTCACAGTTCACAGTTCACAGTTCACAGTTCACAGTTCACAGTTCACAGTTCACAGTTCACAGTTCACAGTTCACAGTTCACAGTTCACAGTTCACAGTTCACAGTTCACAGTTCACAGTTCACAATCCGCCGTTCACAGTTCATAGCTCGCAGTTCACAGTTCACAGGTCACAGTGCACCGTTCTTAGTTCACAGTTCACAGTTCACAGTTCACAGTTCACTGTTCACAAATCGCAGTTCACAGTTCACAGTTCACAGTTCACAGTTCACAGTTCACAGTTCTCAGCTCGCAGTTCACAGTTCACAGTTCACAGTTCACAGTTTACATTTTACAGTTTACAGTTTACAGTTTACAGTTTACAGTTTACAGTTCACAGTTCACAGTTCACACTTCACAGTTCACACTTCACAGTTCACAGTTCACAGTGCACCGTTCTTAGTTCACAGCTCACAGTTCCCAGTTCACAGTTAACAGTTCACAGTTCACAATCCGCCGTTCACAGTTCACAATTTGCAGTGCACACTTCAAAGTTCACAGCTCACAGTTCACAGTTCACACTTCACAGTTCACACTTCACAGTTCACAGTTCACAGTTCACAGTTCACAGTGCACCGTTCTTAGTTCACAGTTCACAGTTCACAGTTCACAGTTCACAGTTCGCAGTTCACAGTTCACAGTTCACAGTTCACAGTTCACAGTTCACAGTTCACAGTTCACAGTTCACAGTTCACAGTTCACAGTTCACAGTTCACAGTTCACAGTTCACAGTTCACAGTTCACAGTTCACAGTTCACAGTTCACAGTGCACCGTTCTTAGTTCACAGTTCACAGTTCACAGTTCACAGTTCACAGTTCACAGTTCACAGTTCGCAGTTCACAGTTCACAGTTCACAGTTCACAGTTCACAGTTCACAGTTCACAGTTCACAGTTCACAGTTCACAGTTCACAGTTCACAGTTCACAGTTCACAGTTCACAGTTCACAGTTCACAGTTCACAGTTCACAGTTCACAGTTCACAGTTCACCGTTCTTAGTTCACAGTTCACAGTTCACAGTACACAGTTCACAGTTCACAGTTCACAGTTCACAGTTCACAGTTCTCAGCTCGCAGTTCACAGTTCACAGTTCACAGTTCACAGATTACAGTTTACAGTTTACAGTTTACAGTTTACAGTTTACAGTTTACAGTTTACAGTTAACAGTTCACAGTTCACAGTTCACAGTTCACAGTTCACACTTCACAGTTCACACTTCACAGTTCACAGGTCACAGTGCACCGTTCTTAGTTCACAGTTCACAGTTCACAGTTCACAGTTCACTGTTCACAAATCGCAGTTCACAGTTCACAGTTCACAGTTCACAGTTCACAGTTTACAGTTTACAGTTTACAGTTTACAGTTTACAGTTTACAGTTTACAGTTTACAGTTTACAGTTTACAGTTCACAGTTCACAGTTCACACTTCACAGTTCACACTTCACAGTTCACAGTTCACAGTGCACCGTTCTTAGTTCACAGCTCACAGTTCCCAGTTCACAGTTCACAGTTCACAGTTCACAGTTCACAGTTCACAATTTGCAGTGCACACTTCAAAGTTCACAGTTCACAGTTCACAGTTCACAGTTCACAGTTCACAGTTCACAGTTCACAGTTCACAGTTCACAGTTCACAGTTCACAGTTCACAGTTCACAGTTCACAGTTCACAATCCGCCGTTCACAGTTCATAGCTCGCAGTTCACAGTTCACAGTTCACTGTTCACAAATCGCAGTTCACAGTTCACAGTTCACACTTCACAGTTCACACTTCACAGTTCACAGTTCACAGTTCACAGTTCACAGTTCACAGTTCACAGTTCACAGTTCACAGTTCACTGTTCACACTTCACAGTTCACACTTCACAGTTCACAGTTCACAGTTCACAGTGCACCGTTCTTAGTTCACAGTTCACAGTTCACAGTTCACAGTTCACAGTTCACAGTTCACAGTTCACAGTTCACAGTTCACAGTTCACAGTTCACAGTTCACAGTTCACAGTTCACAGTTCACAGTTCTCAGCTCGCAGTTCACAGTTCACAGTTCACAGTTCACAGTTTACAGTTTACAGTTTACAGTTTACAGTTTACAGTTTACAGTTTACAGTTCACAGTTCACAGTTCACACTTCACAGTTCACACTTCACAGTTCACAGTTCACAGTGCACCGTTCTTAGTTCACAGCTCACAGTTCCCAGTTCACAGTTAACAGTTCACAGTTCACAATCCGCCGTTCACAGTTCACAATTTGCAGTGCACACTTCAAAGTTCACAGCTCACAGTTCACAGTTCACACTTCACAGTTCACACTTCACAGTTCACAGTTCACAGTTCACAGTTCACAGTGCACCGTTCTTAGTTCACAGTTCACAGTTCACAGTTCACAGTTCACAGTTCGCAGTTCACAGTTCACAGTTCACAGTTCACAGTTCACAGTTCACAGTTCACAGTTCACAGTTCACAGTTCACAGTTCACAGTTCACAGTTCACAGTTCACAGTTCACAGTTCACAGTTCACAGTTCACAGTTCACAGTTCACAGTGCACCGTTCTTAGTTCACAGTTCACAGTTCACAGTTCACAGTTCACAGTTCACAGTTCACAGTTCACAGTTCACAGTTCACAGTTCTCAGCTCGCAGTTCACAGTTCACAGTTCACAGTTCACAGATTACAGTTTACAGTTTACAGTTTACAGTTTACAGTTTACAGTTTACAGTTTACAGTTAACAGTTCACAGTTCACAGTTCACAGTTCACACTTCACAGTTCACACTTCACAGTTCACAGGTCACAGTGCACCGTTCTTAGTTCACAGTTCACAGTTCACAGTTCACAGTTCACTGTTCACAAATCGCAGTTCACAGTTCACAGTTCACAGTTCACAGTTCACAGTTCACAGTTTACAGTTTACAGTTTACAGTTTACAGTTTACAGTTTACAGTTTACAGTTTACAGTTTACAGTTCACAGTTCACAGTTCACACTTCACAGTTCACACTTCACAGTTCACAGTTCACAGTGCACCGTTCTTAGTTCACAGCTCACAGTTCCCAGTTCACAGTTCACAGTTCACAGTTCACAGTTCACAGTTCACAGTTCACAATTTGCAGTGCACACTTCAAAGTTCACAGTTCACAGTTCACAGTTCACAGTTCACAGTTCACAGTTCACAGTTCACAGTTCACAGTTCACAGTTCACAGTTCACAGTTCACAGTTCACAGTTCACAGTTCACAGTTCACAGTTCACAATCCGCCGTTCACAGTTCATAGCTCGCAGTTCACAGTTCACAGTTCACTGTTCACAAATCGCAGTTCACAGTTCACAGTTCACACTTCACAGTTCACACTTCACAGTTCACAGTTCACAGTTCACAATGCACCGTTCTTAGTTCACAGCTCACAGTTCACAGTTCACAGTTAACAGTTCACAGTTCACAATCCGCCGTTCACAGTTCACAATTTGCAGTGCACACTTCAAAGTTCACAGCTCGCAGTTCACAGTTCACAGTTCACAGTTCACAGTTCACAGTTCACAGTTAACAGTTCACAGTGCACCCTTCTCAGTTCACAGCTCACAGTTTCCAGTTCACAATTTGCAGTGCACACTTCAAAGTTCACAGCTCGCAGTTCACAGTTCACAGTTCACAGTTCACAGTTCACAGTTCACAGTTCACAGTTCACAGTTCACAGTTCACAGTTCACAGTTCACTGTTCACAGTTCACAGTTCACAGTTCACAGTTCACAGTTCACAGTGCACCGTTCTTAGTTCACAGTTCACAGTTCACAGTTCACAGTTCACAGTTCACAGTTCACAGTTCACAGTTCACAGTTCACAGTTCACAGTTCACAGTTCACAGTTCACAGTTCTCAGCTCGCAGTTCACAGTTCACAGTTCACAGTTCACAGATTACAGTTTACAGTTTACAGTTTACAGTTTACAGTTTACAGTTTACAGTTCACAGTTCACAGTTCGCAGTTCACAGTTCACAGTTCACAGTTCACAGTTCACACTTCACAGTTCACACTTCACAGTTCACAGTTCACAGTGCACCGTTCTTAGTTCACAGTTCACAGTTCACAGTTCACAGTTCACAGTTCACAGTTCACAGTTCACAGTTCACAGTTCACAGTTCACAGTTCACAGTTCACAGTTCACAGTTCACAGTTCACAGTTCACAGTTCACAGTTCACAGTTCACAGTTCACAGTTCACAGTTCACAGTTCACAGTTCACAGTTCACAGTTCACAGTTCACAGTTCACAGTTCACAGTTCACAGTTCACAGTTCACAGTTCACAGTTCACAGTTCACAGTTCACAGTTCACAGTTCACAGTTCACAGTTCACAGTTCACAGTTCACAGTTCACAGTTCACAGTTCACAGTTCACAGTTCACAGTTCACAGTTCACAGTTCACAGTTCACAGTTCACAGTTCACAGTTCACAGTTCACAGTTCACAGTTCACAGTTCACAGTTCACAGTTCACAGTTCACAGTTCACAGTTCACAGTTCACAGTTCACAGTTCACAGTTCACAGTTCACAGTTCACAGTTCACAGTTCACAGTTCACAGTTCACAGTTCACAGTTCACAATCCGCCGTTCACAGTTCATAGCTCGCAGTTCACAGTTCACAGTTCACTGTTCACAAATTGCAGTTCACAGTTCACAGTTCACACTTCACAGTTCACACTTCACAGTTCACAGTTCACAGTTCACAGTGCACCGTTCTTAGTTCACAGCTCACAGTTCACAGTTCACAGTTAACAGTTCACAGTTCACAATCCGCCGTTCACAGTTCACAATTTGCAGTGCACACTTCAAAGTTCACAGCTCGCAGTTCACAGTTCACAGATCACAGTTCACAGTTCACAGTTCACAGTTCACAGTTAACAGTTCACAGTGCACCCTTCTCAGTTCACAGCTCACAGTTTCCAGTTCACAATTTGCAGTGCACACTTCAAAGTTCACAGCTCGCAGTTCACAGTTCACAGTTCACAGTTCACAGTTCACAGTTCACAGTTCACAGTTCACAGTTCACAGTTCACAGTTCACAGTTCACTGTTCACAGTTCACAGTTCACAGTTCACAGTTCACAGTTCACAGTTCACAGTTCACAGTTCACAGTGCACCGTTCTTAGTTCACAGTTCACAGTTCACAGTTCACAGTTCACAGTTCACAGTTCACAGTTCACAGTTCACAGTTCACAGTTCACAGTTCACAGTTCACAGTTCACAGTTCACAGTTCACAGTTCACAGTTCACAGTTCACAGTTCACAGTTCACAGTTCACAGTTCACAGTTCACAGTTCACAGTTCACAGTTCACAGTTCACAGTTCACAGTTCACAGTTCACAGTTCACAGTTCACAGTTCACAGTTCACAGTTCACAGTTCACAATCTGCCGTTCACAGTTCATAGCTCGCAGTTCACAGTTCACAGTTCACTGTTCACAAATCGCAGTTCACAGTTCACAGTTCACAGTTCACAGTTCACAGTTTACAGTTTACAGTTTACAGTTTACAGTTTACAGTTTACAGTTTACAGTTTACAGTTCACAGTTCACAGTTCACAGTTCACACTTCACAGTTCACACTTCACAGTTCACAGTTCACAGTGCACCGTTCTTAGTTCACAGGTCACAGTTCCCAGTTCACAGTTAACAGTTCACAGTTCACAATCCGCCGTTCACAGTTCACAATTTGCAGTGCACACTTCAAAGTTCACAGCTCACAGTTCACAGTTCACACTTCACAGTTCACACTTCACAGTTCACAGTTCACAGTTCACAGTGCACCGTTCTTAGTTCACAGTTCACAGTTCACAGTTCACAGTTCACAGTTCACAGTTCACAGTTCACAGTTCACAGTTCACAGTTCACAGTTCACAGTTCACAGTTCACAGTTCACAGTTCACAGTTCACAGTTCACAGTTCACAGTTCACAGTTCACAGTTCACAGTTCACAGTTCACAGTTCACAGTTCACAGTTCACAGTTCACAGTTCACAGTTCACAGTTCACAGTTCACAGTTCACAGTTCACAGTTCACAGTTCACAGTTCACAGTTCACAGTTCACAGTTCATAGCTCGCAGTTCACAGTTCACAGTTCACTGTTCACAAATCGCAGTTCACAGTTCACAGTTCACACTTCACAGTTCACACTTCACAGTTCACAGTTCACAGTTCACAGTGCACCGTTCTTAGTTCACAGCTCACAGTTCACAGTTCACAGTTCACAGTTCACAGTTCACAATCCGCCGATCACAGTTCACAATTTGCAGTGCACACTTCAAAGTTCACAGCTCGCAGTTCACAGTTCACAGTTCACAGTTCACAGTTCACAGTTTACAGTTCACAGTTAACAGTTCACAGTGCACCCTTCTCAGTTCACAGCTCACAGTTTCCAGTTCACAATTTGCAGTGCACACTTCAAAGTTCACAGCTCGCAGTTCACAGTTCACAGTTCACAGTTCACAGTTCACAGTTCACAGTTCACAGTTCACAGTTCACAGTTCACAGTTCACAGTTCACAGTTCACAGTTCACAGTTCACAGTTCACAGTTCACTGTTCACAGTTCACAGTTCACAGTTCACAGTTCACTGTTCACAGTTCACAGTTCACAGTTCACAGTTCACAGTTCACAGTTCACAGTTCACAGTTCACAGTTCACAGTTCACAGTTCACAGTTCACAGTTCACAGTTCACAGTTCACAGTTCACAGTTCACAGTTCACAGTTCACTGTTCACACTTCACTGTTCACACTTCACAGTTCACACTTCACAGTTCACAGTTCACAGTTCACAGTGCACCGTTCTTAGTTCACAGTTCACAGTTCACATTTCACAGTTCACAGTTCACAGTTCACAGTTCACAGTTCTCAGCTCGCAGTTCACAGTTCACAGTTCACAGTTCACAGTTTACAGTTTACAGTTTACAGTTTACAGTTTACAGTTTACAGTTTACAGTTTACAGTTTACAGTTCACAGTTCACAGTTCACACTTCACAGTTCACACTTCACAGTTCACAGTTCACAGTGCACCGTTCTTAGTTCACAGCTCACAGTTCCCAGTTCACAGTTAACAGTTCACAGTTCACAATCCGCCGTTCACAGTTCACAATTTGCAGTGCACACTTCAAAGTTCACAGCTCACAGTTCACAGTTCACACTTCACAGTTCACACTTCACAGTTCACAGTTCACAGTTCACAGTGCACCGTTCTTAGTTCACAGTTCACAGTTCACAGTTCACAGTTCACAGTTTCCAGTTCACAATTTGCAGTGCACACTTCAAAGTTCACAGCTCGCAGTTCACAGTTCACAGTTCACAGTTTACAGTTCACAGTTCACAGTTCACAGTTCACAGTTCACAGTTCACTGTTCACACTTCACAGTTCACACTTCACAGTTCACAGTTCACAGTTCACAGTTCACAGTTCACAGTTCACAGTTCACAGTTCACAGTTCACAGTTAACAGTTCACAGTGCACCCTTCTCAGTTCACAGCTCACAGTTTCCAGTTCACAATTTGCAGTGCACACTTCAAAGTTCACAGCTCGCAGTTCACAGTTCACAGTTCACAGTTCACAGTTCACAGTTCACAGTTCACAGTTCACAGTTCACTGTTCACACTTCACAGTTCACACTTCACAGTTCACAGTTCACAGTTCACAGTGCACCGTTCTTAGTTCACAGTTCACAGTTCACAGTTCACAGTTCACAGTTCACAGTTCACAGTTCACAGTTCACAGTTCACAGTTTACAGTTTACAGTTTACAGTTTACAGTTTACAGTTTACAGTTTACAGTTCACAGTTCACAGTTCACACTTCACAGTTCACACTTCACAGTTCACAGTTCACAGTGCACCGTTCTTAGTTCACAGCTCACAGTTCCCAGTTCACAGTTAACAGTTCACAGTTCACAATCCGCCGTTCACAGTTCACAATTTGCAGTGCACACTTCAAAGTTCACAGCTCACAGTTCACAGTTCACACTTCACAGTTCACACTTCACAGTTCACAGTTCACAGTTCACAGTTCACAGTGCACCGTTCTTAGTTCACAGTTCACAGTTCACAGTTCACAGTTCACAGTTCACAGTTCACAGTTCACAGTTCACAGTTCACAGTTCACAGTTCACAGTTCACAGTTCACAGTTCACAGTTCACAGTTCACAGTTCACAGTTCACAGTTCACAGTTCACAGTGCACCGTTCTTAGTTCACAGTTCACAGTTCACAGTTCACAGTTCACAGTTCACAGTTCACAGTTCACAGTTCACAGTTCTCAGCTCGCAGTTCACAGTTCACAGTTCACAGTTCACAGATTACAGTTTACAGTTTACAGTTTACAGTTTACAGTTTACAGTTTACAGTTAACAGTTCACAGTTCACAGTTCACAGTTCACAGTTCACAGTTCACACTTCACAGTTCACACTTCACAGTTCACAGGTCACAGTGCACCGTTCTTAGTTCACAGTTCACAGTTCACAGTTCACAGTTCACTGTTCACAAATCGCAGTTCACAGTTCACAGTTCACAGTTCACAGTTCACAGTTTACAGTTTACAGTTTACAGTTTACAGTTTACAGTTTACAGTTTACAGTTTACAGTTTACAGTTCACAGTTCACAGTTCACACTTCACAGTTCACACTTCACAGTTCACAGTTCACAGTGCACCGTTCTTAGTTCACAGCTCACAGTTCCCAGTTCACAGTTCACAGTTCACAGTTCACAGTTCACAGTTCACAATTTGCAGTGCACACTTCAAAGTTCACAGTTCACAGTTCACAGTTCACAGTTCACAGTTCACAGTTCACAGTTCACAGTTCACAGTTCACAGTTCACAGTTCACAGTTCACAGTTCACAGTTCACAGTTCACAGTTCACAGTTCACAGTTCACAGTTCACAGTTCACAGTTCACAGTTCACAGTTCACAGTTCACAGTTCACAGTTCACAGTTCACAATCCGCCGTTCACAGTTCATAGCTCGCAGTTCACAGTTCACAGTTCACTGTTCACAAATCGCAGTTCACAGTTCACAGTTCACACTTCACAGTTCACACTTCACAGTTCACAGTTCACAGTTCACAGTTCACAGTTCACAGTTCACAGTTCACAGTTCACTGTTCACACTTCACAGTTCACACTTCACAGTTCACAGTTCACAGTTCACAGTGCACCGTTCTTAGTTCACAGTTCACAGTTCACAGTTCACAGTTCACAGTTCACAGTTCACAGTTCACAGTTCACAGTTCACAGTTCACAGTTCACAGTTCACAGTTCACAGTTCACAGTTCACAGTTCACAGTTCTCAGCTCGCAGTTCACAGTTCACAGTTCACAGTTCACAGTTCACAGTTTACAGTTTACAGTTTACAGTTTACAGTTTACAGTTTACAGTTTACAGTTCACAGTTCACAGTTCACACTTCACAGTTCACACTTCACAGTTCACAGTTCACAGTGCACCGTTCTTAGTTCACAGCTCACAGTTCCCAGTTCACAGTTAACAGTTCACAGTTCACAATCCGCCGTTCACAGTTCACAATTTGCAGTGCACACTTCAAAGTTCACAGCTCACAGTTCACAGTTCACACTTCACAGTTCACACTTCACAGTTCACAGTTCACAGTTCACAGTTCACAGTGCACCGTTCTTAGTTCACAGTTCACAGTTCACAGTTCACAGTTCACAGTTCGCAGTTCACAGTTCACAGTTCACAGTTCACAGTTCACAGTTCACAGTTCACAGTTCACAGTTCACAGTTCACAGTTCACAGTTCACAGTTCACAGTTCACAGTTCACAGTTCACAGTTCACAGTTCACAGTTCACAGTTCACAGTTCACAGTTCACAGTTCACAGTTCACAGTTCACAGTTCACAGTGCACCGTTCTTAGTTCATAGTTCACAGTTCACAGTTCACAGTTCACAGTTCACAGTTCACAGTTCACAGTTCACAGTTCACAGTTCTCAGCTCGCAGTTCACAGTTCACAGTTCACAGTTCACAGTTCACAGATTACAGTTTACAGTTTACAGTTTACAGTTTACAGTTTACAGTTTACAGTTTACAGTTAACAGTTCACAGTTCACAGTTCACAGTTCACAGTTCACACTTCACAGTTCACACTTCACAGTTCACAGGTCACAGTGCACCGTTCTTAGTTCACAGTTCACAGTTCACAGTTCACAGTTCACTGTTCACAAATCGCAGTTCACAGTTCACAGTTCACAGTTCACAGTTCACAGTTTACAGTTTACAGTTTACAGTTTACAGTTTACAGTTTACAGTTTACAGTTTACAGTTCACAGTTCACAGTTCACACTTCACAGTTCACACTTCACAGTTCACAGTTCACAGTGCACCGTTCTTAGTTCACAGCTCACAGTTCCCAGTTCACAGTTCACAGTTCACAGTTCACAGTTCACAGTTCACAGTTCACAATTTGCAGTGCACACTTCAAAGTTCACAGTTCACAGTTCACAGTTCACAGTTCACAGTTCACAGTTCACAGTTCACAGTTCACAGTTCACAGTTCACAGTTCACAGTTCACAGTTCACAGTTCACAGTTCACAGTTCACAGTTCACAGTTCACAGTTCACAGTTCACAATCCGCCGTTCACAGTTCATAGCTCGCAGTTCACAGTTCACAGTTCACTGTTCACAAATCGCAGTTCACAGTTCACAGTTCACACTTCACAGTTCACACTTCACAGTTCACAGTTCACAGTTCACAATGCACCGTTCTTAGTTCACAGCTCACAGTTCACAGTTCACAGTTAACAGTTCACAGTTCACAATCCGCCGTTCACAGTTCACAATTTGCAGTGCACACTTCAAAGTTCACAGCTCGCAGTTCACAGTTCACAGTTCACAGTTCACAGTTCACAGTTCACAGTTAACAGTTCACAGTGCACCCTTCTCAGTTCACAGCTCACAGTTTCCAGTTCACAATTTGCAGTGCACACTACAAAGTTCACAGCTCGCAGTTCACAGTTCACAGTTCACAGTTCACAGTTCACAGTTCACAGTTCACAGTTCACTGTTCACAGTTCACAGTTCACAGTTCACAGTTCACAGTTCACAGTGCACCGTTCACAGTTCACAGTTCACAGTTCACAGTTCACAGTTCACAGTTCACAGTTCACAGTTCACAGTTCACAGTTCACAGTTCACAGTTCACAGTTCACAGTTCACAGTTCACAGTTCACAGTTCACAGTTCACAGTTCACAGTTCACAGTTCACAGTTCACAGTTCACAGTTCACAGTTCACAGTTCACAGTTCACAGTTCACAGTTCACAGTTCACAGTTCACAGTTCACAGTTCACAGTTCACAGTTCACAGTTCACAGTTCACAGTTCACAGTTCACAGTTCACAGTTCACAGTTCACAGTTCACAGTTCACAGTTCACAGTTCACAGTTCACAGTTCACAATCCGCCGTTCACAGTTCATAGCTCGCAGTTCACAGTTCACAGTTCACTGTTCACAAATTGCAGTTCACAGTTCACAGTTCACACTTCACAGTTCACACTTCACAGTTCACAGTTCACAGTTCACAGTGCACCGTTCTTAGTTCACAGCTCACAGTTCACAGTTCACAGTTAACAGTTCACAGTTCACAATCCGCCGTTCACAGTTCACAATTTGCAGTGCACACTTCAAAGTTCACAGCTCGCAGTTCACAGTTCACAGTTCACAGTTCACAGTTCACAGTTCACAGTTCACAGTTCACAGTTAACAGTTCACAGTGCACCCTTCTCAGTTCACAGCTCACAGTTTCCAGTTCACAATTTGCAGTGCACACTTCAAAGTTCACAGCTCGCAGTTCACAGTTCACAGTTCACAGTTCACAGTTCACAGTTCACAGTTCACAGTTCACAGTTCACAGTTCACAGTTCACAGTTCACAGTTCACAGTTCACAGTTCACTGTTCACAGTTCACAGTTCACAGTTCACAGTTCACAGTTCACAGTTCACAGTGCACCGTTCTTAGTTCACAGTTCACAGTTCACAGTTCACAGTTCACAGTTCACAGTTCACAGTTCACAGTTCACAGTTCACAGTTCACAGTTCACAGTTCACAGTTCACAGTTCACAGTTCACAGTTCACAGTTCACAGTTCACAGTTCACAGTTCACAGTTCACAGTTCACAGTTCACAGTTCACAGTTCACAGTTCACAGTTCACAGTTCACAGTTCACAGTTCACAGTTCACAGTTCACAGTTCACAGTTCACAGTTCACAGTTAACAATCCGCCGTTCACAGTTCATAGCTCGCAGTTCACAGTTCACAGTTCACTGTTCACAAATCGCAGTTCACAGTTCACAGTTCACAGTTCACAGTTCACAGTTTACAGTTTACAGTTTACAGTTTACAGTTTACAGTTTACAGTTTACAGTTTACAGTTCACAGTTCACAGTTCACAGTTCACACTTCACAGTTCACACTTCACAGTTCACAGTTCACAGTGCACCGTTCTTAGTTCACAGCTCACAGTTCCCAGTTCACAGTTAACAGTTCACAGTTCACAATCCGCCGTTCACAGTTCACAGTTCACAGTTCACAGTGCACCGTTCTTAGTTCACAGTTCACAGTTCACAGTTCACAGTTCACAGTTCACAGTTCACAGTTCACAGTTCACAGTTCTCAGCTCGCAGTTCACAGTTCACAGTTCACAGTTCACAGATTACAGTTTACAGTTTACAGTTTACAGTTTACAGTTTACAGTTTACAGTTAACAGTTCACAGTTCACAGTTCACAGTTCACAGTTCACAGTTCACACTTCACAGTTCACACTTCACAGTTCACAGGTCACAGTGCACCGTTCTTAGTTCACAGTTCACAGTTCACAGTTCACAGTTCACTGTTCACAAATCGCAGTTCACAGTTCACAGTTCACAGTTCACAGTTCACAGTTTACAGTTTACAGTTTACAGTTTACAGTTTACAGTTTACAGTTTACAGTTTACAGTTTACAGTTCACAGTTCACAGTTCACACTTCACAGTTCACACTTCACAGTTCACAGTTCACAGTGCACCGTTCTTAGTTCACAGCTCACAGTTCCCAGTTCACAGTTCACAGTTCACAGTTCACAGTTCACAGTTCACAATTTGCAGTGCACACTTCAAAGTTCACAGTTCACAGTTCACAGTTCACAGTTCACAGTTCACAGTTCACAGTTCACAGTTCACAGTTCACAGTTCACAGTTCACAGTTCACAGTTCACAGTTCACAGTTCACAGTTCACAGTTCACAGTTCACAGTTCACAGTTCACAGTTCACAGTTCACAGTTCACAGTTCACAGTTCACAGTTCACAGTTCACAATCCGCCGTTCACAGTTCATAGCTCGCAGTTCACAGTTCACAGTTCACTGTTCACAAATCGCAGTTCACAGTTCACAGTTCACACTTCACAGTTCACACTTCACAGTTCACAGTTCACAGTTCACAGTTCACAGTTCACAGTTCACAGTTCACAGTTCACTGTTCACACTTCACAGTTCACACTTCACAGTTCACAGTTCACAGTTCACAGTGCACCGTTCTTAGTTCACAGTTCACAGTTCACAGTTCACAGTTCACAGTTCACAGTTCACAGTTCACAGTTCACAGTTCACAGTTCACAGTTCACAGTTCACAGTTCACAGTTCACAGTTCACAGTTCACAGTTCACAGTTCTCAGCTCGCAGTTCACAGTTCACAGTTCACAGTTCACAGTTCACAGTTTACAGTTTACAGTTTACAGTTTACAGTTTACAGTTTACAGTTTACAGTTCACAGTTCAGAGTTCACACTTCACAGTTCACACTTCACAGTTCACAGTTCACAGTGCACCGTTCTTAGTTCACAGCTCACAGTTCCCAGTTCACAGTTAACAGTTCACAGTTCACAATCCGCCGTTCACAGTTCACAATTTGCAGTGCACACTTCAAAGTTCACAGCTCACAGTTCACAGTTCACACTTCACAGTTCACACTTCACAGTTCACAGTTCACAGTTCACAGTTCACAGTGCACCGTTCTTAGTTCACAGTTCACAGTTCACAGTTCACAGTTCACAGTTCGCAGTTCACAGTTCACAGTTCACAGTTCACAGTTCACAGTTCACAGTTCACAGTTCACAGTTCACAGTTCACAGTTCACAGTTCACAGTTCACAGTTCACAGTTCACAGTTCACAGTTCACAGTTCACAGTTCACAGTTCACAGTTCACAGTTCACAGTTCACAGTTCACAGTTCACAGTTCACAGTGCACCGTTCTTAGTTCATAGTTCACAGTTCACAGTTCACAGTTCACAGTTCACAGTTCACAGTTCACAGTTCACAGTTCACAGTTCTCAGCTCGCAGTTCACAGTTCACAGTTCACAGTTCACAGTTCACAGATTACAGTTTACAGTTTACAGTTTACAGTTTACAGTTTACAGTTTACAGTTTACAGTTAACAGTTCACAGTTCACAGTTCACAGTTCACAGTTCACACTTCACAGTTCACACTTCACAGTTCACAGGTCACAGTGCACCGTTCTTAGTTCACAGTTCACAGTTCACAGTTCACAGTTCACTGTTCACAAATCGCAGTTCACAGTTCACAGTTCACAGTTCACAGTTCACAGTTTACAGTTTACAGTTTACAGTTTACAGTTTACAGTTTACAGTTTACAGTTTACAGTTCACAGTTCACAGTTCACACTTCACAGTTCACACTTCACAGTTCACAGTTCACAGTGCACCGTTCTTAGTTCACAGCTCACAGTTCCCAGTTCACAGTTCACAGTTCACAGTTCACAGTTCACAGTTCACAGTTCACAATTTGCAGTGCACACTTCAAAGTTCACAGCTCGCAGTTCACAGTTCACAGTTCACAGTTCACAGTTCACAGTTCACAGTTCACAGTTCACAGTTAACAGTTCACAGTGCACCCTTCTCAGTTCACAGCTCACAGTTTCCAGTTCACAATTTGCAGTGCACACTTCAAAGTTCACAGCTCGCAGTTCACAGTTCACAGTTCACAGTTCACAGTTCACAGTTCACAGTTCACAGTTCACAGTTCACAGTTCACAGTTCACAGTTCACAGTTCACAGTTCACAGTTCACTGTTCACAGTTCACAGTTCACAGTTCACAGTTCACAGTTCACAGTTCACAGTGCACCGTTCTTAGTTCACAGTTCACAGTTCACAGTTCACAGTTCACAGTTCACAGTTCACAGTTCACAGTTCACAGTTCACAGTTCACAGTTCACAGTTCACAGTTCACAGTTCACAGTTCACAGTTCACAGTTCACAGTTCACAGTTCACAGTTCACAGTTCACAGTTCACAGTTCACAGTTCACAGTTCACAGTTCACAGTTCACAGTTCACAGTTCACAGTTCACAGTTCACAGTTCACAGTTCACAGTTCACAGTTCACAGTTCACAGTTCACAGTTCACAATCCGCCGTTCACAGTTCATAGCTCGCAGTTCACAGTTCACAGTTCACTGTTCACAAATCGCAGTTCACAGTTCACAGTTCACAGTTCACAGTTCACAGTTTACAGTTTACAGTTTACAGTTTACAGTTTACAGTTTACAGTTTACAGTTTACAGTTCACAGTTCACAGTTCACAGTTCACACTTCACAGTTCACACTTCACAGTTCACAGTTCACAGTGCACCGTTCTTAGTTCACAGCTCACAGTTCCCAGTTCACAGTTAACAGTTCACAGTTCACAATCCGCCGTTCACAGTTCACAGTTCACAGTTCACAGTTCACAGTGCACCGTTCTTAGTTCACAGTTCACAGTTCACAGTTCACAGTTCACAGTTCACAGTTCACAGTTCACAGTTCACAGTTCTCAGCTCGCAGTTCACAGTTCACAGTTCACAGTTCACAGATTACAGTTTACAGTTTACAGTTTACAGTTTACAGTTTACAGTTTACAGTTAACAGTTCACAGTTCACAGTTCACAGTTCACAGTTCACAGTTCACACTTCACAGTTCACACTTCACAGTTCACAGGTCACAGTGCACCGTTCTTAGTTCACAGTTCACAGTTCACAGTTCACAGTTCACTGTTCACAAATCGCAGTTCACAGTTCACAGTTCACAGTTCACAGTTCACAGTTTACAGTTTACAGTTTACAGTTTACAGTTTACAGTTTACAGTTTACAGTTTACAGTTTACAGTTCACAGTTCACAGTTCACACTTCACAGTTCACACTTCACAGTTCACAGTTCACAGTGCACCGTTCTTAGTTCACAGCTCACAGTTCCCAGTTCACAGTTCACAGTTCACAGTTCACAGTTCACAGTTCACAATTTGCAGTGCACACTTCAAAGTTCACAGTTCACAGTTCACAGTTCACAGTTCACAGTTCACAGTTCACAGTTCACAGTTCACAGTTCACAGTTCACAGTTCACAGTTCACAGTTCACAGTTCACAGTTCACAGTTCACAGTTCACAGTTCACAGTTCACAGTTCACAGTTCACAGTTCACAGTTCACAGTTCACAGTTCACAGTTCACAGTTCACAATCCGCCGTTCACAGTTCATAGCTCGCAGTTCACAGTTCACAGTTCACTGTTCACAAATCGCAGTTCACAGTTCACAGTTCACACTTCACAGTTCACACTTCACAGTTCACAGTTCACAGTTCACAGTTCACAGTTCACAGTTCACAGTTCACAGTTCACTGTTCACACTTCACAGTTCACACTTCACAGTTCACAGTTCACAGTTCACAGTGCACCGTTCTTAGTTCACAGTTCACAGTTCACAGTTCACAGTTCACAGTTCACAGTTCACAGTTCACAGTTCACAGTTCACAGTTCACAGTTCACAGTTCACAGTTCACAGTTCACAGTTCACAGTTCACAGTTCTCAGCTCGCAGTTCACAGTTCACAGTTCACAGTTCACAGTTCACAGTTTACAGTTTACAGTTTACAGTTTACAGTTTACAGTTTACAGTTTACAGTTCACAGTTCACAGTTCACACTTCACAGTTCACACTTCACAGTTCACAGTTCACAGTGCACCGTTCTTAGTTCACAGCTCACAGTTCCCAGTTCACAGTTAACAGTTCACAGTTCACAATCCGCCGTTCACAGTTCACAATTTGCAGTGCACACTTCAAAGTTCACAGCTCACAGTTCACAGTTCACACTTCACAGTTCACACTTCACAGTTCACAGTTCACAGTTCACAGTTCACAGTGCACCGTTCTTAGTTCACAGTTCACAGTTCACAGTTCACAGTTCACAGTTCGCAGTTCACAGTTCACAGTTCACAGTTCACAGTTCACAGTTCACAGTTCACAGTTCACAGTTCACAGTTCACAGTTCACAGTTCACAGTTCACAGTTCACAGTTCACAGTTCACAGTTCACAGTTCACAGTTCACAGTTCACAGTTCACAGTTCACAGTTCACAGTTCACAGTTCACAGTTCACAGTGCACCGTTCTTAGTTCATAGTTCACAGTTCACAGTTCACAGTTCACAGTTCACAGTTCACAGTTCACAGTTCACAGTTCACAGTTCTCAGCTCGCAGTTCACAGTTCACAGTTCACAGTTCACAGTTCACAGATTACAGTTTACAGTTTACAGTTTACAGTTTACAGTTTACAGTTTACAGTTTACAGTTAACAGTTCACAGTTCACAGTTCACAGTTCACAGTTCACACTTCACAGTTCACACTTCACAGTTCACAGGTCACAGTGCACCGTTCTTAGTTCACAGTTCACAGTTCACAGTTCACTGTTCACAAATCGCAGTTCACAGTTCACAGTTCACAGTTCACAGTTCACAGTTTACAGTTTACAGTTTACAGTTTACAGTTTACAGTTTACAGTTTACAGTTTACAGTTCACAGTTTACAGTTCACAGTTCACAGTTCACACTTCACAGTTCACACTTCACAGTTCACAGTTCACAGTGCACCGTTCTTAGTTCACAGCTCACAGTTCCCAGTTCACAGTTCACAGTTCACAGTTCACAGTTCACAGTTCACAGTTCACAATTTGCAGTGCACACTTCAAAGTTCACAGTTCACAGTTCACAGTTCACAGTTCACAGTTCACAGTTCACAGTTCACAGTTCACAGTTCACAGTTCACAGTTCACAGTTCACAGTTCACAGTTCACAGTTCACAGTTCACAGTTCACAGTTCACAATCCGCCGTTCACAGTTCATAGCTCGCAGTTCACAGTTCACAGTTCACTGTTCACAAATCGCAGTTCACAGTTCACAGTTCACACTTCACAGTTCACACTTCACAGTTCACAGTTCACAGTTCACAATGCACCGTTCTTAGTTCACAGCTCACAGTTCACAGTTCACAGTTAACAGTTCACAGTTCACAATCCGCCGTTCACAGTTCACAATTTGCAGTGCACACTTCAAAGTTCACAGCTCGCAGTTCACAGTTCACAGTTCACAGTTCACAGTTCACAGTTCACAGTTAACAGTTCACAGTGCACCCTTCTCAGTTCACAGCTCACAGTTTCCAGTTCACAATTTGCAGTGCACACTACAAAGTTCACAGCTCGCAGTTCACAGTTCACAGTTCACAGTTCACAGTTCACAGTTCACAGTTCACAGTTCACTGTTCACAGTTCACAGTTCACAGTTCACAGTTCACAGTTCACAGTGCACCGTTCACAGTTCACAGTTCACAGTTCACAGTTCACAGTTCACAGTTCACAGTTCACAGTTCACAGTTCACAGTTCACAGTTCACAGTTCACAGTTCACAGTTCACAGTTCACAGTTCACAGTTCACAGTTCACAGTTCACAGTTCACAGTTCACAGTTCACAGTTCACAGTTCACAGTTCACAGTTCACAGTTCACAGTTCACAGTTCACAGTTCACAGTTCACAGTTCACAGTTCACAGTTCACAGTTCACAGTTCACAGTTCACAGTTCACAGTTCACAGTTCACAGTTCACAGTTCACAGTTCACAGTTCACAGTTCACAGTTCACAGTTCACAATCCGCCGTTCACAGTTCATAGCTCGCAGTTCACAGTTCACAGTTCACTGTTCACAAATTGCAGTTCACAGTTCACAGTTCACACTTCACAGTTCACACTTCACAGTTCACAGTTCACAGTTCACAGTGCACCGTTCTTAGTTCACAGCTCACAGTTCACAGTTCACAGTTAACAGTTCACAGTTCACAATCCGCCGTTCACAGTTCACAATTTGCAGTGCACACTTCAAAGTTCACAGCTCGCAGTTCACAGTTCACAGTTCACAGTTCACAGTTCACAGTTCACAGTTCACAGTTCACAGTTAACAGTTCACAGTGCACCCTTCTCAGTTCACAGCTCACAGTTTCCAGTTCACAATTTGCAGTGCACACTTCAAAGTTCACAGCTCGCAGTTCACAGTTCACAGTTCACAGTTCACAGTTCACAGTTCACAGTTCACAGTTCACAGTTCACAGTTCACAGTTCACAGTTCACAGTTCACAGTTCACAGTTCACTGTTCACAGTTCACAGTTCACAGTTCACAGTTCACAGTTCACAGTGCACCGTTCTTAGTTCACAGTTCACAGTTCACAGTTCACAGTTCACAGTTCACAGTTCACAGTTCACAGTTCACAGTTCACAGTTCACAGTTCACAGTTCACAGTTCACAGTTCACAGTTCACAGTTCACAGTTCACAGTTCACAGTTCACAGTTCACAGTTCACAGTTCACAGTTCACAGTTCACAGTTCACAGTTCACAGTTCACAGTTCACAGTTCACAGTTCACAGTTCACAGTTCACAGTTCACAGTTCACAGTTCACAGTTCACAGTTAACAATCCGCCGTTCACAGTTCATAGCTCGCAGTTCACAGTTCACAGTTCACTGTTCACAAATCGCAGTTCACAGTTCACAGTTCACAGTTCACAGTTCACAGTTTACAGTTTACAGTTTACAGTTTACAGTTTACAGTTTACAGTTTACAGTTTACAGTTCACAGTTCACAGTTCACAGTTCACACTTCACAGTTCACACTTCACAGTTCACAGTTCACAGTGCACCGTTCTTAGTTCACAGCTCACAGTTCCCAGTTCACAGTTAACAGTTCACAGTTCACAATCCGCCGTTCACAGTTCACAATTTGCAGTGCACACTTCAAAGTTCACAGTTCACAGTTCACAGTTCACAGTTCACAGTTCACAGTTCACTGTTCACACTTCACAGTTCACACTTCACAGTTCACAGTTCACAGTTCACAGTGCACCGTTCTTAGTTCACAGTTCACAGTTCACAGTTCACAGTTCACAGTTCACAGTTCACAGTTCACAGTTCACAGTTCACAGTTCACAGTTCACAGTTCACAGTTCACAGTTCACAGTTCACAGTTCACAGTTCACAGTTCACAGTTCACAGTTCACAGTTCACAGTTCACAGTTCACAGTTCACAGTTCACAGTTCACAGTTCACAGTTCACAGTTCACAGTTCACAGTTCACAGTTCACAGTTCACAGTTCACAGTTCACAGTTCACAGTTCACAGTTCACAGTTCACAGTTCACAGTTCACAGTTCACAGTTCACAGTTCACAGTTCACAGTTCACAGTTCACAGTTCACAGTTCACAGTTCACAGTTCATAGCTCGCAGTTCACAGTTCACAGTTCACTGTTCACAAATCGCAGTTCACAGTTCACAGTTCACACTTCACAGTTGACACTTCACAGTTCACAGTTCACAGTGCACCGTTCTTAGTTCACAGCTCACAGTTCACAGTTCACAGTTCACAGTTCACAGTTCACAATCCGCCGTTCACAGTTCACAATTTGCAGTGCACACTTCAAAGTTCACAGCTCGCAGTTCACAGTTCACAGTTCACAGTTCACAGTTCACAGTTCACAGTTCACAGTTAACAGTTCACAGTGCACCCTTCTCCCTTCTCAGTTCACAGCTCACAGTTTCCAGTTCACAATTTGCAGTGCACACTTCAAAGTTCACAGCTCGCAGTTCACAGTTCACAGTTCACAGTTCACAGTTCACAGTTCACAGTTCACAGTTCACAGTTCACAGTTCACAGTTCACAGTTCACAGTTCACAGTTCACAGTTCACTGTTCACAGTTCACAGTTCACAGTTCACAGTTCACTGTTCACAGTTCACAGTTCACAGTTCACAGTTCACAGTTCACAGTTCACAGTTCACAGTTCACAGTTCACAGTTCACAGTTCACAGTTCACAGTTCACAGTTCACAGTTCACAGTTCACAGTTCACAGTTCACAGTTCACAGTTCACAGTTCACAGTTCACAGTTCACAGTTCACAGTTCACAGTTCACAGTTCACAGTTCACAGTTCACAGTTCACAGTTCACAGTTCACAGTTCACAGTTCACAGTTCACAGTTCACAGTTCACAGTTCACAGTTCACAGTTCACAGTTCACAGTTCACAGTTCACAGTTCACAAATCGCAGTTCACAGTTCACAGTTCACACTTCACAGTTCACACTTCACAGTTCACAGTGCACCCTTCTCAGTTCACAGCTCACAGTTTCCAGTTCACAATTTGCAGTGCACACTTCAAAGTTCACAGCTCGCAGTTCACAGTTCACAGTTCACAGTTCACAGTTCACAGTTCACAGTTCACAGTTCACAGTTCACTGTTCACAGTTCACAGTTCACAGTTCACAGTTCACAGTTCACAGTTCACAGTTCACAGTTCACAGTTCACAGTTCACAGTTCACAGTTCACAGTTCACAGTTCACAGTTCACAGTTCACAGTTCACAGTTCACAGTTCACTGTTCACAGTTCACAGTTCACAGTTCACAGTTCACAGTTCACTGTTCACAGTTCACAGTTCACAGTTCACAGTTCACAGTTCACAGTTCACAGTTCACAGTTCACAGTTCACAGTTCACAGTTCACAGTTCACAGTTCACAGTTCACAGTTCACAGTTCACAGTTCACAGTTCACAGTTCACAGTTCACAGTTCACAGTTCACAGTTCACAGTTCACAGTTCACAGTTCACAGTTCACAGTTCACAGTTCACAGTTCACAGTTCACAGTTCACAGTTCACAGTTCACAGTTCACAGTTCACAGTTCACAGTTCACAGTTCACAGTTCACAGTTCACAGTTCACAGTTCACAGTTCACAGTTCACAGTTCACAGTTCACAGTTCACAGTTCACAGTTCACAGTTCACAGTTCACAGTTCACAGTTCACAGTTCACAGTTCACAGTTCACAGTTCACAGTTCACAGTTCACAGTTCACAGTTCACAGTTCACAGTTCACAGTTCACAGTTCACAGTTCACAGTTCACAGTTCACAGTTCACAGTTCACAGTTCACAGTTCACAGTTCACAGTTCACAGTTCACAGTTCACAGTTCACAGTTCACAGTTCACAGTTCACAGTTCACAGTTCACAGTTCACAGTTCACAGTTCACAGTTCACAGTTCACAGTTCACAGTTCACAGTTCACAGTTCACAGTTCACAGTTCACAGTTCACAGTTCACAGTTCACAGTTCACAGTTCACAGTTCACAGTTCACAGTTCACAGTTCACAGTTCAGAGTTCACAGTTCACTGTTCACAGTTCACAGTTCACAGTTCACAGTTCACAGTTCACAGTTCACAGTTCACAGTTCACAGTTCACAGTTCACAGTTCACAGTTCACAGTTCACAGTTCACAGTTCACAGTTAACAGTTCACAGTTCACAGTTCACAGTTCACAGTTCACAGTTCACACTTCACAGTTCACACTTCACAGTTCACAGGTCACAGTGCACCGTTCTTAGTTCACAGTTCACAGTTCACAGTTCACAGTTCACTGTTCACAAATCGCAGTTCACAGTTCACAGTTCACAGTTCACAGTTCACAGTTTACAGTTTACAGTTTACAGTTTACAGTTTACAGTTTACAGTTTACAGTTTACAGTTTACAGTTCACAGTTCACAGTTCACACTTCACAGTTCACACTTCACAGTTCACAGTTCACAGTGCACCGTTCTTAGTTCACAGCTCACAGTTCCCAGTTCACAGTTCACAGTTCACAGTTCACAGTTCACAGTTCACAATTTGCAGTGCACACTTCAAAGTTCACAGTTCACAGTTCACAGTTCACAGTTCACAGTTCACAGTTCACAGTTCACAGTTCACAGTTCACAGTTCACAGTTCACAGTTCACAGTTCACAGTTCACAGTTCACAGTTCACAGTTCACAGTTCACAGTTCACAGTTCACAGTTCACAGTTCACAGTTCACAGTTCACAGTTCACAGTTCACAGTTCACAATCCGCCGTTCACAGTTCATAGCTCGCAGTTCACAGTTCACAGTTCACTGTTCACAAATCGCAGTTCACAGTTCACAGTTCACACTTCACAGTTCACACTTCACAGTTCACAGTTCACAGTTCACAGTTCACAGTTCACAGTTCACAGTTCACAGTTCACTGTTCACACTTCACAGTTCACACTTCACAGTTCACAGTTCACAGTTCACAGTGCACCGTTCTTAGTTCACAGTTCACAGTTCACAGTTCACAGTTCACAGTTCACAGTTCACAGTTCACAGTTCACAGTTCACAGTTCACAGTTCACAGTTCACAGTTCACAGTTCACAGTTCACAGTTCACAGTTCTCAGCTCGCAGTTCACAGTTCACAGTTCACAGTTCACAGTTCACAGTTTACAGTTTACAGTTTACAGTTTACAGTTTACAGTTTACAGTTTACAGTTCACAGTTCACAGTTCACACTTCACAGTTCACACTTCACAGTTCACAGTTCACAGTGCACCGTTCTTAGTTCACAGCTCACAGTTCCCAGTTCACAGTTAACAGTTCACAGTTCACAATCCGCCGTTCACAGTTCACAATTTGCAGTGCACACTTCAAAGTTCACAGCTCACAGTTCACAGTTCACACTTCACAGTTCACACTTCACAGTTCACAGTTCACAGTTCACAGTTCACAGTGCACCGTTCTTAGTTCACAGTTCACAGTTCACAGTTCACAGTTCACAGTTCGCAGTTCACAGTTCACAGTTCACAGTTCACAGTTCACAGTTCACAGTTCACAGTTCACAGTTCACAGTTCACAGTTCACAGTTCACAGTTCACAGTTCACAGTTCACAGTTCACAGTTCACAGTTCACAGTTCACAGTTCACAGTTCACAGTTCACAGTTCACAGTTCACAGTTCACAGTTCACAGTGCACCGTTCTTAGTTCATAGTTCACAGTTCACAGTTCACAGTTCACAGTTCACAGTTCACAGTTCACAGTTCACAGTTCACAGTTCTCAGCTCGCAGTTCACAGTTCACAGTTCACAGTTCACAGTTCACAGATTACAGTTTACAGTTTACAGTTTACAGTTTACAGTTTACAGTTTACAGTTTACAGTTAACAGTTCACAGTTCACAGTTCACAGTTCACAGTTCACACTTCACAGTTCACACTTCACAGTTCACAGGTCACAGTGCACCGTTCTTAGTTCACAGTTCACAGTTCACAGTTCACTGTTCACAAATCGCAGTTCACAGTTCACAGTTCACAGTTCACAGTTCACAGTTTACAGTTTACAGTTTACAGTTTACAGTTTACAGTTTACAGTTTACAGTTTACAGTTCACAGTTTACAGTTCACAGTTCACAGTTCACACTTCACAGTTCACACTTCACAGTTCACAGTTCACAGTGCACCGTTCTTAGTTCACAGCTCACAGTTCCCAGTTCACAGTTCACAGTTCACAGTTCACAGTTCACAGTTCACAGTTCACAATTTGCAGTGCACACTTCAAAGTTCACAGTTCACAGTTCACAGTTCACAGTTCACAGTTCACAGTTCACAGTTCACAGTTCACAGTTCACAGTTCACAGTTCACAGTTCACAGTTCACAGTTCACAGTTCACAGTTCACAGTTCACAGTTCACAGTTCACAATCCGCCGTTCACAGTTCATAGCTCGCAGTTCACAGTTCACAGTTCACTGTTCACAAATCGCAGTTCACAGTTCACAGTTCACACTTCACAGTTCACACTTCACAGTTCACAGTTCACAGTTCACAATGCACCGTTCTTAGTTCACAGCTCACAGTTCACAGTTCACAGTTAACAGTTCACAGTTCACAATCCGCCGTTCACAGTTCACAATTTGCAGTGCACACTTCAAAGTTCACAGCTCGCAGTTCACAGTTCACAGTTCACAGTTCACAGTTCACAGTTAACAGTTCACAGTGCACCCTTCTCAGTTCACAGCTCACAGTTTCCAGTTCACAATTTGCAGTGCACACTACAAAGTTCACAGCTCGCAGTTCACAGTTCACAGTTCACAGTTCACAGTTCACAGTTCACAGTTCACAGTTCACTGTTCACAGTTCACAGTTCACAGTTCACAGTTCACAGTTCACAGTGCACCGTTCACAGTTCACAGTTCACAGTTCACAGTTCACAGTTCACAGTTCACAGTTCACAGTTCACAGTTCACAGTTCACAGTTCACAGTTCACAGTTCACAGTTCACAGTTCACAGTTCACAGTTCACAGTTCACAGTTCACAGTTCACAGTTCACAGTTCACAGTTCACAGTTCACAGTTCACAGTTCACAGTTCACAGTTCACAGTTCACAGTTCACAGTTCACAGTTCACAGTTCACAGTTCACAGTTCACAGTTCACAGTTCACAGTTCACAGTTCACAGTTCACAGTTCACAGTTCACAGTTCACAGTTCACAGTTCACAGTTCACAGTTCACAATCCGCCGTTCACAGTTCATAGCTCGCAGTTCACAGTTCACAGTTCACTGTTCACAAATTGCAGTTCACAGTTCACAGTTCACACTTCACAGTTCACACTTCACAGTTCACAGTTCACAGTTCACAGTGCACCGTTCTTAGTTCACAGCTCACAGTTCACAGTTCACAGTTAACAGTTCACAGTTCACAATCCGCCGTTCACAGTTCACAATTTGCAGTGCACACTTCAAAGTTCACAGCTCGCAGTTCACAGTTCACAGTTCACAGTTCACAGTTCACAGTTCACAGTTCACAGTTCACAGTTAACAGTTCACAGTGCACCCTTCTCAGTTCACAGCTCACAGTTTCCAGTTCACAATTTGCAGTGCACACTTCAAAGTTCACAGCTCGCAGTTCACAGTTCACAGTTCACAGTTCACAGTTCACAGTTCACAGTTCACAGTTCACAGTTCACAGTTCACAGTTCACAGTTCACAGTTCACAGTTCACAGTTCACTGTTCACAGTTCACAGTTCACAGTTCACAGTTCACAGTTCACAGTGCACCGTTCTTAGTTCACAGTTCACAGTTCACAGTTCACAGTTCACAGTTCACAGTTCACAGTTCACAGTTCACAGTTCACAGTTCACAGTTCACAGTTCACAGTTCACAGTTCACAGTTCACAGTTCACAGTTCACAGTTCACAGTTCACAGTTCACAGTTCACAGTTCACAGTTCACAGTTCACAGTTCACAGTTCACAGTTCACAGTTCACAGTTCACAGTTCACAGTTCACAGTTCACAGTTCACAGTTCACAGTTCACAGTTCACAGTTAACAATCCGCCGTTCACAGTTCATAGCTCGCAGTTCACAGTTCACAGTTCACTGTTCACAAATCGCAGTTCACAGTTCACAGTTCACAGTTCACAGTTCACAGTTTACAGTTTACAGTTTACAGTTTACAGTTTACAGTTTACAGTTTACAGTTTACAGTTCACAGTTCACAGTTCACAGTTCACACTTCACAGTTCACACTTCACAGTTCACAGTTCACAGTGCACCGTTCTTAGTTCACAGCTCACAGTTCCCAGTTCACAGTTAACAGTTCACAGTTCACAATCCGCCGTTCACAGTTCACAATTTGCAGTGCACACTTCAAAGTTCACAGTTCACAGTTCACAGTTCACAGTTCACAGTTCACAGTTCACTGTTCACACTTCACAGTTCACACTTCACAGTTCACAGTTCACAGTTCACAGTGCACCGTTCTTAGTTCACAGTTCACAGTTCACAGTTCACAGTTCACAGTTCACAGTTCACAGTTCACAGTTCACAGTTCACAGTTCACAGTTCACAGTTCACAGTTCACAGTTCACAGTTCACAGTTCACAGTTCACAGTTCACAGTTCACAGTTCACAGTTCACAGTTCACAGTTCACAGTTCACAGTTCACAGTTCACAGTTCACAGTTCACAGTTCACAGTTCACAGTTCACAGTTCACAGTTCACAGTTCACAGTTCACAGTTCACAGTTCACAGTTCACAGTTCACAGTTCACAGTTCACAGTTCACAGTTCACAGTTCACAGTTCACAGTTCACAGTTCACAGTTCACAGTTCACAGTTCACAGTTCACAGTTCATAGCTCGCAGTTCACAGTTCACAGTTCACTGTTCACAAATCGCAGTTCACAGTTCACAGTTCACACTTCACAGTTGACACTTCACAGTTCACAGTTCACAGTGCACCGTTCTTAGTTCACAGCTCACAGTTCACAGTTCACAGTTCACAGTTCACAGTTCACAATCCGCCGTTCACAGTTCACAATTTGCAGTGCACACTTCAAAGTTCACAGCTCGCAGTTCACAGTTCACAGTTCACAGTTCACAGTTCACAGTTCACAGTTCACAGTTAACAGTTCACAGTGCACCCTTCTCAGTTCACAGCTCACAGTTTCCAGTTCACAATTTGCAGTGCACACTTCAAAGTTCACAGCTCGCAGTTCACAGTTCACAGTTCACAGTTCACAGTTCACAGTTCACAGTTCACAGTTCACAGTTCACAGTTCACAGTTCACAGTTCACAGTTCACAGTTCACAGTTCACTGTTCACAGTTCACAGTTCACAGTTCACAGTTCACTGTTCACAGTTCACAGTTCACAGTTCACAGTTCACAGTTCACAGTTCACAGTTCACAGTTCACAGTTCACAGTTCACAGTTCACAGTTCACAGTTCACAGTTCACAGTTCACAGTTCACAGTTCACAGTTCACAGTTCACAGTTCACAGTTCACAGTTCACAGTTCACAGTTCACAGTTCACAGTTCACAGTTCACAGTTCACAGTTCACAGTTCACAGTTCACAGTTCACAGTTCACAGTTCACAGTTCACAGTTCACAGTTCACAGTTCACAGTTCACAGTTCACAGTTCACAGTTCACAAATCGCAGTTCACAGTTCACAGTTCACACTTCACAGTTCACACTTCACAGTTCACAGTGCACCCTTCTCAGTTCACAGCTCACAGTTTCCAGTTCACAATTTGCAGTGCACACTTCAAAGTTCACAGCTCGCAGTTCACAGTTCACAGTTCACAGTTCACAGTTCACAGTTCACAGTTCACAGTTCACAGTTCACTGTTCACAGTTCACAGTTCACAGTTCACAGTTCACAGTTCACAGTTCACAGTTCACAGTTCACAGTTCACAGTTCACAGTTCACAGTTCACAGTTCACAGTTCACAGTTCACAGTTCACAGTTCACAGTTCACAGTTCACAGTTCACAGTTCACAGTTCACAGTTCACAGTTCACAGTTCACAGTTCACAGTTCACAGTTCACAGTTCACAGTTCACAGTTCACAGTTCACAGTTCACAGTTCACAGCTCACAGTTTCCAGTTCACAATTTGCAGTGCACACTTCAAAGTTCACAGTTCACAGTTCACAGTTCACAGTTCACAGTTCACAGTTCACAGTTCACAGTTCACAGTTCACAGTTCACAGTTCAAAGTTCACTGTTCACAGTTCACTGTTCACAGTTCACAGTTCACAGTTCACAGTTCACAGTTCACAGTTCACAGTTCACAGTTCACAGTTCACAGTTCACAGTTCACAGTTCACAGTTCACAGTTCACAGTTCACAGTTCACAGTTCACAGTTCACAGTTCACAGTTCACAGTTCACAGTTCACAGTTCACAGTTCACAGTTCACAGTTCACAGTTCACAGTTCACAGTTCACAGTTCACAGTTCACAGTTCACAGTTCACAGTTCACAGTTCACAGTTCACAGTTCACAGTTCACAGTTCACAGTTCACAGTTCACAGTTCACAGTTCACAGTTCACAGTTCACAGTTCACAGTTCACAGTTCACAGTTCACAGTTCACAGTTCACAGTTCACAGTTCACAGTTCACAGTTCACAGTTCACAGTTCACAGTTCACAGTTCACAGTTCACAGTTCACAGTTCACAGTTCACAGTTCACAGTTCACAGTTCACAGTTCACAGTTCACAGTTCACAGTTCACAGTTCACAGTTCACAGTTCACAGTTCACAGTTCACAGTTCACAAATCGCAGTTCACAGTTCACAGTTCACACTTCACAGTTCACACTTCACAGTTCACAGTGCAACCTTCTCAGTTCACAGCTCACAGTTTCCAGTTCACAATTTGCAGTGCACACTTCAAAGTTCACAGCTCGCAGTTCACAGTTCACAGTTCACAGTTCACAGTTCACAGTTCACAGTTCACAGTTCACAGTTCACAGTTCACTGTTCACAGTTCACAGTTCACAGTTCACAGTTCACAGTTCACAGTTCACAGTTCACAGTTCACAGTTCACAGTTCACAGTTCACAGTTCACAGTTCACAGTTCACAGTTCACAGTTCACAGTTCACAGTTCACAGTTCACAGTTCACAGTTCATAGCTCGCAGTTCACAGTTCACAGTTCACTGTTCACAAATCGCAGTTCACAGTTCACAGTTCACACTTCACAGTTGACACTTCACAGTTCACAGTTCACAGTGCACCGTTCTTAGTTCACAGCTCACAGTTCACAGTTCACAGTTCACAGTTCACAGTTCACAATCCGCCGTTCACAGTTCACAATTTGCAGTGCACACTTCAAAGTTCACAGCTCGCAGTTCACAGTTCACAGTTCACAGTTCACAGTTCACAGTTCACAGTTCACAGTTAACAGTTCACAGTGCACCCTTCTCAGTTCACAGCTCACAGTTTCCAGTTCACAATTTGCAGTGCACACTTCAAAGTTCACAGCTCGCAGTTCACAGTTCACAGTTCACAGTTCACAGTTCACAGTTCACAGTTCACAGTTCACAGTTCACAGTTCACAGTTCACAGTTCACAGTTCACAGTTCACTGTTCACAGTTCACAGTTCACAGTTCACAGTTCACTGTTCACAGTTCACAGTTCACAGTTCACAGTTCACAGTTCACAGTTCACAGTTCACAGTTCACAGTTCACAGTTCACAGTTCACAGTTCACAGTTCACAGTTCACAGTTCACAGTTCACAGTTCACAGTTCACAGTTCACAGTTCACAGTTCACAGTTCACAGTTCACAGTTCACAGTTCACAGTTCACAGTTCACAGTTCACAGTTCACAGTTCACAGTTCACAGTTCACAGTTCACAGTTCACAGTTCACAGTTCACAGTTCACAGTTCACAGTTCACAGTTCACAGTTCACAGTTCACAGTTCACAGTTCACAGTTCACAGTTCACAGTTCACAGTTCACAAATCGCAGTTCACAGTTCACAGTTCACACTTCACAGTTCACACTTCACAGTTCACAGTGCACCCTTCTCAGTTCACAGCTCACAGTTTCCAGTTCACAATTTGCAGTGCACACTTCAAAGTTCACAGCTCGCAGTTCACAGTTCACAGTTCACAGTTCACAGTTCACAGTTCACAGTTCACAGTTCACTGTTCACAGTTCACAGTTCACAGTTCACAGTTCACAGTTCACAGTTCACAGTTCACAGTTCACAGTTCACAGTTCACAGTTCACAGTTCACAGTTCACAGTTCACAGTTCACAGTTCACTGTTCACAGTTCACAGTTCACAGTTCACAGTTCACAGTTCACTGTTCACAGTTCACAGTTCACAGTTCACAGTTCACAGTTCACAGTTCACAGTTCACAGTTCACAGTTCACAGTTCACAGTTCACAGTTCACAGTTCACAGTTCACAGTTCACAGTTCACAGTTCACAGTTCACAGTTCACAGTTCACAGTTCACAGTTCACAGTTCACAGTTCACAGTTCACAGTTCACAGTTCACAGTTCACAGTTCACAGTTCACAGTTCACAGTTCACAGTTCACAGTTCACAGTTCACAGTTCACAGTTCACAGTTCACAGTTCACAGTTCACAGTTCACAGTTCACAGTTCACAGTTCACAGTTCACAGTTCACAGTTCACAGTTCACAGTTCACAGTTCACAGTTCACAGTTCACAGTTCACAGTTCACAGTTCACAGTTCACAGTTCACAGTTCACAGTTCACAGTTCACAGTTCACAGTTCACAGTTCACAGTTCACAGTTCACAGTTCACAGTTCACAGTTCACAGTTCACAGTTCACAGTTCACAGTTCACAGTTCACAGTTCACAGTTCACAGTTCACAGTTCACAGTTCACAGTTCACAGTTCACAGTTCACAGTTCACAGTTCACAGTTCACAGTTCACAGTTCACAGTTCACAGTTCACAGTTCACAGTTCACAGTTCACAGTTCACAGTTCACAGTTCACAGTTCACAGTTCACAGTTCACAGTTCACAGTTCACAGTTCACAGTTCACAGTTCACAGTTCACAGTTCACACCCTAGTAGCACAAAAATATTGTATAAATATTTTTTTCAAATATTGAAAAAATATTTTTTAAGCCACATTTTTTAATATGAGTAAAATATTGGATCTGAATATTGTATACATATACAAGAAATATTAATTGAATATTTAAAAAATATAAGCTAAATATTCAGAGAATATAAATTACATATTTAAAAAATATAAGCTAAATATTCAGAGAATATAAACGAGATATTTAAAAAATGTAAAGTAAATATTCAGGAGATATAAACTTGATATTTAAAAAATATAAAGTAAATGTTAAAAAAATGTGAATCCAATATTTTAAAAATATATATTGAATATTTAAGTAACATTCAATAAAATCTTCAAATAATAATATAATAATAATTCAGATAATGTTTATCATATTATGAAATATATTTCTTCTCATTATAAAAGGAATCTTTATGTAATGTTAGAAATAGAATATTCTTTTTTAATATGTAGGAAATTTTCATGTTTATCATGGAAAAGTATATGTTCTAAAATATGATGCGAAGTAAAATGTTTACTTTTAATTTAATTTGAATTCGCGTGTGTCACTTAATCGACATACATTTATATTATAAGAACATTAATGCGACATAGTTGTTGCACGAAAAATAATCGTGTGACTCTTACGTAAAGTAAAAACTTTACTTCCAATATTCAATGATGATTTATTTTATATTTGCAACCAATACTTAATTTGTAATATGAAAGGTGTGTATGTCTTCCAGCATATTCCGGAATACATAATAATATTTTTCCATGATAAACATAAAATATTTCCTGTACATTAAAAAAGAAATATATTCTCTTTCTAATATTACATAAAAATTCATTTTATAATAAGAAAAAATATTGTTGTATATTAGAAAAAAATTTTCTATTTCCAATATTAAATAAAGATTCATTTCATATTATGAAAAAAATATTTTTCTCGTAATATGAAATATAGATTCTTTTAATATTAAGAAAAAAATATTTTTTCATGATATGAAATAAATATTTCCTGAATATTACGAAAAAAATATTTTTCTCATAATATGAAATAAATATTTCCTGAATATTACGAAAAAAATATTTTTTTCATAATATGAAATAAATATTTCCTGAATATTCAAAGAAAATATGTTTTTCGTAATATGAAATAAATATTGTATGTATATTTGAATATTAAAAAAAGGTTGAATCTCTTTTTAATATTATATGAATATGTATACAATATTTTGTGCTACTAGGGCAGTTCACAGTTCACAGTTCACAGTTCACAGTTCACAGTTCACAGTTCACAGTTCACAGTTCACAGTTCACAGTTCACAGTTCACAGTTCACAGTTCACAGTTCACAGTTCACAGTTCACAGTTCACAGTTCACAGTTCACAGTTCACAGTTCACAGTTCACAGTTCACAGTTCACAGTTCACAGTTCACAGTTCACAAATCGCAGTTCACAGTTCACAGTTCACACTTCACAGTTCACACTTCACAGTTCACAGTGCAACCTTCTCAGTTCACAGCTCACAGTTTCCAGTTCACAATTTGCAGTGCACACTTCAAAGTTCACAGCTCGCAGTTCACAGTTCACAGTTCACAGTTCACAGTTCACAGTTCACAGTTCACAGTTCACAGTTCACTGTTCACAGTTCACAGTTCACAGTTCACAGTTCACAGTTCACAGTTCACAGTTCACAGTTCACAGTTCACAGTTCACAGTTCACAGTTCACAGTTCACAGTTCACAGTTCACAGTTCACTGTTCACAGTTCACAGTTCACAGTTCACAGTTCACTGTTCACAGTTCACAGTTCACAGTTCACAGTTCACAGTTCACAGTTCACAGTTCACAGTTCACAGTTCACAGTTCACAGTTCACAGTTCACAGTTCACAGTTCACAGTTCACAGTTCACAGTTCACAGTTCACAGTTCACAGTTCACAGTTCACAGTTCACAGTTCACAGTTCACAGTTCACAGTTCACAGTTCACAGTTCACAGTTCACAGTTCACAGTTCACAGTTCACAGTTCACAGTTCACAGTTCACAGTTCACAGTTCACAGTTCACAGTTCACAGTTCACAGTTCACAGTTCACAGTTCACAGTTCACAGTTCACAGTTCACAGTTCACAGTTCACAGTTCACAGTTCACAGTTCACAGTTCACAGTTCACAGTTCACAGTTCACAGTTCACAGTTCACAGTTCACAGTTCACAGTTCACAGTTCACAGTTCACAGTTCACAGTTCACAGTTCACAGTTCACAGTTCACAGTTCACAGTTCACAGTTCACAGTTCACAGTTCACAGTTCACAGTTCACAGTTCACAGTTCACAGTTCACAGTTCACAGTTCACAGTTCACAGTTCACAGTTCACAGTTCACAGTTCACAGTTCACAGTTCACAGTTCACAGTTCACAGTTCACAGTTCACAGTTCACAGTTCACAGTTCACAGTTCACAGTTCACAGTTCACAGTTCACAGTTCACAGTTCACAGTTCACAGTTCACAGTTCACAGTTCACAGTTCACAGTTCACAGTTCACAGTTCACAGTTCACAGTTCACAGTTCACAGTTCACAGTTCACAGTTCACAGTTCACAGTTCACAGTTCACAGTTCACAGTTCACAGTTCACAGTTCACAGTTCACAGTTCACAGTTCACAGTTCACAGTTCACAGTTCACAGTTCACAGTTCACAGTTCACAGTTCACAGTTCACAGTTCACAGTTCACAGTTCACAGTTCACAGTTCACAGTTCACAGTTCACAGTTCACAGTTCACAGTTCACAGTTCACAGTTCACAGTTCACAGTTCACAGTTCACAGTTCACAGTTCACAGTTCACAGTTCACAGTTCACAGTTCACAGTTCACAGTTCACAGTTCACAGTTCACAGTTCACAGTTCACAGTTCACAGTTCACAGTTCACAGTTCACAGTTCACAGTTCACAGTTCACAGTTCACAGTTCACAGTTCACAGTTCACAGTTCACAGTTCACAGTTCACAGTTCACAGTTCACAGTTCACAGTTCACAGTTCACAGTTCACAGTTCACAGTTCACAGTTCACAGTTCACAGTTCACAGTTCACAGTTCACAGTTCACAGTTCACAGTTCACAGTTCACAGTTCACAGTTCACAGTTCACAGTTCACAGTTCACAGTTCACAGTTCACAGTTCACAGTTCACAGTTCACAGTTCACAGTTCACAGTTCACAGTTCACAGTTCACAGTTCACAGTTCACAGTTCACAGTTCACAGTTCACAGTTCACAGTTCACAGTTCACAGTTCACAGTTCACAGTTCACAGTTCACAGTTCACAGTTCACAGTTCACAGTTCACAGTTCACAGTTCACAGTTCACAGTTCACAGTTCACAGTTCACAGTTCACAGTTCACAGTTCACAGTTCACAGTTCACAGTTCACAGTTCACAGTTCACAGTTCACAGTTCACAGTTCACAGTTCACAGTTCACAGTTCACAGTTCACAGTTCACAGTTCACAGTTCACAGTTCACAGTTCACAGTTCACAGTTCACAGTTCACAGTTCACAGTTCACAGTTCACAGTTCACAGTTCACAGTTCACAGTTCACAGTTCACAGTTCACAGTTCACAGTTCACAGTTCACAGTTCACAGTTCACAGTTCACAGTTCACAGTTCACAGTTCACAGTTCACAGTTCACAGTTCACAGTTCACAGTTCACAGTTCACAGTTCACAGTTCACAGTTCACAGTTCACAGTTCACAGTTCACAGTTCACAGTTCACAGTTCACAGTTCACAGTTCACAGTTCACAGTTCACAGTTCACAGTTCACAGTTCACAGTTCACAGTTCACAGTTCACAGTTCACAGTTCACAGTTCACAGTTCACAGTTCACAGTTCACAGTTCACAGTTCACAGTTCACAGTTCACAGTTCACAGTTCACAGTTCACAGTTCACAGTTCACAGTTCACAGTTCACAGTTCACAGTTCACAGTTCACAGTTCACAGTTCACAGTTCACAGTTCACAGTTCACAGTTCACAGTTCACAGTTCACAGTTCACAGTTCACAGTTCACAGTTCACAGTTCACAGTTCACAGTTCACAGTTCACAGTTCACAGTTCACAGTTCACAGTTCACAGTTCACAGTTCACAGTTCACAGTTCACAGTTCACAGTTCACAGTTCACAGTTCACAGTTCACAGTTCACAGTTCACAGTTCACAGTTCACAGTTCACAGTTCACAGTTCACAGTTCACAGTTCACAGTTCACAGTTCACAGTTCATAGTTCACAGTTCACAGTTCACAGTCCACAGTTCACAGTTCACAGTTCACAGTTCACAGTTCACAGTTCACAGTTCACAGTTCACAGTTCACAGTTCACAGTTCACAGTTCACAGTTCACAGTTCACAGTTCACAGTTCACAGTTCACAGTTCACAGTTCACAGTTCACAGTTCACAGTTCACAGTTCACAGTTCACAGTTCACAGTTCACAGTTCACAGTTCACAGTTCACAGTTCACAGTTCACAGTTCACAGTTCACAGTTCACAGTTCACAGTTCACAGTTCACAGTTCACAGTTCACAGTTCACAGTTCACAGTTCACAGTTCACAGTTCACAGTTCACAGCTCACAGTTTCCAGTTCACAATTTGCAGTGCACACTTCAAAGTTCACAGTTCACAGTTCACAGTTCACAGTTCACAGTTCACAGTTCACAGTTCAAAGTTCACTGTTCACAGTTCACTGTTCACAGTTCACAGTTCACAGTTCACAGTTCACAGTTCACAGTTCACAGTTCACAGTTCACAGTTCACAGTTCACAGTTCACAGTTCACAGTTCACAGTTCACAGTTCACAGTTCACAGTTCACAGTTCACAGTTCACAGTTCACAGTTCACAGTTCACAGTTCACAGTTCACAGTTCACAGTTCACAGTTCACAGTTCACAGTTCACAGTTCACAGTTCACAGTTCACAGTTCACAGTTCACAGTTCACAGTTCACAGTTCACAGTTCACAGTTCACAGTTCACAGTTCACAGTTCACAGTTCACAGTTCACAGTTCACAGTTCACAGTTCACAGTTCACAGTTCACAGTTCACAGTTCACAGTTCACAGTTCACAGTTCACAGTTCACAGTTCACAGTTCACAGTTCACAGTTCACAGTTCACAGTTCACAGTTCACAGTTCACAGTTCACAGTTCACAGTTCACAGTTCACAGTTCACAGTTCACAGTTCACAGTTCACAGTTCACAGTTCACAGTTCACAGTTCACAGTTCACAGTTCACAGTTCACAGTTCACAGTTCACAGTTCACAGTTCACAGTTCACAGTTCACAGTTCACAGTTCACAGTTCACAGTTCACAGTTCACAGTTCACAGTTCACAGTTCACAGTTCACAGTTCACAGTTCACAGTTCACAGTTCACAGTTCACAGTTCACAGTTCACAGTTCACAGTTCACAGTTCACAGTTCACAGTTCACAGTTCACAGTTCACAGTTCACAGTTCACAGTTCACAGTTCACAGTTCACAGTTCACAGTTCACAGTTCACAGTTCACAGTTCACAGTTCACAGTTCACAGTTCACAGTTCACAGTTCACAGTTCACAGTTCACAGTTCACAGTTCACAGTTCACAGTTCACAGTTCACAGTTCACAGTTCACAGTTCACAGTTCACAGCTCACAGTTTCCAGTTCACAATTTGCAGTGCACACTTCAAAGTTCACAGCTCACAGTTCACAGTTCACAGTTCACAGTTCACAGTTCACAGTTCACAGTTCACAGTTCACAGTTCACAGTTCACAGTTCACAGTTCACAGTTCACAGTTCACAGTTCACAGTTCACAGTTCACAGTTCACAGTTCACAGTTCACAGTTCACAGTTCACAGTTCACAGTTCACAGTTCACAGTTCACAGTTCACAGTTCACAGTTCACAGTTCACAGTTCACAGTTCACAGTTCACAGTTCACAGTTCACAGTTCACAGTTCACAGTTCACAGTTCACAGTTCACAGTTCACAGTTCACAGTTCACAGTTCACAGTTCACAGTTCACAGTTCACAGTTCACAGTTCACAGTTCACAGTTCACAGTTCACAGTTCACAGTTCACAGTTCACAGTTCACAGTTCACAGTTCACAGTTCACAGTTCACAGTTCACAGTTCACAGTTCACAGTTCACAGTTCACAGTTCACAGTTCACAGTTCACAGTTCACAGTTCACAGTTCACAGTTCACAGTTCACAGTTCACAGTTCACAGTTCACAGTTCACAGTTCACAGTTCACAGTTCACAGTTCACAGTTCACAGTTCACAGTTCACAGTTCACAGTTCACAGTTCACAGTTCACAGTTCACAGTTCACAGTTCACAGTTCACAGTTCACAGTTCACAGTTCACAGTTCACAGTTCACAGTTCACAGCTCACAGTTTCCAGTTCACAATTTGCAGTGCACACTTCAAAGTTCACAGCTCGCAGTTCACAGTTCACAGTTCACAGTTCACAGTTCACAGTTCACAGTTCACAGTTCACAGTTCACAGTTCACAGTTCACAGTTCACAGTTCACAGTTCACAGTTCACAGTTCACAGTTCACAGTTCACAGTTCACAGTTCACAGTTCACAGTTCACAGTTCACAGTTCACAGTTCACAGTTCACAGTTCACAGTTCACAGTTCACAGTTCACAGTTCACAGTTCACAGTTCACAGTTCACAGTTCACAGTTCACAGTTCACAGTTCACAGTTCACAGTTCACAGTTCACAGTTCACAGTTCACAGTTCACAGTTCACAGTTCACAGTTCACAGTTCACAGTTCACAGTTCACAGTTCACAGTTCACAGTTCACAGTTCACAGTTCACAGTTCACAGTTCACAGTTCACAGTTCACAGTTCACAGTTCACAGTTCACAGTTCACAGTTCACAGTTCACAGTTCACAGTTCACAGTTCACAGTTCACAGTTCACAGTTCACAGTTCACAGTTCACAGTTCACAGTTCACAGTTCACAGTTCACAGTTCACAGTTCACAGTTCACAGTTCACAGTTCACAGTTCACAGTTCACAGTTCACAGTTCACAGTTCACAGTTCACAGTTCACAGTTCACAGTTCACAGTTCACAGTTCACAGTTCACAGTTCACAGTTCACAGTTCACAGTTCACAGTTCACAGTTCACAGTTCACAGTTCACAGTTCACAGTTCACAGTTCACAGTTCACAGTTCACAGTTCACAGTTCACAGTTCACAGTTCACAGTTCACAGTTCACAGTTCACAGTTCACAGTTCACAGTTCACAGTTCACAGTTCACAGTTCACAGTTCACAGTTCACAGTTCACAGTTCACAGTTCACAGTTCACAGTTCACAGTTCACAGTTCACAGTTCACAGTTCACAGTTCACAGTTCACAGTTCACAGTTCACAGTTCACAGTTCACAGTTCACAGTTCACAGTTCACAGTTCACAGTTCACAGTTCACAGTTCACAGTTCACAGTTCACAGTTCACAGTTCACAGTTCACAGTTCACAGTTCACAGTTCACAGTTCACAGTTCACAGTTCACAGTTCACAGTTCACAGTTCACAGTTCACAGTTCACAGTTCACAGTTCACAGTTCACAGTTCACAGTTCACAGTTCACAGTTCACAGTTCACAGTTCACAGTTCACAGTTCACAGTTCACAGTTCACAGTTCACAGTTCACAGTTCACAGTTCACAGTTCACAGTTCACAGTTCACAGTTCACAGTTCACAGTTCACAGTTCACAGTTCACAGTTCACAGTTCACAGTTCACAGTTCACAGTTCACAGTTCACAGTTCACAGTTCACAGTTCACAGTTCACAGTTCACAGTTCACAGTTCACAGTTCACAGTTCACAGTTCACAGTTCACAGTTCACAGTTCACAGTTCACAGTTCACAGTTCACAGTTCACAGTTCACAGTTCACAGTTCACAGTTCACAGTTCACAGTTCACAGTTCACAGTTCACAGTTCACAGTTCACAGTTCACAGTTCACAGTTCACAGTTCACAGTTCACAGTTCACAGTTCACAGTTCACAGTTCACAGTCCACAGTACACAGTTCACAGTTCACAGTTCACAATCCGCCGTTCACAGTTCACAATTTGCAGTGCACACTTCAAAGTTCACAGCTCGCAGTTCACAGATCACAGTTCACAGTTCACAGTTCACAGTTCACAGTTCACAGTTCACAGTTCACAGTTAACAGTTCACAGTGCACCCTTCTCAGTTCACAGCTCACAGTTTCCAGTTCACAATTTGCAGTGCACACTTCAAAGTTCACAGCTCGCAGTTCACAGTTCACAGTTCACAGTTCACAGTTCACAGTTCACAGTTCACAGTTCACAGTTCACAGTTCACAGTTCACAGTTCACAGTTCACAGTTCACAGTTCACAGTTCACAGTTCACAGTCCACAGTTCACAGTTCACAGTTCACAGTTCACAGTTCACAGTTCACAGTTAACAGTTCACAGTTCACAATCCGCCGTTCACAGTTCACAATTTGCAGTGCACACTTCAAAGTTCACAGCTCGCAGTTCACAGTTCACAGTTCACAGTTCACAGTTCACAGTTCACAGTTCACAGTTCACAGTTAACAGTTCACAGTGCACCCTTCTCAGTTCACAGCTCACAGTTTCCAGTTCACAATTTGCAGTGCACACTTCAAAGTTCACAGCTCGCAGTTCACAGTTCACAGTTCACAGTTCACAGTTCACAGTTCACAGTTCACAGTTCACAGTTAACAGTTCACAGTGCACCCTTCTCAGTTCACAGCTCACAGTTTCCAGTTCACAATTTGCAGTGCACACTTCAAAGTTCACAGCTCGCAGTTCACAGTTCACAGTTCACAGTTCACAGTTCACAGTTCACAGTTCACAGTTCACAGTTCACAGTTCACAGTTCACTGTTCACAGTTCACAGTTCACAGTTCACAGTTCACAGTTCACAGTTCACAGTTCACAGTTCACAGTTCACAGTTCACAGTTCACAGTTCACTGTTCACAGTTCACAGTTCACAGTTCACAGTTCACAGTTCACAGTTCACAGTTCACAGTTCACAGTTCACAGTTCACAGTTCACAGTTCACAGTTCACAGTTCACAGTTCACAGTTCACAGTTCACAGTTCACAGTTCACAGTTCACAGTTCACAGTTCACAGTTCACAGTTCACAGTTCACAGTTCACAGTTCACAGTTCACAGTTCACAGTTCACAGTTCACAGTTCACAGTTCACAGTTCACAGTTCACAGTTCACAATCCGCCGTTCACAGTTCATAGCTCGCAGTTCACAGTTCACAGTTCACTGTTCACAAATCGCAGTTCACAGTTCACAGTTCACACTTCACAGTTCACACTTCACAGTTCACAGTTCACAGTTCACAGTGCACCGTTCTTAGTTCACAGCTCACAGTTCACAGTTCACAGTTAACAGTTCACAGTTCACAATCCGCCGTTCACAGTTCACAATTTGCAGTGCACACTTCAAAGTTCACAGGTCGCAGTTCACAGTTCACAGTTCACAGTTCACAGTTCACAGTTCACAGTTCACAGTTAACAGTTCACAGTGCACCCTTCTCAGTTCACAGCTCACAGTTTCCAGTTCACAATTTGCAGTGCACACTTCAAAGTTCATAGCTCGCAGTTCACAGTTCACAGTTCACAGTTCACAGTTCACAGTTCACAGTTCACAGTTCACAGTTCACAGTTCACAGTTCACAGTTCACAGTTCACAGTTCACAGTTCACAGTTCACAGTTCACAGTTCACAGTTCACAGTTCACAGTTCACAGTTCACAGTTCACAGTTCACAGTTCACAGTTCACAGTTCACAGTTCACAGTTCACAGTTCACAGTTCACAGTTCACAGTTCACAGTTCACAGTTCACAGTTCACAGTTCACAGTTCACAGTTCACAGTTCACAGTTCACAGTTCACAGTTCACAGTTCACAGTTCACAGTTCACAGTTCACAGTTCACAGTTCACAGTTCACAGTTCACAGTTAACAGTTCACAGTGCACCCTTCTCAGTTCACAGCTCACAGTTTCCAGTTCACAATTTGCAGTGCACACTTCAAAGTTCACAGCTCGCAGTTCACAGTTCACAGTTCACAGTTCACAGTTCACAGTTCACAGTTCACAGTTCACAGTTCACAGTTCACAGTTCACTGTTCACAGTTCACAGTTCACAGTTCACAGTTCACAGTTCACAGTTCACAGTTCACAGTTCACAGTTCACAGTTCACAGTTCACAGTTCACTGTTCACAGTTCACAGTTCACAGTTCACAGTTCACAGTTCACAGTTCACAGTTCACAGTTCACAGTTCACAGTTCACAGTTCACAGTTCACAGTTCACAGTTCACAGTTCACAGTTCACAGTTCACAGTTCACAGTTCACAGTTCACAGTTCACAGTTCACAGTTCACAGTTCACAGTTCACAGTTCACAGTTCACAGTTCACAGTTCACAGTTCACAGTTCACAGTTCACAGTTCACAGTTCACAATCCGCCGTTCACAGTTCATAGCTCGCAGTTCACAGTTCACAGTTCACTGTTCACAAATCGCAGTTCACAGTTCACAGTTCACACTTCACAGTTCACACTTCACAGTTCACAGTTCACAGTTCACAGTGCACCGTTCTTAGTTCACAGCTCACAGTTCACAGTTCACAGTTAACAGTTCACAGTTCACAATCCGCCGTTCACAGTTCACAATTTGCAGTGCACACTTCAAAGTTCACAGGTCGCAGTTCACAGTTCACAGTTCACAGTTCACAGTTCACAGTTCACAGTTCACAGTTAACAGTTCACAGTGCACCCTTCTCAGTTCACAGCTCACAGTTTCCAGTTCACAATTTGCAGTGCACACTTCAAAGTTCACAGCTCGCAGTTCACAGTTCACAGTTCACAGTTCACAGTTCACAGTTCACAGTTCACAGTTCACAGTTCACAGTTCACAGTTCACAGTTCACAGTTCACAGTTCACAGTTCACAGTTCACAGTTCACAGTTCACAGTTCACAGTTCACAGTTCACAGTTCACAGTTCACAGTTCACAGTTCACAGTTCACAGTTCACAGTTCACAGTTCACAGTTCACAGTTCACAGTTCACAGTTCACAGTTCACAGTTCACAGTTCACAGTTCACAGTTCACAGTTCACAGTTCACAGTTCACAGTTCACAGTTCACAGTTCACAGTTCACAGTTCACAGTTCACAGTTCACAGTTCACAGTTCACAGTTCACAGTTCACAGTTCACAGTTCACAGTTCACAGTTCACAGTTCACAGTTCACAGTTCACAGTTCACAGTTCACAGTTCACAGTTCACAGTTCACAGTTCACAGTTCATAGTTCACAGTTCACAGTTCACAGTCCACAGTTCACAGTTCACAGTTCACAGTTCACAGTTCACAGTTCACAGTTCACAGTTCACAGTTCACAGTTCACAGTTCACAGTTCAGAGTTCACAGTTCACAGTTCACAGTTCACAGTTCACAGTTCACAGTTCACAGTTCACAGTTCACAGTTCACAGTTCACAGTTCACAGTTCACAGTTCACAGTTCACAGTTCACAGTTCACAGTTCACAGTTCACAGTTCACAGTTCACAGTTCACAGTTCACAGTTCACAGTTCACAGTTCACAGTTCACAGCTCACAGTTTCCAGTTCACAATTTGCAGTGCACACTTCAAAGTTCACAGTTCACAGTTCACAGTTCACAGTTCACAGTTCACAGTTCACAGTTCAAAGTTCACTGTTCACAGTTCACTGTTCACAGTTCACAGTTCACAGTTCACAGTTCACAGTTCACAGTTCACAGTTCACAGTTCACAGTTCACAGTTCACAGTTCACAGTTCACAGTTCACAGTTCACAGTTCACAGTTCACAGTTCACAGTTCACAGTTCACAGTTCACAGTTCACAGTTCACAGTTCACAGTTCACAGTTCACAGTTCACAGTTCACAGTTCACAGTTCACAGTTCACAGTTCACAGTTCACAGTTCACAGTTCACAGTTCACAGTTCACAGTTCACAGTTCACAGTTCACAGTTCACAGTTCACAGTTCACAGTTCACAGTTCACAGTTCACAGTTCACAGTTCACAGTTCACAGTTCACAGTTCACAGTTCACAGTTCACAGTTCACAGTTCACAGTTCACAGTTCACAGTTCACAGTTCACAGTTCACAGTTCACAGTTCACAGTTCACAGTTCACAGTTCACAGTTCACAGTTCACAGTTCACAGTTCACAGTTCACAGTTCACAGTTCACAGTTCACAGTTCACAGTTCACAGTTCACAGTTCACAGTTCACAGTTCACAGTTCACAGTTCACAGTTCACAGTTCACAGTTCACAGTTCACAGTTCACAGTTCACAGTTCACAGTTCACAGTTCACAGTTCACAGTTCACAGTTCACAGTTCACAGTTCACAGTTCACAGTTCACAGTTCACAGTTCACAGTTCACAGTTCACAGTTCACAGTTCACAGTTCACAGTTAACAGTTCACAGTGCACCCTTCTCAGTTCACAGCTCACAGTTTCCAGTTCACAATTTGCAGTGCACACTTCAAAGTTCACAGCTCGCAGTTCACAGTTCACAGTTCACAGTTCACAGTTCACAGTTCACAGTTCACAGTTCACAGTTCACAGTTCACAGTTCACAGTTCACAGTTCACAGTTCACAGTTCACAGTTCACAGTTCACAGTTCACAGTTCACAGTTCACAGTTCACAGTTCACAGTTCACAGTTCACAGTTCACAGTTCACAGTTCACAGTTCACAGTTCACAGTTCACAGTTCACAGTTCACAGTTCACAGTTCACAGTTCACAGTTCACAGTTCACAGTTCACAGTTCACAGTTCACAGTTCACAGTTCACAGTTCACAGTTCACAGTTCACAGTTCACAGTTCACAGTTCACAGTTCACAGTTCACAGTTCACAGTTCACAGTTCACAGTTCACAGTTCACAGTTCACAGTTCACAGTTCACAGTTCACAGTTCACAGTTCACAGTTCACAGTTCACAGTTCACAGTTCACAGTTCACAGTTCACAGTTCACAGTTCACAGTTCACAGTTCACAGTTCACAGTTCACAGTTCACAGTTCACAGTTCACAGTTCACAGTTCACAGTTCACAGTTCACAGTTCACAGTTCACAGTTCACAGTTCACAGTTCACAGTTCACAGTTCACAGTTCACAGTTCACAGTTCACAGTTCACAGTTCACAGTTCACAGTTCACAGTTCACAGTTCACAGTTCACAGTTCACAGTTCACAGTTCACAGTTCACAGTTCACAGTTCACAGTTCACAGTTCACAGTTCACAGTTCACAGTTCACAGTTCACAGTTCACAGTTCACAGTTCACAGTTCACAGTTCACAGTTCACAGTTCACAGTTCACAGTTCACAGTTCACAGTTCACAGTTCACAGTTCACAGTTCACAGTTCACAGTTCACAGTTCACAGTTCACAGTTCACAGTTCACAGTTCACAGTTCACAGTTCACAGTTCACAGTTCACAGTTCACAGTTCACAGTTCACAGTTCACAGTTCACAGTTCACAGTTCACAGTTCACAGTTCACAGTTCACAGTTCACAGTTCACAGTTCACAGTTCACAGTTCACAGTTCACAGTTCACAGTTCACAGTTCACAGTTCACAGTTCACAGTTCACAGTTCACAGTTCACAGTTCACAGTTCACAGTTCACAGTTCACAGTTCACAGTTCACAGTTCACAGTTCACAGTTCACAGTTCACAGTTCACAGTTCACAGTTCACAGTTCACAGTTCACAGTTCACAGTTCACAGTTCACAGTTCACAGTTCACAGTTCACAGTTCACAGTTCACAGTTCACAGTTCACAGTTCACAGTTCACAGTTCACAGTTCACAGTTCACAGTTCACAGTTCACAGTTCACAGTTCACAGTTCACAGTTCACAGTTCACAGTTCACAGTTCACAGTTCACAGTTCACAGTTCACAGTTCACAGTTCACAGTTCACAGTTCACAGTTCACAGTTCACAGTTCACAGTTCACAGTTCACAGTTCACAGTTCACAGTTCACAGTTCACAGTTCACAGTTCACAGTTCACAGTTCACAGTTCACAGTTCACAGTTCACAGTTCACAGTTCACAGTTCACAGTTCACAGTTCACAGTTCACAGTTCACAGTTCACAGTTCACAGTTCACAGTTCACAGTTCACAGTTCACAGTTCACAGTTCACAGTTCACAGTTCACAGTTCACAGTTCACAGTTCACAGTTCACAGTTCACAGTTCACAGTTCACAGTTCACAGTTCACAGTTCACAGTTCACTGTTCACAGTTCACAGTTCACAGTTCACAGTTCACAGTTCACAGTTCACAGTTCACAGTTCACAGTTCACAGTTCACAGTTCACAGTTCACAGTTCACTGTTCACAGTTCACAGTTCACAGTTCACAGTTCACAGTTCACAGTTCACAGTTCACAGTTCACAGTTCACAGTTCACAGTTCACAGTTCACAGTTCACAGTTCACAGTTCACAGTTCACAGTTCACAGTTCACAGTTCACAGTTCACAGTTCACAGTTCACAGTTCACAGTTCACAGTTCACAGTTCACAGTTCACAGTTCACAGTTCACAGTTCACAGTTCACAGTTCACAATCCGCCGTTCACAGTTCATAGCTCGCAGTTCACAGTTCACAGTTCACTGTTCACAAATCGCAGTTCACAGTTCACAGTTCACACTTCACAGTTCACACTTCACAGTTCACAGTTCACAGTTCACAGTGCACCGTTCTTAGTTCACAGCTCACAGTTCACAGTTCACAGTTAACAGTTCACAGTTCACAATCCGCCGTTCACAGTTCACAATTTGCAGTGCACACTTCAAAGTTCACAGGTCGCAGTTCACAGTTCACAGTTCACAGTTCACAGTTCACAGTTCACAGTTCACAGTTAACAGTTCACAGTGCACCCTTCTCAGTTCACAGCTCACAGTTTCCAGTTCACAATTTGCAGTGCACACTTCAAAGTTCACAGCTCGCAGTTCACAGTTCACAGTTCACAGTTCACAGTTCACAGTTCACAGTTCACAGTTCACAGTTCACAGTTCACAGTTCACAGTTCACAGTTCACAGTTCACAGTTCACAGTTCACAGTTCACAGTTCACAGTTCACAGTTCACAGTTCACAGTTCACAGTTCACAGTTCACAGTTCACAGTTCACAGTTCACAGTTCACAGTTCACAGTTCACAGTTCACAGTTCACAGTTCACAGTTCACAGTTCACAGTTCACAGTTCACAGTTCACAGTTCACAGTTCACAGTTCACAGTTCACAGTTCACAGTTCACAGTTCACAGTTCACAGTTCACAGTTCACAGTTCACAGTTCACAGTTCACAGTTCACAGTTCACAGTTCACAGTTCACAGTTCACAGTTCACAGTTCACAGTTCACAGTTCACAGTTCACAGTTCACAGTTCACAGTTCACAGTTCACAGTTCACAGTTCACAGTTCACAGTTCACAGTTCACAGTTCACAGTTCACAGTTCACAGTTCACAGTTCACAGTTCACAGTTCACAGTTCACAGTTCACAGTTCACAGTTCACAGTTCACAGTTCACAGTTCACAGTTCACAGTTCACAGTTCACAGTTCACAGTTCACAGTTCACAGTTCACAGTTCACAGTTCACAGTTCACAGTTCACAGTTCACAGTTCACAGTTCACAGTTCACAGTTCACAGTTCACAGTTCACAGTTCACAGTTCACAGTTCACAGTTCACAGTTCACAGTTCACAGTTCACAGTTCACAGTTCACAGTTCACAGTTCACAGTTCACAGTTCACAGTTCACAGTTAACAGTTCACAGTGCACCCTTCTCAGTTCACAGCTCACAGTTTCCAGTTCACAATTTGCAGTGCACACTTCAAAGTTCACAGCTCGCAGTTCACAGTTCACAGTTCACAGTTCACAGTTCACAGTTCACAGTTCACAGTTCACAGTTCACAGTTCACAGTTCACAGTTCACAGTTCACAGTTCACAGTTCACAGTTCACAGTTCACAGTTCACAGTTCACAGTTCACAGTTCACAGTTCACAGTTCACAGTTCACAGTTCACAGTTCACAGTTCACAGTTCACAGTTCACAGTTCACAGTTCACAGTTCACAGTTCACAGTTCACAGTTCACAGTTCACAGTTCACAGTTCACAGTTCACAGAGCACAGTTCACAGTTCACAGTTCACACTTCACAGTTCACAGTTCACAGTTCACAGTTCACACTTCACAGTTCACAGTTCACAGTTCACAGTTCACAGTTCACAGTTCACAGTTCACAGTTCACAGTTCACAGTTCACAGTTCACAGTTCACAGTTCACAGTTCACAGTTCACAGTTCACAGTTCACAGTTCACAGTTCACAGTTCACAGTTCACAGTTCACAGTTCACAGTTCACAGTTCACAGTTCACAGTTCACAGTTCACAGTTCACAGTTCACAGTTCACAGTTCACAGTTCACAGTTCACAGTTCACAGTTCACAGTTCACAGTTCACAGTTCACAGTTCACAGTTCACAGTTCACAGTTCACAGTTCACAGTTCACAGTTCACAGTTCACAGTTCACAGTTCACAGTTCACAGTTCACAGTTCACAGTTCACAGTTCACAGTTCACAGTTCACAGTTCACAGTTCACAGTTCACAGTTCACAGTTCACAGTTCACAGTTCACAGTTCACAGTTCACAGTTCACAGTTCACAGTTCACAGTTCACAGTTCACAGTTCACAGTTCACAGTTCACAGTTCACAGTTCACAGTTCACAGTTCACAGTTCACAGTTCACAGTTCAAAGTTCACAGTTCACAGTTCACAGTTCACAGTTCACAGTTCACAGTTCACAGTTCACAGTTCACAGTTCACAGTTCACAGTTCACAGTTCACAGTTCACAGTTCACAGTTCACAGTTCACAGTTCACAGTTCACAGTTCACAGTTCACAGTTCACAGTTCACAGTTCACAGTTCACAGTTCACAGTTCACAGTTCACAGTTCACAGTTCACAGTTCACAGTTCACAGTTCACAGTTCACAGTTCACAGTTCACAGTTCACAGTTCACAGTTCACAGTTCACAGTTCACAGTTCACAGTTCACAGTTCACAGTTCACAGTTCACAGTTCACAGTTCACAGTTCACAGTTCACAGTTCACAGTTCACAGTTCACAGTTCACAGTTCACAGTTCACAGTTCACAGTTCACAGTTCACAGTTCACAGTTCACAGTTCACAGTTCACAGTTCACAGTTCACAGTTCACAGTTCACAGTTCACAGTTCACAGTTCACAGTTCACAGTTCACAGTTCACAGTTCACAGTTCACAGTTCACAGTTCACAGTTCACAGTTCACAGTTCACAGTTCACAGTTCACAGTTCACAGTTCACAGTTCACAGTTCACAGTTCACAGTTCACAGTTCACAGTTCACAGTTCACAGTTCACAGTTCACAGTTCACAGTTCACAGTTCACAGTTCACAGTTCACAGTTCACAGTTCACAGTTCACAGTTCACAGTTCACAGTTCACAGTTCACAGTTCACAGTTCACAGTTCACAGTTCACAGTTCACAGTTCACAGTTCACAGTTCACAGTTCACAGTTCACAGTTCACAGTTCACAGTTCACAGTTCACAGTTCACAGTTCACAGTTCACAGTTCACAGTTCACAGTTCACAGTTCACAGTTCACAGTTCACAGTTCACAGTTCACAGTTCACAGTTCACAGTTCACAGTTCACAGTTCACAGTTCACAGTTCACAGTTCACAGTTCACAGTTCACAGTTCACAGTTCACAGTTCACAGTTCACAGTTCACAGTTCACAGTTCACAGTTCACAGTTCACAGTTCACAGTTCACAGTTCACAGTTCACAGTTCACAGTTCACAGTTCACAGTTCACAGTTCACAGTTCACAGTTCACAGTTCACAGTTCACAGTTCACAGTTCACAGTTCACAGTTCACAGTTCACAGTTCACAGTTCACAGTTCACAGTTCACAGTTCACAGTTCACAGTTCACAGTTCACAGTTCACAGTTCACAGTTCACAGTTCACAGTTCACAGTTCACAGTTCACAGTTCACAGTTCACAGTTCACAGTTCACAGTTCACAGTTCACAGTTCACAGTTCACAGTTCACAGTTCACAGTTCACAGTTCACAGTTCACAGTTCACAGTTCACAGTTCACAGTTCACAGTTCACAGTTCACAGTTCACAGTTCACAGTTCACAGTTCACAGTTCACAGTTCACAGTTCACAGTTCACAGTTCACAGTTCACAGTTCACAGTTCACAGTTCACAGTTCACAGTTCACAGTTCACAGTTCACAGTTCACAGTTCACAGTTCACAGTTCACAGTTCACAGTTCACAGTTCACAGTTCACAGTTCACAGTTCACAGTTCACAGTTCACAGTTCACAGTTCACAGTTCACAGTTCACAGTTCACAGTTCACAGTTCACAGTTCACAGTTCACAGTTCACAGTTCACAGTTCACAGTTCACAGTTCACAGTTCACAGTTCACAGTTCACAGTTCACAGTTCACAGTTCACAGTTCACAGTTCACAGTTCACAGTTCACAGTTCACAGTTCACAGTTCACAGTTCACAGTTCACAGTTCACAGTTCACAGTTCACAGTTCACAGTTCACAGTTCACAGTTCACAGTTCACAGTTCACAGTTCACAGTTCACAGTTCACAGTTCACAGTTCACAGTTCACAGTTCACAGTTCACAGTTCACAGTTCACAGTTCACAGTTCACAGTTCACAGTTCACAGTTCACAGTTCACAGTTCACAGTTCACAGTTCACAGTTCACAGTTCACAGTTCACAGTTCACAGTTCACAGTTCACAGTCCACAGTTCACAGTTCACAGTTCACAGTTCACAATCCGCCGTTCACAGTTCACAATTTGCAGTGCACACTTCAAAGTTCACAGCTCGCAGTTCACAGTTCACAGTTCACAGTTCACAGTTCACAGTTCACAGTTCACAGTTAACAGTTCACAGTGCACCCTTCTCAGTTCACAGCTCACAGTTTCCAGTTCACAATTTGCAGTGCACACTTCAAAGTTCACAGCTCGCAGTTCACAGTTCACAGTTCACAGTTCACAGTTCACAGTTCACAGTTCACAGTTCACAGTTCACAGTTCACAGTTCACAGTTCACAGTTCACAGTTCACAGTTCACAGTTCACAGTTCACAGTCCACAGTTCACAGTTCACAGTTCACAGTTCACAGTTCACAGTTAACAGTTCACAGTTCACAATCCGCCGTTCACAGTTCACAATTTGCAGTGCACACTTCAAAGTTCACAGCTCGCAGTTCACAGTTCACAGTTCACAGTTCACAGTTCACAGTTCACAGTTCACAGTTAACAGTTCACAGTGCACCCTTCTCAGTTCACAGCTCACAGTTTCCAGTTCACAATTTGCAGTGCACACTTCAAAGTTCACAGCTCGCAGTTCACAGTTCACAGTTCACAGTTCACAGTTCACAGTTCACAGTTCACAGTTCACAGTTCACAGTTCACAGTTAACAGTTCACAGTGCACCCTTCTCAGTTCACAGCTCACAGTTTCCAGTTCACAATTTGCAGTGCACACTTCAAAGTTCACAGCTCGCAGTTCACAGTTCACAGTTCACAGTTCACAGTTCACAGTTCACAGTTCACAGTTCACAGTTCACAGTTCACAGTTCACAGTTCACAGTTCACAGTTCACAGTTCACAGTTCACAGTTCACAGTTCACAGTTCACAGTTCACAGTTCACAGTTCACAGTTCACAGTTCACAGTTCACAGTTCACAGTTCACAGTTCACAGTTCACAGTTCACAGTTCACAGTTCACAGTTCACAGTTCACAGTTCACAGTTCACAGTTCACAGTTCACAGTTCACAGTTCACAGTTCACAGTTCACAGTTCACAGTTCACAGTTCACAGTTCACAGTTCACAGTTCACAGTTCACAGTTCACAGTTCACAGTTCACAGTTCACAGTTCACAGTTCACAGTTCACAGTTCACAGTTCACAGTTCACAGTTCACAGTTCACAGTTCACAGTTCACAGTTCACAGTTCACAGTTCACAGTTCACAGTTCACAGTTCACAGTTCACAGTTCACAGTTCACAGTTCACAGTTCACAGTTCACAGTTCATAGCTCGCAGTTCACAGTTCACAGTTCACAGTTCACAGTTCACAGTTCACAGTTCACAGTTCACAGTTCACAGTTCACAGTTCACAGTTCACAGTTCACAGTTCACAGTTCACAGTTCACAGTTCACAGTTCACAGTTCACAGTTCACAGTTCACAGTTCACAGTTCACAGTTCACAGTTCACAGTTCACAGTTCACAGTTCACAGTTCACAGTTCACAGTTCACAGTTCACAGTTCACAGTTCACAGTTCACAGTTCACAGTTCACAGTTCACAGTTCACAGTTCACAGTTCACAGTTCACAGTTCACAGTTCACAGTTCACAGTTCACAGTTCACAGTTCACAGTTCACAGTCCACAGTTCACAGTTCACAGTTCACAGTTCACAATCCGCCGTTCACAGTTCACAATTTGCAGTGCACACTTCAAAGTTCACAGCTCGCAGTTCACAGTTCACAGTTCACAGTTCACAGTTCACAGTTCACAGTTCACAGTTCACAGTTAACAGTTCACAGTGCACCCTTCTCAGTTCACAGCTCACAGTTTCCAGTTCACAATTTGCAGTGCACACTTCAAAGTTCACAGCTCGCAGTTCACAGTTCACAGTTCACAGTTCACAGTTCACAGTTCACAGTTCACAGTTCACAGTTCACAGTTCACAGTTCACAGTTCACAGTTCACAGTTCACAGTTCACAGTTCACAGTCCACAGTTCACAGTTCACAGTTCACAGTTCACAGTTCACAGTTAACAGTTCACAGTTCACAATCCGCCGTTCACAGTTCACAATTTGCAGTGCACACTTCAAAGTTCACAGCTCGCAGTTCACAGTTCACAGTTCACAGTTCACAGTTCACAGTTCACAGTTCACAGTTAACAGTTAACAGTTCACAGTGCACCCTTCTCAGTTCACAGCTCACAGTTTCCAGTTCACAATTTGCAGTGCACACTTCAAAGTTCACAGCTCGCAGTTCACAGTTCACAGTTCACAGTTCACAGTTCACAGTTCACAGTTCACAGTTCACAGTTCACAGTTCACAGTTCACAGTTAACAGTTCACAGTGCACCCTTCTCAGTTCACAGCTCACAGTTTCCAGTTCACAATTTGCAGTGCACACTTCAATGTTCACAGCTCGCAGTTCACAGTTCACAGTTCACAGTTCACAGTTCACAGTTCACAGTTCACAGTTCACAGTTCACAGTTCACAGTTCACAGTTCACAGTTCACAGTTCACAGTTCACAGTTCACAGTTCACAGTTCACAGTTCACAGTTCACAGTTCACAGTTCACAGTTCACAGTTCACTGTTCACAGTTCACAGTTCACAGTTCACAGTTCACAGTTCACAGTTCACAGTTCACAGTTCACAGTTCACAGTTCACAGTTCACAGTTCACAGTTCACAGTTCACAGTTCACAGTTCACAGTTCACAGTTCACAGTTCACAGTTCACAGTTCACAGTTCACAGTTCACAGTTCACAGTTCACAGTTCACAGTTCACAGTTCACAGTTCACAGTTCACAGTTCACAGTTCACAATCCGCCGTTCACAGTTCATAGCTCGCAGTTCACAGTTCACAGTTCACTGTTCACAAATCGCAGTTCACAGTTCACAGTTCACACTTCACAGTTCACACTTCACAGTTCACAGTTCACAGTTCACAGTTCACAGTTCACAGTTCACAGTTCACAGTTCACAGTTCACAGTTCACTGTTCACAGTTCACAATCCGCCGTTCACAGTTCACAGTTCACAGTTCACAGTTCACAGTTCACAGTTCACAGTTCACAGTTCACAGTTCACAGTTCACAGTTCACAGTTCACAGTTCACAGTTCACAGTTCACAGTTCACAGTTCACAGTTCACAGTTCACAGTTCACAGTTCACAGTTCACAGTTCACAGTTCACAGTTCACAGTTCACAGTTCACAGTTCACAGTTCACAGTTCACAGTTCACAGTTCACAGTTCACAGTTCACAGTTCACAGTTCACAGTTCACAGTTCACAGTTCACAGTTCACAGTTCACAGTTCACAGTTCACAGTTCACAGTTCACAGTTCACAGTTCACAGTTCACAGTTCACAGTTCACAGTTCACAGTTCACAGTTCACAGTTCACAGTTCACAGTTCACAGTTCACAGTTCACAGTTCACAGTTCACAGTTCACAGTTCACAGTTCACAGTTCACAGTTCACAGTTCACAGTTCACAGTTCACAGTTCACAGTTCACAGTTCACAGTTCACAGTTCACAGTTCACAGTTCACAGTTCACAGTTCACAGTTCACAGTTCACAGTTCACAGTTCACAGTTCACAGTTCACAGTTCACAGTTCACAGTTCACAGTTCACAGTTCACAGTTCACAGTTCACAGTTCACAGTTCACAGTTCACAGTTCACAGTTCACAGTTCACAGTTCACAGTTCACAGTTCACAGTTCACAGTTCACAGTTCACAGTTCACAGTTCACAGTTCACAGTTCACAGTTCACAGTTCACAGTTCACAGTTCACAGTTCACAGTTCACAGTTCACAGTTCACAGTTCACAGTTCACAGTTCACAGTTCACAGTTCACAGTTCACAGTTCACAGTTCACAGTTCACAGTTCACAGTTCACAGTTCACAGTTCACAGTTCACAGTTCACAGTTCACAGTTCACAGTTCACAGTTCACAGTTCACAGTTCACAGTTCACAGTTCACAGTTCACAGTTCACAGTTCACAGTTCACAGTTCACAGTTCACAGTTCACAGTTCACAGTTCACAGTTCACAGTTCACAGTTCACAGTTCACAGTTCACAGTTCACAGTTCACAGTTCACAGTTCACAGTTCACAGTTCACAGTTCACAGTTCACAGTTCACAGTTCACAGTTCACAGTTCACAGTTCACAGTTCACAGTTCACAGTTCACAGTTCACAGTTCACAGTTCACAGTTCACAGTTCACAGTTCACAGTTCACAGTTCACAGTTCACAGTTCACAGTTCACAGTTCACAGTTCACAGTTCACAGTTCACAGTTCACAGTTCACAGTTCACAGTTCACAGTTCACAGTTCACAGTTCACAGTTCACAGTTCACAGTTCACAGTTCACAGTTCACAGTTCACAGTTCACAGTTCACAGTTCACAGTTCACAGTTCACAGTTCACAGTTCACAGTTCACAGTTCACAGTTCACAGTTCACAGTTCACAGTTCACAGTTCACAGTTCACAGTTCACAGTTCACAGTTCACAGTTCACAGTTCACAGTTCACAGTTCACAGTTCACAGTTCACAGTTCACAGTTCACAGTTCACAGTTCACAGTTCACAGTTCACAGTTCACAGTTCACAGTTCACAGTTCACAGTCCACAGTTCACAGTTCACAGTTCACAGTTCACAATCCGCCGTTCACAGTTCACAATTTGCAGTGCACACTTCAAAGTTCACAGCTCGCAGTTCACAGTTCACAGTTCACAGTTCACAGTTCACAGTTCACAGTTCACAGTTAACAGTTCACAGTGCACCCTTCTCAGTTCACAGCTCACAGTTTCCAGTTCACAATTTGCAGTGCACACTTCAAAGTTCACAGCTCGCAGTTCACAGTTCACAGTTCACAGTTCACAGTTCACAGTTCACAGTTCACAGTTCACAGTTCACAGTTCACAGTTCACAGTTCACAGTTCACAGTTCACAGTTCACAGTTCACAGTTCACAGTCCACAGTTCACAGTTCACAGTTCACAGTTCACAGTTCACAGTTAACAGTTCACAGTTCACAATCCGCCGTTCACAGTTCACAATTTGCAGTGCACACTTCAAAGTTCGCAGCTCGCAGTTCACAGTTCACAGTTCACAGTTCACAGTTCACAGTTCACAGTTCACAGTTAACAGTTCACAGTGCACCCTTCTCAGTTCACAGCTCACAGTTTCCAGTTCACAATTTGCAGTGCACACTTCAAAGTTCACAGCTCGCAGTTCACAGTTCACAGTTCACAGTTCACAGTTCACAGTTCACAGTTCACAGTTCACAGTTCACAGTTCACAGTTAACAGTTCACAGTGCACCCTTCTCAGTTCACAGCTCACAGTTTCCAGTTCACAATTTGCAGTGCACACTTCAAAGTTCACAGCTCGCAGTTCACAGTTCACAGTTCACAGTTCACAGTTCACAGTTCACAGTTCACAGTTCACAGTTCACAGTTCACAGTTCACAGTTCACAGTTCACAGTTCACAGTTCACAGTTCACAGTTCACAGTTCACAGTTCACAGTTCACAGTTCACAGTTCACAGTTCACAGTTCACAGTTCACAGTTCACAGTTCACAGTTCACAGTTCACAGTTCACAGTTCACAGTTCACAGTTCACAGTTCACAGTTCACAGTTCACAGTTCACAGTTCACAGTTCACAGTTCACAGTTCACAGTTCACAGTTCACAGTTCACAGTTCACAGTTCACAGTTCACAGTTCACAGTTCACAGTTCACAGTTCACAGTTCACAGTTCACAGTTCACAGTTCACAGTTCACAGTTCACAGTTCACAGTTCACAGTTCACAGTTCACAGTTCACAGTTCACAGTTCACAGTTCACAGTTCACAGTTCACAGTTCACAGTTCATAGCTCGCAGTTCACAGTTCACAGTTCACAGTTCACAGTTCACAGTTCACAGTTCACAGTTCACAGTTCACAGTTCACAGTTCACAGTTCACAGTTCACAGTTCACAGTTCACAGTTCACAGTTCACAGTTCACAGTTCACAGTTCACAGTTCACAGTTCACAGTTCACAGTTCACAGTTCACAGTTCACAGTTCACAGTTCACAGTTCACAGTTCACAGTTCACAGTTCACAGTTCACAGTTCACAGTTCACAGTTCACAGTTCACAGTTCACAGTTCACAGTTCACAGTTCACAGTTCACAGTTCACAGTTCACAGTTCACAGTTCACAGTTCACAGTTCACAGTTCACAGTTCACAGTCCACAGTTCACAGTTCACAGTTCACAGTTCACAATCCGCCGTTCACAGTTCACAATTTGCAGTGCACACTTCAAAGTTCACAGCTCGCAGTTCACAGTTCACAGTTCACAGTTCACAGTTCACAGTTCACAGTTCACAGTTAACAGTTCACAGTGCACCCTTCTCAGTTCACAGCTCACAGTTTCCAGTTCACAATTTGCAGTGCACACTTCAAAGTTCACAGCTCGCAGTTCACAGTTCACAGTTCACAGTTCACAGTTCACAGTTCACAGTTCACAGTTCACAGTTCACAGTTCACAGTTCACAGTTCACAGTTCACAGTTCACAGTTCACAGTTCACAGTTCACAGTCCACAGTTCACAGTTCACAGTTCACAGTTCACAGTTCACAGTTAACAGTTCACAGTTCACAATCCGCCGTTCACAGTTCACAATTTGCAGTGCACACTTCAAAGTTCACAGCTCGCAGTTCACAGTTCACAGTTCACAGTTCACAGTTCACAGTTCACAGTTCACAGTTAACAGTTAACAGTTCACAGTGCACCCTTCTCAGTTCACAGCTCACAGTTTCCAGTTCACAATTTGCAGTGCACACTTCAAAGTTCACAGCTCGCAGTTCACAGTTCACAGTTCACAGTTCACAGTTCACAGTTCACAGTTCACAGTTCACAGTTCACAGTTCACAGTTCACAGTTAACAGTTCACAGTGCACCCTTCTCAGTTCACAGCTCACAGTTTCCAGTTCACAATTTGCAGTGCACACTTCAATGTTCACAGCTCGCAGTTCACAGTTCACAGTTCACAGTTCACAGTTCACAGTTCACAGTTCACAGTTCACAGTTCACAGTTCACAGTTCACAGTTCACAGTTCACAGTTCACAGTTCACAGTTCACAGTTCACAGTTCACAGTTCACAGTTCACAGTTCACAGTTCACAGTTCACAGTTCACTGTTCACAGTTCACAGTTCACAGTTCACAGTTCACAGTTCACAGTTCACAGTTCACAGTTCACAGTTCACAGTTCACAGTTCACAGTTCACAGTTCACAGTTCACAGTTCACAGTTCACAGTTCACAGTTCACAGTTCACAGTTCACAGTTCACAGTTCACAGTTCACAGTTCACAGTTCACAGTTCACAGTTCACAGTTCACAGTTCACAGTTCACAGTTCACAGTTCACAGTTCACAGTTCACAATCCGCCGTTCACAGTTCATAGCTCGCAGTTCACAGTTCACAGTTCACTGTTCACAAATCGCAGTTCACAGTTCACAGTTCACACTTCACAGTTCACACTTCACAGTTCACAGTTCACAGTTCACAGTTCACAGTTCACAGTTCACAGTTCACAGTTCACAGTTCACAGTTCACTGTTCACAGTTCACAATCCGCCGTTCACAGTTCACAGTTCACAGTTCACAGTTCACAGTTCACAGTTCACAGTTCACAGTTCACAGTTCACAGTTCACAGTTCACAGTTCACAGTTCACAGTTCACAGTTCACAGTTCACAGTTCACAGTTCACAGTTCACAGTTCACAGTTCACAGTTCACAGTTCACAGTTCACAGTTCACAGTTCACAGTTCACAGTTCACAAATCGCAGTTCACAGTTCACAGTTCACACTTCACAGTTCACACTTCACAGTTCACAGTGCACCCTTCTCAGTTCACAGCTCACAGTTTCCAGTTCACAATTTGCAGTGCACACTTCAAAGTTCACAGCTCGCAGTTCACAGTTCACAGTTCACAGTTCACAGTTCACAGTTCACAGTTCACAGTTCACAGTTCACAGTTCACTGTTCACAGTTCACAGTTCACAGTTCACAGTTCACAGTTCACAGTTCACAGTTCACAGTTCACAGTTCACAGTTCACAGTTCACAGTTCACAGTTCACAGTTCACAGTTCACAGTTCACAGTTCACAGTTCACTGTTCACAGTTCACAGTTCACAGTTCACAGTTCACAGTTCACAGTTCACAGTTCAGAGTTCACAGTTCAGAGTTCACAGTTCACAGTTCACAGTTCACAGTTCACAGTTCACAGTTCACAGTTCAGAGTTCACAGTTCACAGTTCACAGTTCACAGTTCACAGTTCACAGTTCACAGTTCACAGTTCACAGTTCACAGTTCACAGTTCACAGTTCACAGTTCACAGTTCACAGTTCACAGTTCACAGTTCACAGTTCACAGTTCACAGTTCACAGTTCACAGTTCACAGTTCACAGTTCACAGTTCACAGTTCACAGTTCACAGTTCACAGTTCACAGTTCACAGTTCACAGTTCACAGTTCACAGTTCACAGTTCACAGTTCACAGTTCACAGTTCACAGTTCACAGTTCACAGTTCACAGTTCACAGTTCACAGTTCACAGTTCACAGTTCACAGTTCACAGTTCACAGTTCACAGTTCACAGTTCACAGTTCACAGTTCACAGTTCACAGTTCACAGTTCACAGTTCACAGTTCACAGTTCACAGTTCACAGTTCACAGTTCACAGTTCACAGTTCACAGTTCACAGTTCACAGTTCACAGCTCACAGTTTCCAGTTCACAATTTGCAGTGCACACTTCAAAGTTCACAGCTCGCAGTTCACAGTTCACAGTTCACAGTTCACAGTTCACAGTTCACAGTTCACAGTTCACTGTTCACAGTTCACAGTTCTCAGTTCACAGTTCACAGTTCACAGTTCACAGTTCACAGTTCACAGTTCACAGTTCACAGTTCACAGTTCACAGTTCACAGTTCACAGTTCACAGTTCACAGTTCACAGTTCACAGTTCACAGTTCACAGTTCACAGTTCACAGTTCACAGTTCACAGTTCACAGTTCACAGTTCACAGTTCACAGTTCACAGTTCACAGTTCACAGTTCACAGTTCACAGTTCACAGTTCACAGTTCACAGTTCACAGTTCACAGTTCACAGTTCACAGTTCACAGTTCACAGTTCACAGTTCACAGTTCACAGTTCACAGTTCACAGTTCACAGTTCACAGTTCACAGTTCACAGTTCACAGTTCACAGTTCACAGTTCACAGTTCACAGTTCACAGTTCACAGTTCACAGTTCACAGTTCACAGTTCACAGTTCACAGTTCACAGTTCACAGTTCACAGTTCACAGTTCACAGTTCACAGTTCACAGTTCACAGTTCACAGTTCACAGTTCACAGTTCACAGTTCACAGTTCACAGTTCACAGTTCACAGTTCACAGTTCACAGTTCACAGTTCACAGTTCACAGTTCACAGTTCACAGTTCACAGTTCACAGTTCACAGTTCACAGTTCACAGTTCACAGTTCACAGTTCACAGCTCGCAGTTCACAGTTCACAGTTCACAGTTCACAGTTCACAGTTCACAGTTCACAGTTCACAGTTCACAGTTCACAGTTCACAGTTCACAGTTCACAGTTCACAGTTCACAGTTCACAGTTCACAGTTCACAGTTCACAGTTCACAGTTCACAGTTCACAGTTCACAGTTCACAGTTCACAGTTCACAGTTCACAGTTCACAGTTCACAGTTCACAGTTCACAGTTCACAGTTCACAGTTCACAGTTCACAGTTCACAGTTCACAGTTCACAGTTCACAGTTCACAGTTCACAGTTCACAGTTCACAGTTCACAGTTCACAGTTCACAGTTCACAGTTCACAGTTCACAGTTCACAGTTCACAGTTCACAGTTCACAGTTCACAGTTCACAGTTCACAGTTCACAGTTCACAGTTCACAGTTCACAGTTCACAGTTCACAGTTCACAGTTCACAGTTCACAGTTCACAGTTCACAGTTCACAGTTCACAGTTCACAGTTCACAGTTCACAGTTCACAGTTCACAGTTCACAGTTCACAGTTCACAGTTCACAGTTCACAGTTCACAGTTCACAGTTCACAGTTCACAGTTCACAGTTCATAGCTCGCAGTTCACAGTTCACAGTTCACAGTTCACAGTTCACAGTTCACAGTTCACAGTTCACAGTTCACAGTTCACAGTTCACAGTTCACAGTTCACAGTTCACAGTTCACAGTTCACAGTTCACAGTTCACAGTTCACAGTTCACAGTTCACAGTTCACAGTTCACAGTTCACAGTTCACAGTTCACAGTTCACAGTTCACAGTTCACAGTTCACAGTTCACAGTTCACAGTTCACAGTTCACAGTTCACAGTTCACAGTTCACAGTTCACAGTTCACAGTTCACAGTTCACAGTTCACAGTTCACAGTTCACAGTTCACAGTCCACAGTTCACAGTTCACAGTTCACAGTTCACAATCCGCCGTTCACAGTTCACAATTTGCAGTGCACACTTCAAAGTTCACAGCTCGCAGTTCACAGTTCACAGTTCACAGTTCACAGTTCACAGTTCACAGTTCACAGTTAACAGTTCACAGTGCACCCTTCTCAGTTCACAGCTCACAGTTTCCAGTTCACAATTTGCAGTGCACACTTCAAAGTTCACAGCTCGCAGTTCACAGTTCACAGTTCACAGTTCACAGTTCACAGTTCACAGTTCACAGTTCACAGTTCACAGTTCACAGTTCACAGTTCACAGTTCACAGTTCACAGTTCACAGTTCACAGTCCACAGTTCACAGTTCACAGTTCACAGTTCACAGTTCACAGTTAACAGTTCACAGTTCACAATCCGCCGTTCACAGTTCACAATTTGCAGTGCACACTTCAAAGTTCACAGCTCGCAGTTCACAGTTCACAGTTCACAGTTCACAGTTCACAGTTCACAGTTCACAGTTAACAGTTAACAGTTCACAGTGCACCCTTCTCAGTTCACAGCTCACAGTTTCCAGTTCACAATTTGCAGTGCACACTTCAAAGTTCACAGCTCGCAGTTCACAGTTCACAGTTCACAGTTCACAGTTCACAGTTCACAGTTCACAGTTCACAGTTCACAGTTCACAGTTCACAGTTAACAGTTCACAGTGCACCCTTCTCAGTTCACAGCTCACAGTTTCCAGTTCACAATTTGCAGTGCACACTTCAATGTTCACAGCTCGCAGTTCACAGTTCACAGTTCACAGTTCACAGTTCACAGTTCACAGTTCACAGTTCACAGTTCACAGTTCACTGTTCACAGTTCACAGTTCACAGTTCACAGTTCACAGTTCACAGTTCACAGTTCACAGTTCACAGTTCACAGTTCACAGTTCACAGTTCACAGTTCACTGTTCACAGTTCACAGTTCACAGTTCACAGTTCACAGTTCACAGTTCACAGTTCACAGTTCACAGTTCACAGTTCACAGTTCACAGTTCACAGTTCACAGTTCACAGTTCACAGTTCACAGTTCACAGTTCACAGTTCACAGTTCACAGTTCACAGTTCACAGTTCACAGTTCACAGTTCACAGTTCACAGTTCACAGTTCACAGTTCACAGTTCACAGTTCACAGTTCACAGTTCACAATCCGCCGTTCACAGTTCATAGCTCGCAGTTCACAGTTCACAGTTCACTGTTCACAAATCGCAGTTCACAGTTCACAGTTCACACTTCACAGTTCACACTTCACAGTTCACAGTTCACAGTTCACAGTTCACAGTTCACAGTTCACAGTTCACAGTTCACAGTTCACAGTTCACTGTTCACAGTTCACAATCCGCCGTTCACAGTTCACAGTTCACAGTTCACAGTTCACAGTTCACAGTTCACAGTTCACAGTTCACAGTTCACAGTTCACAGTTCACAGTTCACAGTTCACAGTTCACAGTTCACAGTTCACAGTTCACAGTTCACAGTTCACAGTTCACAGTTCACAGTTCACAGTTCACAGTTCACAGTTCACAGTTCACAGTTCACAAATCGCAGTTCACAGTTCACAGTTCACACTTCACAGTTCACACTTCACAGTTCACAGTGCACCCTTCTCAGTTCACAGCTCACAGTTTCCAGTTCACAATTTGCAGTGCACACTTCAAAGTTCACAGCTCGCAGTTCACAGTTCACAGTTCACAGTTCACAGTTCACAGTTCACAGTTCACAGTTCACAGTTCACAGTTCACTGTTCACAGTTCACAGTTCACAGTTCACAGTTCACAGTTCACAGTTCACAGTTCACAGTTCACAGTTCACAGTTCACAGTTCACAGTTCACAGTTCACAGTTCACAGTTCACAGTTCACAGTTCACAGTTCACAGTTCACAGTTCACAGTTCACAGTTCACAGTTCACAGTTCACAGTTCACAGTTCACAGTTCACAGTTCACAGTTCACAGTTCAGAGTTCACAGTTCACAGTTCACAGTTCACAGTTCACAGTTCACAGTTCACAGTTCAGAGTTCACAGTTCACAGTTCACAGTTCACAGTTCACAGTTCACAGTTCACAGTTCACAGTTCACAGTTCACAGTTCACAGTTCACAGTTCACAGTTCACAGTTCACAGTTCACAGTTCACAGTTCACAGTTCACAGTTCACAGTTCACAGTTCACAGTTCACAGTTCACAGTTCACAGTTCACAGTTCACAGTTCACAGTTCACAGTTCACAGTTCACAGTTCACAGTTCACAGTTCACAGTTCACAGTTCACAGTTCACAGTTCACAGTTCACAGTTCACAGTTCACAGTTCACAGTTCACAGTTCACAGTTCACAGTTCACAGTTCACAGTTCACAGTTCACAGTTCACAGTTCACAGTTCACAGTTCACAGTTCACAGTTCACAGTTCACAGTTCACAGTTCACAGTTCACAGTTCACAGTTCACAGTTCACAGTTCACAGTTCACAGTTCACAGTTCACAGTTCACAGTTCACAGTTCACAGTTCACAGTTCACAGTTCACAGTTCACAGTTCACAGTTCACAGTTCACAGTTCACAGTTCACAGTTCACAGTTCACAGTTCACAGTTCACAGTTCACAGTTCACAGTTCACAGTTCACAGCTCACAGTTTCCAGTTCACAATTTGCAGTGCACACTTCAAAGTTCACAGCTCGCAGTTCACAGTTCACAGTTCACAGTTCACAGTTCACAGTTCACAGTTCACAGTTCACAGTTCACAGTTCACAGTTCACTGTTCACAGTTCACAGTTCTCAGTTCACAGTTCACAGTTCACAGTTCACAGTTCACAGTTCACAGTTCACAGTTCACAGTTCACAGTTCACAGTTCACAGTTCACAGTTCACAGTTCACAGTTCACAGTTCACAGTTCACAGTTCACAGTTCACAGTTCACAGTTCACAGTTCACAGTTCACAGTTCACAGTTCACAGTTCACAGTTCACAGTTCACAGTTCACAGTTCACAGGTTCACAGTTCACAGTTCACAGTTCACAGTTCACAGTTCACAGTTCACAGTTCACAGTTCACAGTTCACAGTTCACAGTTCACAGTTCACAGTTCACAGTTCACAGTTCACAGTTCACAGTTCACAGTTCACAGTTCACAGTTCACAGTTCACAGTTCACAGTTCACAGTTCACAGTTCACAGTTCACAGTTCACAGTTCACAGTTCACAGTTCACAGTTCACAGTTCACAGTTCACAGTTCACAGTTCACAGTTCACAGTTCACAGTTCACAGTTCACAGTTCACAGTTCACAGTTCACAGTTCACAGTTCACAGTTCACAGTTCACAGTTCACAGTTCACAGTTCACAGTTCACAGTTCACAGTTCACAGTTCACAGTTCACAGTTCACAGTTCACAGTTCACAGTTCACAGTTCACAGTTCACAGCTCGCAGTTCACAGTTCACAGTTCACAGTTCACAGTTCACAGCTCGCAGTTCACAGTTCACAGTTCGCAGTTCACAGTTCACAGTTCACAGTTCACAGTTCACAGTTCACAGTTCACAGTTCACAGTTCACAGTTCACAGTTCACAGTTCACAGTTCACAGTTCACAGTTCACAGTTCACAGTTCACAGTTCACAGTTCACAGTTCACAGTTCACAGTTCACAGTTCACAGTTCACAGTTCACAGTTCACAGTTCACAGTTCACAGTTCACAGTTCACAGTTCACAGTTCACAGTTCACAGTTCACAGTTCACAGTTCACAGTTCACAGTTCACAGTTCACAGTTCACAGTTCACAGTTCACAGTTCACAGTTCACAGTTCACAGTTCACAGTTCACAGTTCACAGTTCACAGTTCACAGTTCACAGTTCACAGTTCACAGTTCACAGTTCACAGTTCACAGTTCACAGTTCACAGTTCACAGTTCACAGTTCACAGTTCACAGTTCACAGTTCACAGTTCACAGTTCACAGTTCACAGTTCACAGTTCACAGTTCACAGTTCACAGTTCACAGTTCACAGTTCACAGTTCACAGTTCACAGTTCACAGTTCACAGTTCACAGTTCACAGTTCACAGTTCACAGTTCACAGTTCACAGTTCACAGTTCACAGTTCACAGTTCACAGTTCACAGTTCACAGTTCACAGTTCACAGTTCACAGTTCACAGTTCACAGTTCACAGTTCACAGTTCACAGTTCACAGTTCACAGTTCACAGTTCACAGTTCACAGTTCACAGTTCACAGTTCACAGTTCACAGTTCACAGTTCACAGTTCACAGTTCACAGCTCACAGTTTCCAGTTCACAATTTGCAGTGCACACTTCAAAGTTCACAGCTCGCAGTTCACAGTTCACAGTTCACAGTTCACAGTTCACAGTTCACAGTTCACAGTTCACAGTTCACAGTTCACAGTTCACTGTTCACAGTTCACAGTTCTCAGTTCACAGTTCACAGTTCACAGTTCACAGTTCACAGTTCACAGTTCACAGTTCACAGTTCACAGTTCACAGTTCACAGTTCACAGTTCACAGTTCACAGTTCACAGTTCACAGTTCACAGTTCACAGTTCACAGTTCACAGTTCACAGTTCACAGTTCACAGTTCACAGTTCACAGTTCACAGTTCACAGTTCACAGTTCACAGTTCACAGTTCACAGTTCACAGTTCACAGTTCACAGTTCACAGTTCACAGTTCACAGTTCACAGTTCACAGTTCACAGTTCACAGTTCACAGTTCACAGTTCACAGTTCACAGTTCACAGTTCACAGTTCACAGTTCACAGTTCACAGTTCACAGTTCACAGTTCACAGTTCACAGTTCACAGTTCACAGTTCACAGTTCACAGTTCACAGTTCACAGTTCACAGTTCACAGTTCACAGTTCACAGTTCACAGTTCACAGTTCACAGTTCACAGTTCACAGTTCACAGTTCACAGTTCACAGTTCACAGTTCACAGTTCACAGTTCACAGTTCACAGTTCACAGTTCACAGTTCACAGTTCACAGTTCACAGTTCACAGTTCACAGTTCACAGTTCACAGTTCACAGTTCACAGTTCACAGTTCACAGTTCACAGTTCACAGTTCACAGTTCACAGCTCGCAGTTCACAGTTCACAGTTCGCAGTTCACAGTTCACAGTTCACAGTTCACAGTTCACAGTTCACAGTTCACAGTTCACAGTTCACAGTTCACAGTTCACAGTTCACAGTTCACAGTTCACAGTTCACAGTTCACAGTTCACAGTTCACAGTTCACAGTTCACAGTTCACAGTTCACAGTTCACAGTTCACAGTTCACAGTTCACAGTTCACAGTTCACAGTTCACAGTTCACAGTTCACAGTTCACAGTTCACAGTTCACAGTTCACAGTTCACAGTTCACAGTTCACAGTTCACAGTTCACAGTTCACAGTTCACAGTTCACAGTTCACAGTTCACAGTTCACAGTTCACAGTTCACAGTTCACAGTTCACAGTTCACAGTTCACAGTTCACAGTTCACAGTTCACAGTTCACAGTTCACAGTTCACAGTTCACAGTTCACAGTTCACAGTTCACAGTTCACAGTTCACAGTTCACAGTTCACAGTTCACAGTTCACAGTTCACAGTTCACAGTTCACAGTTCACAGTTCACAGTTCACAGTTCACAGTTCACAGTTCACAGTTCACAGTTCACAGTTCACAGTTCACAGTTCACAGTTCACAGTTCACAGTTCACAGTTCACAGTTCACAGTTCACAGTTCACAGTTCACAGTTCACAGTTCACAGTTCACAGTTCACAGTTCACAGTTCACAGTTCACAGTTCACAGTTCACAGTTCACAGTTCACAGTTCACAGTTCACAGTTCACAGTTCACAGTTCACAGTTCACAGTTCACAGTTCACAGTTCACAGTTCACAGTTCACAGTTCACAGTTCACAGTTCACAGTTCACAGTTCACAGTTCACAGTTCACAGTTCACAGTTCACAGTTCACAGTTCACAGTTCACAGTTCACAGTTCACAGTTCACAGTTCACAGTTCACAGTTCACAGTTCACAGTTCACAGTTCACAGTTCACAGTTCACAGTTCACAGTTCACAGTTCACAGTTCACAGTTCACAGTTCACAGTTCACAGTTCACAGTTCACAGTTCACAGTTCACAGTTCACAGTTCACAGTTCACAGTTCACAGTTCACAGTTCACAGTTCACAGTTCACAGTTCACAGTTCACAGTTCACAGTTCACAGTTCACAGTTCACAGTTCACAGTTCACAGTTCACAGTTCACAGTTCACAGTTCACAGTTCACAGTTCACAGTTCACAGTTCACAGTTCACAGCTCACAGTTTCCAGTTCACAATTTGCAGTGCACACTTCACAGTTCACAGTTCACAGTTCACAGTTCACAGTTCACAGTTCACAGTTCACAGTTCACAGTTCACAGTTCACAGTTCACAGTTCACAGTTCACAGTTCACAGTTCACAGTTCACAGTTCACAGTTCACAGTTCACAGTTCACAGTTCACAATTTGCAGTGCACACTTCAAAGTTCACAGCTCGCAGTTCACAGTTCACAGTTCACAGTTCACAGTTCACAGTTCACAGTTCACAGTTCACAGTTCACAGTTCACAGTTCACAGTTCACAGTTCACAGTTCACAGTTCACAGTTCAGAGTTCACAGTTCACAGTTCACAGTTCACAGTTCACAGTTCACAGTTCACAGTTCACAGTTCACAGTTCACAGTTCACAGTTCACAGTTCACAGTTCACAGTTCACAGTTCACAGTTCACAGTTCACAGTTCACAGTTCACAGTTCACAGTTCACAGTTCACAGTTCACAGTTCACAGTTCACAGTTCACAGTTCACAGTTCACAGTTCACAGTTCACAGTTCACAGTTCACAGTTCACAGTTCACAGTTCACAGTTCACAGTTCACAGTTCACAGTTCACAGTTCACAGTTCACAGTTCACAGTTCACAGTTCACAGTTCACAGTTCACAGTTCACAGTTCACAGTTCACAGTTCACAGTTCACAGTTCACAGTTCACAGTTCACAGTTCACAGTTCACAGTTCACAGTTCACAGTTCACAGTTCACAGTTCACAGTTCACAGTTCACAGTTCACAGTTCACAGTTCACAGTTCACAGTTCACAGTTCACAGTTCACAGTTCACAGTTCACAGTTCACAGTTCACAGTTCACAGTTCACAGTTCACAGTTCACAGTTCACAGTTCACAGTTCACAGTTCACAGTTCACAGTTCACAGTTCACAGTTCACAGTTCACAGTTCACAGTTCACAGTTCACAGTTCACAGTTCACAGTTCACAGTTCACAGTTCACAGTTCACAGTTCACAGTTCACAGTTCACAGTTCACAGTTCACAGTTCACAGTTCACAGTTCACAGTTCACAGTTCACAGTTCACAGTTCACAGTTCACAGTTCACAGTTCACAGTTCACAGTTCACAGTTCACAGTTCACAGTTCACAGTTCACAGTTCACAGTTCACAGTTCACAGTTCACAGTTCACAGTTCACAGTTCACAGTTCACAGTTCACAGTTCACAGTTCACAGTTCACAGTTCACAGTTCACAGTTCACAGTTCACAGTTCACAGTTCACAGTTCACAGTTCACAGTTCACAGTTCACAGTTCACAGTTCACAGTTCACAGTTCACAGTTCACAGTTCACAGTTCACAGTTCACAGTTCACAGTTCACAGTTCACAGTTCACAGTTCACAGTTCACAGTTCACAGTTCACAGTTCACAGTTCACAGTTCACAGTTCACAATTTGCAGTGCACACTTCAAAGTTCACAGCTCGCAGTTCACAGTTCACAGTTCACAGTTCACAGTTCACAGTTCACAGTTCACAGTTCACAGTTCACAGTTCACAGTTCACAGTTCACAGTTCACAGTTCACAGTTCAGAGTTCACAGTTCACAGTTCACAGTTCACAGTTCACAGTTCACAGTTCACAGTTCACAGTTCACAGTTCACAGTTCACAGTTCACAGTTCACAGTTCACAGTTCACAGTTCACAGTTCACAGTTCACAGTTCACAGTTCACAGTTCACAGTTCACAGTTCACAGTTCACAGTTCACAGTTCACAGTTCACAGTTCACAGTTCACAGTTCACAGTTCACAGTTCACAGTTCACAGTTCACAGTTCACAGTTCACAGTTCACAGTTCACAGTTCACAGTTCACAGTTCACAGTTCACAGTTCACAGTTCACAGTTCACAGTTCACAGTTCACAGTTCACAGTTCACAGTTCACAGTTCACAGTTCACAGTTCACAGTTCACAGTTCACAGTTCACAGTTCACAGTTCACAGTTCACAGTTCACAGTTCACAGTTCACAGTTCACAGTTCACAGTTCACAGTTCACAGTTCACAGCTCACAGTTTCCAGTTCACAATTTGCAGTGCACACTTCAAAGTTCACAGCTCGCAGTTCACAGTTCACAGTTCACAGTTCACAGTTCACAGTTCACAGTTCACAGTTCACAGTTCACAGTTCACAGTTCACAGTTCACAGTTCACAGTTCACAGCTCACAGTTTCCAGTTCACAATTTGCAGTGCACACTTCAAAGTTCACAGCTCGCAGTTCACAGTTCACAGTTCACAGTTCACAGTTCACAGTTCACAGTTCACAGTTCACAGTTCACAGTTCACAGTTCACAGTTCACAGTTCACAGTTCACAGTTCACAGTTCACTGTTCACAGTTCACAGTTCTCAGTTCACAGTTCACAGTTCACAGTTCACAGTTCACAGTTCACAGTTCACAGTTCACAGTTCACATTTCACAGTTCACAGTTCACAGTTCACAGTTCACAGTTCACAGTTCACAGTTCACAGTTCACAGTTCACAGTTCACAGTTCACAGTTCACAGTTCACAGTTCACAGTTCACAGTTCACAGTTCACAGTTCACAGTTCACAGTTCACAGTTCACAGTTCACAGTTCACAGTTCACAGTTCACAGTTCACAGTTCACAGTTCACAGTTCACAGTTCACAGTTCACAGTTCACAGTTCACAGTTCACAGTTCACAGTTCACAGTTCACAGTTCACAGTTCACAGTTCACAGTTCACAGTTCACAGTTCACAGTTCACAGTTCACAGTTCACAGTTCACAGTTCACAGTTCACAGTTCACAGTTCACAGTTCACAAATCGCAGTTCACAGTTCACAGTTCACACTTCACAGTTCACACTTCACAGTTCACAGTGCACCCTTCTCAGTTCACAGCTCACAGTTTCCAGTTCACAATTTGCAGTGCACACTTCAAAGTTCACAGCTCGCAGTTCACAGTTCACAGTTCACAGTTCACAGTTCACAGTTCACAGTTCACTGTTCAAAGTTCACAGTTCACAGTTCACAGTTCACAGTTCACAGTTCACAGTTCACAGTTCACAGTTCACAGTTCACAGTTCACAGTTCACAGTTCACAGTTCACAGTTCACAGTTCACAGTTCACAGTTCACTGTTCACAGTTCACAGTTCACAGTTCACAGTTCACAGTTCACAGTTCACAGTTCACAGTTCACAGTTCACAGTTCACAGTTCACAGTTCACAGTTCACAGTTCACAGTTCACAGTTCACAGTTCACAGTTCACAGTTCACAGTTCACAGTTCACAGTTCACAGTTCACAGTTCACAGTTCACAGTTCACAGTTCACAGTTCACAGTTCACAGTTCACAGTTCACAGTTCACAGTTCACAGTTCACAGTTCACAGTTCACAGTTCACAGTTCACAGTTCACAGTTCACAGTTCACAGTTCACAGTTCACAGTTCACAGTTCACAGTTCACAGTTCACAATTTGCAGTGCACACTTCAAAGTTCACAGCTCGCAGTTCACAGTTCACAGTTCACAGTTCACAGTTCACAGTTCACAGTTCACAGTTCACAGTTCACAGTTCACAGTTCACAGTTCACAGTTCACAGTTCACAGTTCAGAGTTCACAGTTCACAGTTCACAGTTCACAGTTCACAGTTCACAGTTCACAGTTCACAGTTCACAGTTCACAGTTCACAGTTCACAGTTCACAGTTCACAGTTCACAGTTCACAGTTCACAGTTCACAGTTCACAGTTCACAGTTCACAGTTCACAGTTCACAGTTCACAGTTCACAGTTCACAGTTCACAGTTCACAGTTCACAGTTCACAGTTCACAGTTCACAGTTCACAGTTCACAGTTCACAGTTCACAGTTCACAGTTCACAGTTCACAGTTCACAGTTCACAGTTCACAGTTCACAGTTCACAGTTCACAGTTCACAGTTCACAGTTCACAGTTCACAGTTCACAGTTCACAGTTCACAGTTCACAGTTCACAGTTCACAGTTCACAGTTCACAGTTCACAGTTCACAGTTCACAGTTCACAGTTCACAGTTCACAGTTCACAGTTCACAGTTCACAGTTCACAGTTCACAGTTCACAGTTCACAGTTCACAGTTCACAGTTCACAGTTCACAGTTCACAGTTCACAGTTCACAGTTCACAGTTCACAGTTCACAGTTCACAGTTCACAGTTCACAGTTCACAGTTCACAGTTCACAGTTCACAGTTCACAGTTCACAGTTCACAGTTCACAGTTCACAGTTCACAGTTCACAGTTCACAGTTCACAGTTCACAGTTCACAGTTCACAGTTCACAGTTCACAGTTCACAGTTCACAGTTCACAGTTCACAGTTCACAGTTCACAGTTCACAGTTCACAGTTCACAGTTCACAGTTCACAGTTCACAGTTCACAGTTCACAGTTCACAGTTCACAGTTCACAGTTCACAGTTCACAGTTCACAGTTCACAGTTCACAGTTCACAGTTCACAGTTCACAGTTCACAGTTCACAGTTCACAGTTCACAGTTCACAGTTCACAGTTCACAGTTCACAGTTCACAGTTCACAGTTCACAGTTCACAGTTCACAGTTCACAAATCGCAGTTCACAGTTCACAGTTCACACTTCACAGTTCACACTTCACAGTTCACAGTGCACCCTTCTCAGTTCACAGCTCACAGTTTCCAGTTCACAATTTGCAGTGCACACTTCAAAGTTCACAGCTCGCAGTTCACAGTTCACAGTTCACAGTTCACAGTTCACAGTTCACAGTTCACAGTTCACTGTTCACAGTTCACAGTTCACAGTTCACAGTTCACAGTTCACAGTTCACAGTTCACAGTTCACAGTTCACAGTTCACAGTTCACAGTTCACAGTTCACAGTTCACAGTTCACTGTTCACAGTTCACAGTTCACAGTTCACAGTTCACAGTTCACAGTTCACAGTTCACAGTTCACAGTTCACAGTTCACAGTTCACAGTTCACAGTTCACAGTTCACAGTTCACAGTTCACAGTTCACAGTTCACAGTTCACAGTTCACAGTTCACAGTTCACAGTTCACAGTTCACAGTTCACAGTTCACAGTTCACAGTTCACAGTTCACAGTTCACAGTTCACAGTTCACAGTTCACAGTTCACAGTTCACAGTTCACAGTTCACAGTTCACAGTTCACAGTTCACAGTTCACAGTTCACAGTTCACAGTTCACAGTTCACAGTTCACAGTTCACAGTTCACAGTTCACAGTTCACAGTTCACAGTTCACAGTTCACAGTTCACAGTTCACAGTTCACAGTTCACAGTTCACAGTTCACAGTTCACAGTTCACAGTTCACAGTTCACAGTTCACAGTTCACAGTTCACAGTTCACAGTTCACAGTTCACAGTTCACAGTTCACAGTTCACAGTTCACAGTTCACAGTTCACAGTTCACAGTTCACAGTTCACAGTTCACAGTTCACAGTTCACAGTTCACAGTTCACAGTTCACAGTTCACAGTTCACAGTTCACAGTTCACAGTTCACAAATCGCAGTTCACAGTTCACAGTTCACACTTCACAGTTCACACTTCACAGTTCACAGTGCACCCTTCTCAGTTCACAGCTCACAGTTTCCAGTTCACAATTTGCAGTGCACACTTCAAAGTTCACAGCTCGCAGTTCACAGTTCACAGTTCACAGTTCACAGTTCACAGTTCACAGTTCACAGTTCACAGTTCACAGTTCACTGTTCACAGTTCACAGTTCACAGTTCACAGTTCACAGTTCACAGTTCACAGTTCACAGTTCACAGTTCACAGTTCACAGTTCACAGTTCACAGTTCACAGTTCACAGTTCACAGTTCACAGTTCACAGTTCACAGTTCACAGTTCACAGTTCACAGTTCACAGTTCACAGTTCACAGTTCACAGTTCACAGTTCACAGTTCACAGTTCACAGTTCACAAATCGCAGTTCACAGTTCACAGTTCACACTTCACAGTTCACACTTCACAGTTCACAGTGCACCCTTCTCAGTTCACAGCTCACAGTTTCCAGTTCACAATTTGCAGTGCACACTTCAAAGTTCACAGCTCGCAGTTCACAGTTCACAGTTCACAGTTCACAGTTCACAGTTCACAGTTCACAGTTCACAGTTCACAGTTCACAGTTCACAGTTCACAGTTCACAGTTCACAGTTCACAGTTCACAGTTCACAGTTCACAGTTCACAGTTCACAGTTCACAGTTCACAGTTCACAGTTCACTGTTCACAGTTCACAGTTCACAGTTCACAGTTCACAGTTCACAGTTCACAGTTCAGAGTTCACAGTTCACAGTTCACAGTTCACAGTTCACAGTTCACAGTTCACAGTTCAGAGTTCACAGTTCACAGTTCACAGTTCACAGTTCACAGTTCACAGTTCACAGTTCACAGTTCACAGTTCACAGTTCACAGTTCACAGTTCACAGTTCACAGTTCACAGTTCACAGTTCACAGTTCACAGTTCACAGTTCACAGTTCACAGTTCACAGTTCACAGTTCACAGTTCACAGTTCACAGTTCACAGTTCACAGTTCACAGTTCACAGTTCACAGTTCACAGTTCACAGTTCACAGTTCACAGTTCACAGTTCACAGTTCACAGTTCACAGTTCACAGTTCACAGTTCACAGTTCACAGTTCACAGTTCACAGTTCACAGTTCACAGTTCACAGTTCACAGTTCACAGTTCACAGTTCACAGTTCACAGTTCACAGTTCACAGTTCACAGTTCACAGTTCACAGTTCACAGTTCACAGTTCACAGTTCACAGTTCACAGTTCACAGTTCACAGTTCACAGTTCACAGTTCACAGTTCACAGTTCACAGTTCACAGTTCACAGTTCACAGTTCACAGTTCACAGTTCACAGTTCACAGTTCACAGTTCACAGTTCACAGTTCACAGTTCACAGTTCACAGTTCACAGTTCACAGTTCACAGTTCACAGTTCACAGTTCACAGTTCACAGTTCACAGTTCACAGTTCACAGTTCACAGTTCACAGTTCACAGTTCACAGTTCACAGTTCACAGTTCACAGTTCACAGTTCACAGTTCACAGTTCACAGTTCACAGCTCACAGTTTCCAGTTCACAATTTGCAGTGCACACTTCAAAGTTCACAGCTCGCAGTTCACAGTTCACAGTTCACAGTTCACAGTTCACAGTTCACAGTTCACAGTTCACAGTTCACAGTTCACAGTTCACTGTTCACAGTTCACAGTTCTCAGTTCACAGTTCACAGTTCACAGTTCACAGTTCACAGTTCACAGTTCACAGTTCACAGTTCACAGTTCACAGTTCACAGTTCACAGTTCACAGTTCACAGTTCACAGTTCACAGTTCACAGTTCACAGTTCACAGTTCACAGTTCACAGTTCACAGTTCACAGTTCACAGTTCACAGTTCACAGTTCACAGTTCACAGTTCACAGTTCACAGTTCACAGTTCACAGTTCACAGTTCACAGTTCACAGTTCACAGTTCACAGTTCACAGTTCACAGTTCACAGTTCACAGTTCACAGTTCACAGTTCACAGTTCACAGTTCACAGTTCACAGTTCACAGTTCACAGTTCACAGTTCACAGTTCACAGTTCACAGTTCACAGTTCACAGTTCACAGTTCACAGTTCACAGTTCACAGTTCACAGTTCACAGTTCACAGTTCACAGTTCACAGTTCACAGTTCACAGTTCACAGTTCACAGTTCACAGTTCACAGTTCACAGTTCACAGTTCACAGTTCACAGTTCACAGTTCACAGTTCACAGTTCACAGTTCACAGTTCACAGTTCACAGTTCACAGTTCACAGTTCACAGTTCACAAATCGCAGTTCACAGTTCACAGTTCACACTTCACAGTTCACACTTCACAGTTCACAGTGCACCCTTCTCAGTTCACAGCTCACAGTTTCCAGTTCACAATTTGCAGTGCACACTTCAAAGTTCACAGCTCGCAGTTCACAGTTCACAGTTCACAGTTCACAGTTCACAGTTCACAGTTCACAGTTCACAGTTCACAGTTCACAGTTCACAGTTCACAGTTCACAGTTCACAGTTCACAGTTCACAGTTCACAGTTCACAGTTCACAGTTCACAGTTCACAGTTCACAGTTCACAGTTCACAGTTCACAGTTCACAAATCGCAGTTCACAGTTCACAGTTCACACTTCACAGTTCACACTTCACAGTTCACAGTGCACCCTTCTCAGTTCACAGCTCACAGTTTCCAGTTCACAATTTGCAGTGCACACTTCAAAGTTCACAGCTCGCAGTTCACAGTTCACAGTTCACAGTTCACAGTTCACAGTTCACAGTTCACTGTTCACAGTTCACTGTTCACAGTTCACAGTTCACAGTTCGCAGTTCACAGTTCACAGTTCACAGTTCACAGTTCACAGTTCACAGTTCACAGTTCACAGTTCACAGTTCACAGTTCACAGTTCACAGTTCACTGTTCACAGTTCACAGTTCACAGTTCACAGTTCACAGTTCACAGTTCACAGTTCACAGTTCACAGTTCACAGTTCACAGTTCACAGTTCACAGTTCACAGTTCACAGTTCACAGTTCACAGTTCACAGTTCACAGTTCACAGTTCACAGTTCACAGTTCACAGTTCACAGTTCACAGTTCACAGTTCACAGTTCACAGTTCACAGTTCACAGTTCACAGTTCACAGTTCACAGTTCACAGTTCACAGTTCACAGTTCACAGTTCACAGTTCACAGTTCACAGTTCACAGTTCACAGTTCACAGTTCACAGTTCACAGTTCACAGTTCACAGTTCACAGTTCACAGTTCACAGTTCACAGTTCACAGTTCACAGTTCACAGTTCACAGTTCACAGTTCACAGTTCACAGTTCACAGTTCACAGTTCACAGTTCACAGTTCACAGTTCACAGTTCACAGTTCACAGTTCACAGTTCACAGTTCACAGTTCACAGTTCACAGTTCACAGTTCACAGTTCACAGTTCACAGTTCACAGTTCACAGTTCACAGTTCACAGTTCACAGTTCACAGTTCACAGTTCACAGTTCACAGTTCACAGTTCACAGTTCACAGTTCACAGTTCACAGTTCACAGTTCACAGTTCACAGTTCACAGTTCACAGTTCACAGTTCACAGTTCACAGTTCACAGTTCACAGTTCACAGTTCACAGTTCACAGTTCACAGTTCACAGTTCACAGTTCACAGTTCACAGTTCACAGTTCACAGTTCACAGTTCACAGTTCACAGTTCACAGTTCACAGTTCACAGTTCACAGTTCACAGTTCACAGTTCACAGTTCACAGTTCACAGTTCACAGTTCACAGTTCACAGTTCACAGTTCACAGTTCACAGTTCACAGTTCACAGTTCACAGTTCACAGTTCACAGTTCACAGTTCACAGTTCACAGTTCACAGTTCACAGTTCACAGTTCACAGTTCACAGTTCACAGTTCACAGTTCACAGTTCACAGTTCACAGTTCACAGTTCACAGTTCACAGTTCACAGTTCACAGTTCACAGTTCACAGTTCACAGTTCACAGTTCACAGTTCACAGTTCACAGTTCACAGTTCACAGTTCACAGTTCACAGTTCACAGTTCACAGTTCACAGTTCACAGTTCACAGTTCACAGTTCACAGTTCACAGTTCACAGTTCACAGTTCACAGTTCACAGTTCACAGTTCACAGTTCACAGTTCACAGTTCACAGTTCACAGTTCACAGTTCACAGTTCACAGTTCACAGTTCACAGTTCACAGTTCACAGTTCACAGTTCACAGTTCACAGTTCACAGTTCACAGTTCACAGTTCACAGTTCACAGTTCACAGTTCACAGTTCACAGCTCACAGTTTCCAGTTCACAATTTGCAGTGCACACTTCAAAGTTCACAGCTCGCAGTTCACAGTTCACAGTTCACAGTTCACAGTTCACAGTTCACAGTTCACAGTTCACAGTTCACAGTTCACTGTTCACAGTTCACTGTTCACAGTTCACAGTTCTCAGTTCACAGTTCACAGTTCACAGTTCACAGTTCACAGTTCACAGTTCACAGTTCACAGTTCACATTTCACAGTTCACAGTTCACAGTTCACAGTTCACAGTTCACAGTTCACAGTTCACAGTTCACAGTTCACAGTTCACAGTTCACAGTTCACAGTTCACAGTTCACAGTTCACAGTTCACAGTTCACAGTTCACAGTTCACAGTTCACAGTTCACAGTTCACAGTTCACAGTTCACAGTTCACAGTTCACAGTTCACAGTTCACAGTTCACAGTTCACAGTTCACAGTTCACAGTTCACAGTTCACAGTTCACAGTTCACAGTTCACAGTTCACAGTTCACAGTTCACAGTTCACAGTTCACAGTTCACAGTTCACAGTTCACAGTTCACAGTTCACAGTTCACAGTTCACAGTTCACAGTTCACAGTTCACAGTTCACAGTTCACAGTTCACAGTTCACAGTTCACAGTTCACAGTTCACAGTTCACAGTTCACAGTTCACAGTTCACAGTTCACAGTTCACAGTTCACAGTTCACAGTTCACAGTTCACAGTTCACAGTTCACAGTTCACAGTTCACAGTTCACAGTTCACAGTTCACAGTTCACAGTTCACAGTTCACAGTTCACAGTTCACAGTTCACAGTTCACAGTTCACAGTTCACAGTTCACAGTTCACAGTTCACAGTTCACAGTTCACAGTTCACAGTTCACAGTTCACAGTTCACAGTTCACAGTTCACAGTTCACAGTTCACAGTTCACAGTTCACAGTTCACAGTTCACAGTTCACAGTTCACAGTTCACAGTTCACAGTTCACAGTTCACAGTTCACAGTTCACAGTTCACAGTTCACAGTTCACAGTTCACAGTTCACAGTTCACAGTTCACAGTTCACAGTTCACAGTTCACAGTTCACAGTTCACAGTTCACAGTTCACAAATCGCAGTTCACAGTTCACAGTTCACACTTCACAGTTCACACTTCACAGTTCACAGTGCACCCTTCTCAGTTCACAGCTCACAGTTTCCAGTTCACAATTTGCAGTGCACACTTCAAAGTTCACAGCTCGCAGTTCACAGTTCACAGTTCACAGTTCACAGTTCACAGTTCACAGTTCACAGTTCACAGTTCACAGTTCACAGTTCACAGTTCACTGTTCACAGTTCACAGTTCACAGTTCACAGTTCACAGTTCACAGTTCACAGTTCACAGTTCACAGTTCACAGTTCACAGTTCACAGTTCACAGTTCACAGTTCACAGTTCACAGTTCACAGTTCACAGTTCACAGTTCACAGTTCACAGTTCACAGTTCACAGTTCACAGTTCACAGTTCACAGTTCACAGTTCACAGTTCACAGTTCACAGTTCACAGTTCACAGTTCACAGTTCACAGTTCACAGTTCACAGTTCACAGTTCACAGTTCACAGTTCACAGTTCACAGTTCACAGTTCACAGTTCACAGTTCTCAGTTCACAGTTCACAGTTCACAGTTCACAGTTCACAGTTCACAGTTCACAGTTCACAGTTCACATTTCACAGTTCACAGTTCACAGTTCACAGTTCACAGTTCACAGTTCACAAATCGCAGTTCACAGTTCACAGTTCACACTTCACAGTTCACACTTCACAGTTCACAGTGCACCCTTCTCAGTTCACAGCTCACAGTTTCCAGTTCACAATTTGCAGTGCACACTTCAAAGTTCACAGCTCGCAGTTCACAGTTCACAGTTCACAGTTCACAGTTCACAGTTCACAGTTCACAGTTCACAGTTCACAGTTCACAGTTCACTGTTCACAGTTCACAGTTCACAGTTCACTGTTCACAGTTCACAGTTCACAGTTCACAGTTCACAGTTCACAGTTCACAGTTCACAGTTCACAGTTCACAGTTCACAGTTCACAGTTCACAGTTCACAGTTCACAGTTCACAGTTCACAGTTCACAGTTCACAGTTCACAGTTCACAGTTCACAGTTCACAGTTCACAGTTCACAGTTCACAGTTCACAGTTCACAGTTCACAGTTCACAGTTCACAGTTCACAGTTCACAGTTCACAGTTCACAGTTCACAGTTCACAGTTCACAGTTCACAGTTCACAGTTCACAGTTCACAGTTCACAGTTCACAGTTCACAGTTCACAGTTCACAGTTCACAGTTCACAGTTCACAGTTCACAGTTCACAGTTCACAGTTCACAGTTCACAGTTCACAGTTCACAGTTCACAGTTCACAGTTCACAGTTCACAGTTCACAGTTCACAGTTCACAGTTCACAGTTCACAGTTCACAGTTCACAGTTCACAGTTCACAGTTCACAGTTCACAGTTCACAGTTCACAGTTCACAGTTCACAGTTCACAGTTCACAGTTCACAGTTCACAGTTCACAGTTCACAGTTCACAGTTCACAGTTCACAGTTCACAGTTCACAGTTCACAGTTCACAGTTCACAGTTCACAGTTCACAGTTCACAGTTCACAGTTCACAGTTCACAGTTCACAGTTCACAGTTCACAGTTCACAGTTCACAGTTCACAGTTCACAGTTCACAGTTCACAGTTCACAGTTCACAGTTCACAGTTCACAGTTCACAGTTCACAGTTCACAGTTCACAGTTCACAGTTCACAGTTCACAGTTCACAGTTCACAGTTCACAGTTCACAGTTCACAGTTCACAGTTCACAGTTCACAGTTCACAGTTCACAGTTCACAGTTCACAGTTCACAGTTCACAGTTCACAGTTCACAGTTCACAGTTCACAGTTCACAGTTCACACTTCACAGTTCACACTTCACAGTTCACAGTGCACCCTTCTCAGTTCACAGCTCACAGTTTCCAGTTCACAATTTGCAGTGCACACTTCAAAGTTCACAGCTCGCAGTTCACAGTTCACAGTTCACAGTTCACAGTTCACAGTTCACAGTTCACAGTTCACAGTTCACAGTTCACAGTTCACTGTTCACAGTTCACAGTTCACAGTTCACAGTTCACAGTTCACAGTTCACAGTTCACAGTTCACAGTTCACAGTTCACAGTTCACAGTTCACAGTTCACAGTTCACAGTTCACAGTTCACAGTTCACAGTTCACAGTTCACAGTTCACAGTTCACAGTTCACAGTTCACAGTTCACAGTTCACAGTTCACAGTTCACAGTTCACAGTTCACAGTTCACAGTTCACAGTTCACAGTTCACAGTTCACAGTTCACAGTTCACAGTTCACAGTTCACAGTTCACAGTTCACAGTTCACAGTTCGCAGTTCACAGTTCGCAGTTCACAGTTCACAGTTCACAGTTCACAGTTCACAGTTCACAGTTCACAGTTCACAGTTCACAGTTCACAGTTCACAGTTCACAGTTCACAGTTCACAGTTCACAGTTCACAGTTCACAGTTCACAGTTCACAGTTCACAGTTCACAGTTCACAGTTCACAGTTCACAGTTCACAGTTCACAGTTCACAGTTCACAGTTCACAGTTCACAGTTCACAGTTCACAGTTCACAGTTCACAGTTCACAGTTCACAGTTCACAGTTCACAGTTCACAGTTCACAAATCGCAGTTCACAGTTCACAGTTCACACTTCACAGTTCACACTTCACAGTTCACAGTGCACCCTTCTCAGTTCACAGCTCACAGTTTCCAGTTCACAATTTGCAGTGCACACTTCAAAGTTCACAGCTCGCAGTTCACAGTTCACAGTTCACAGTTCACAGTTCACAGTTCACAGTTCACAGTTCACAGTTCACTGTTCACAGTTCACAGTTCACAGTTCACAGTTCACAGTTCACAGTTCACAGTTCACAGTTCACAGTTCACAGTTCACAGTTCACAGTTCACAGTTCACAGTTCACAGTTCACAGTTCACAGTTCACAGTTCACTGTTCACAGTTCACAGTTCACAGTTCACAGTTCACAGTTCACAGTTCACAGTTCACAGTTCACAGTTCACAGTTCACAGTTCACAGTTCACAGTTCACAGTTCACAGTTCACAGTTCACAGTTCACAGTTCACAGTTCACAGTTCACAGTTCACAGTTCACAGTTCACAGTTCACAGTTCACAGTTCACAGTTCACAGTTCACAGTTCACAGTTCACAGTTCACAGTTCACAGTTCACAGTTCACAGTTCACAGTTCACAGTTCACAGTTCACAGTTCACAGTTCACAGTTCTCAGTTCACAGTTCACAGTTCACAGTTCACAGTTCACAGTTCACAGTTCACAGTTCACATTTCACAGTTCACAGTTCACAGTTCACAGTTCACAGTTCACAGTTCACAAATCGCAGTTCACAGTTCACAGTTCACACTTCACAGTTCACACTTCACAGTTCACAGTGCACCCTTCTCAGTTCACAGCTCACAGTTTCCAGTTCACAATTTGCAGTGCACACTTCAAAGTTCACAGCTCGCAGTTCACAGTTCACAGTTCACAGTTCACAGTTCACAGTTCACTGTTCACAGTTCACAGTTCACAGTTCACAGTTCACAGTTCACAGTTCACAGTTCACAGTTCACAGTTCACAGTTCACAGTTCACAGTTCACAGTTCACAGTTCACAGTTCACAGTTCACAGTTCACTGTTCACAGTTCACAGTTCACAGTTCACAGTTCACAGTTCACAGTTCACAGTTCACAGTTCACAGTTCACAGTTCACAGTTCACAGTTCACAGTTCACAGTTCACAGTTCACAGTTCACAGTTCACAGTTCACAGTTCACAGTTCACAGTTCACAGTTCACAGTTCACAGTTCACAGTTCACAGTTCACAGTTCACAGTTCACAGTTCACAGTTCACAGTTCACAGTTCACAGTTCACAGTTCACAGTTCACAGTTCACAGTTCACAGTTCACAGTTCACAGTTCACAGTTCACAGTTCACAGTTCACAGTTCACAGTTCACAGTTCACAGTTCACAGTTCACAGTTCACAGTTCACAGTTCACAGTTCACAGTTCACAGTTCACAGTTCACAGTTCACAGTTCACAGTTCACAGTTCACAGTTCACAGTTCACAGTTCACAGTTCACAGTTCACAGTTCACAGTTCACAGTTCACAGTTCACAGTTCACAGTTCACAGTTCACAGTTCACAGTTCACAGTTCACAGTTCACAGTTCACAGTTCACAGTTCACAGTTCACAGTTCACAGTTCACAGTTCACAGTTCACAGTTCACAGTTCACAGTTCACAGTTCACAGTTCACAGTTCACAGTTCACAGTTCACAGTTCACAGTTCACAGTTCACAGTTCACAGTTCACAGTTCACAGTTCACAGTTCACAGTTCACAGTTCACAGTTCACAGCTCACAGTTTCCAGTTCACAATTTGCAGTGCACACTTCAAAGTTCACAGCTCGCAGTTCACAGTTCACAGTTCACAGTTCACAGTTCACAGTTCACAGTTCACAGTTCACAGTTCACAGTTCACAGTTCACAGTTCACTGTTCACAGTTCACAGTTCTCAGTTCACAGTTCACAGTTCACAGTTCACAGTTCACAGTTCACAGTTCACAGTTCACAGTTCACAGTTCACAGTTCACAGTTCACAGTTCACAGTTCACAGTTCACAGTTCACAGTTCACAGTTCACAGTTCACAGTTCACAGTTCACAGTTCACAGTTCACAGTTCACAGTTCACAGTTCACAGTTCACAGTTCACAGTTCACAGTTCACAGTTCACAGTTCACAGTTCACAGTTCACAGTTCACAGTTCACAGTTCACAGTTCACAGTTCACAGTTCACAGTTCACAGTTCACAGTTCACAGTTCACAGTTCACAGTTCACAGTTCACAGTTCACAGTTCACAGTTCACAGTTCACAGTTCACAATTTGCAGTGCACACTTCAAAGTTCACAGCTCGCAGTTCACAGTTCACAGTTCACAGTTCACAGTTCACAGTTCACAGTTCACAGTTCACAGTTCACAGTTCACAGTTCACAGTTCACAGTTCACAGTTCACAGTTCACAGTTCACAGTTCACAGTTCACAGTTCACAGTTCACAGTTCACAGTTCACAGTTCACAGTTCACAGTTCACAGTTCACAGTTCACAGTTCACAGTTCACAGTTCACAGTTCACAGTTCACAGTTCACAGTTCACAGTTCACAGTTCACAGTTCACAGTTCACAGTTCACAGTTCACAGTTCACAGTTCACAGTTCACAGTTCACAGTTCACAGTTCACAGTTCACAGTTCACAGTTCACAGTTCACAGTTCACAGTTCACAGCTCACAGTTTCCAGTTCACAATTTGCAGTGCACACTTCAAAGTTCACAGCTCGCAGTTCACAGTTCACAGTTCACAGTTCACAGTTCACAGTTCACAGTTCACAGTTCACAGTTCACAGTTCACAGTTCACAGTTCACTGTTCACAGTTCACAGTTCTCAGTTCACAGTTCACAGTTCACAGTTCACAGTTCACAGTTCACAGTTCACAGTTCACAGTTCACAGTTCACAGTTCACAGTTCACAGTTCACAGTTCACAGTTCACAGTTCACAGTTCACAGTTCACAGTTCACAGTTCACAGTTCACAGTTCACAGTTCACAGTTCACAGTTCACAGTTCACAGTTCACAGTTCACAGTTCACAGTTCACAGTTCACAGTTCACAGTTCACAGTTCACAGTTCACAGTTCACAGTTCACAGTTCACAGTTCACAGTTCACAGTTCACAGTTCACAGTTCACAGTTCACAGTTCACAGTTCACAGTTCACAGTTCACAGTTCACAGTTCACAGTTCACAGTTCACAGTTCACAGTTCACAGTTCACAGTTCACAGTTCACAGTTCACAGTTCACAGTTCACAGTTCACAGTTCACAGTTCACAGTTCACAGTTCACAGTTCACAAATCGCAGTTCACAGTTCACAGTTCACAATTTGCAGTGCACACTTCAAAGTTCACAGCTCGCAGTTCACAGTTCACAGTTCACAGTTCACAGTTCACAGTTCACAGTTCACAGTTCACAGTTCACAGTTCACAGTTCACAGTTCACAGTTCACAGTTCACAGTTCACAGTTCACAGTTCACAGTTCACAGTTCACAGTTCACAGTTCACAGTTCACAGTTCACAGTTCACAGTTCACAGTTCACAGTTCACAGTTCACAGTTCACAGTTCACAGTTCACAGTTCACAGTTCACAGTTCACAGTTCACAGTTCACAGTTCACAGTTCACAGTTCACAGTTCACAGTTCACAGTTCACAGTTCACAGTTCACAGTTCACAGTTCACAGTTCACAGTTCACAGTTCACAGTTCACAGTTCACAGTTCACAGTTCACAGTTCACAGTTCACAGTTCACAGTTCACAGTTCACAGTTCACAGTTCACAGTTCACAGTTCACAGTTCACAGTTCACAGTTCACAGTTCACAGTTCACAGTTCACAGTTCACAGTTCACAGTTCACAGTTCACAGTTCACAGTTCACAGTTCACAGTTCACAGTTCACAGTTCACAGTTCACAGTTCACAGTTCTCAGTTCACAGTTCACAGTTCACAGTTCACAGTTCACAGTTCACAGTTCACAGTTCACAGTTCACATTTCACAGTTCACAGTTCACAGTTCACAGTTCACAGTTCACAGTTCACAAATCGCAGTTCACAGTTCACAGTTCACACTTCACAGTTCACACTTCACAGTTCACACTTCACAGTTCACAGTGCACCCTTCTCAGTTCACAGCTCACAGTTTCCAGTTCACAATTTGCAGTGCACACTTCAAAGTTCACAGCTCGCAGTTCACAGTTCACAGTTCACAGTTCACAGTTCACAGTTCACAGTTCACAGTTCACAGTTCACAGTTCACAGTTCACTGTTCACAGTTCACAGTTCACAGTTCACAGTTCACAGTTCACAGTTCACAGTTCACAGTTCACAGTTCACAGTTCACAGTTCACAGTTCACAGTTCACAGTTCACTGTTCACAGTTCACAGTTCACAGTTCACAGTTCACAGTTCACAGTTCACAGTTCACAGTTCACAGTTCACAGTTCACAGTTCACAGTTCACAGTTCACAGTTCACAGTTCACAGTTCACAGTTCACAGTTCACAGTTCACAGTTCACAGTTCACAGTTCACAGTTCACAGTTCACAGTTCACAGTTCACAGTTCACAGTTCACAGTTCACAGTTCACAGTTCACAGTTCACAGTTCACAGTTCACAGTTCACAATTTGCAGTGCACACTTCAAAGTTCACAGCTCGCAGTTCACAGTTCACAGTTCACAGTTCACAGTTCACAGTTCACAGTTCACAGTTCACAGTTCACAGTTCACAGTTCACAGTTCACAGTTCACAGTTCACAGTTCACAGTTCACAGTTCAGAGTTCACAGTTCACAGTTCACAGTTCACAGTTCACAGTTCACAGTTCACAGTTCACAGTTCACAGTTCACAGTTCACAGTTCACAGTTCACAGTTCACAGTTCACAGTTCACAGTTCACAGTTCACAGTTCACAGTTCACAGTTCACAGTTCACAGTTCACAGTTCACAGTTCACAGTTCACAGTTCACAGTTCACAGTTCACAGTTCACAGTTCACAGTTCACAGTTCACAGTTCACAGTTCACAGTTCACAGTTCACAGTTCACAGTTCACAGTTCACAGTTCACAGTTCACAGTTCACAGTTCACAGTTCACAGTTCACAGTTCACAGTTCACAGTTCACAGTTCACAGTTCACAGTTCACAGTTCACAGTTCACAGTTCACAGTTCACAGTTCACAGTTCACAGTTCACAGTTCACAGTTCACAGTTCACAGTTCACAGTTCACAGTTCACAGTTCACAGTTCACAGTTCACAGTTCACAGTTCACAGTTCACAGTTCACAGTTCACAGTTCACAGTTCACAGTTCACAGTTCACAGTTCACAGTTCACAGTTCACAGCTCACAGTTTCCAGTTCACAATTTGCAGTGCACACTTCAAAGTTCACAGCTCGCAGTTCACAGTTCACAGTTCACAGTTCACAGTTCACAGTTCACAGTTCACAGTTCACAGTTCACAGTTCACAGTTCACAGTTCACTGTTCACAGTTCACAGTTCTCAGTTCACAGTTCACAGTTCACAGTTCACAGTTCACAGTTCACAGTTCACAGTTCACAGTTCACAGTTCACAGTTCACAGTTCACAGTTCACAGTTCACAGTTCACAGTTCACAGTTCACAGTTCACAGTTCACAGTTCACAGTTCACAGTTCACAGTTCACAGTTCACAGTTCACAGTTCACAGTTCACAGTTCACAGTTCACAGTTCACAGTTCACAGTTCACAGTTCACAGTTCACAGTTCACAGTTCACAGTTCACAGTTCACAGTTCACAGTTCACAGTTCACAGTTCACAGTTCACAGTTCACAGTTCACAGTTCACAGTTCACAGTTCACAGTTCACAGTTCACAGTTCACAGTTCACAGTTCACAGTTCACAGTTCACAGTTCACAGTTCACAGTTCACAGTTCACAGTTCACAGTTCACAGTTCACAGTTCACAGTTCACAGTTCACAGTTCACAGTTCACAGTTCACAGTTCACAGTTCACAGTTCACAGTTCACAGTTCACAGTTCACAGTTCACAGTTCACAGTTCACAGTTCACAGTTCACAGTTCACAGTTCACAGTTCACAGTTCACAGTTCACAGTTCACAGTTCACAGTTCATAGTTCACAGTTCACAGTTCACAGTTCACAGTTCACAGTTCACAGTTCACAGTTCACAGTTCACAGTTCACAGTTCACAGTTCACAAATCGCAGTTCACAGTTCACAGTTCACACTTCACAGTTCACACTTCACAGTTCACAGTGCACCCTTCTCAGTTCACAGCTCACAGTTTCCAGTTCACAATTTGCAGTGCACACTTCAAAGTTCACAGCTCGCAGTTCACAGTTCACAGTTCACAGTTCACAGTTCACAGTTCACAGTTCACAGTTCACTGTTCACAGTTCACAGTTCACAGTTCACAGTTCACAGTTCACAGTTCACAGTTCACAGTTCACAGTTCACAGTTCACAGTTCACAGTTCACAGTTCACAGTTCACTGTTCACAGTTCACAGTTCACAGTTCACAGTTCACAGTTCACAGTTCACAGTTCACAGTTCACAGTTCACAGTTCACAGTTCACAGTTCACAGTTCACAGTTCACAGTTCACAGTTCACAGTTCACAGTTCACAGTTCACAGTTCACAGTTCACAGTTCACAGTTCACAGTTCACAGTTCACAGTTCACAGTTCACAGTTCACAGTTCACAGTTCACAGTTCACAGTTCACAGTTCACAGTTCACAGTTCACAGTTCACAGTTCACAGTTCACAGTTCACAGTTCACAGTTCACAGTTCACAGTTCACAGTTCACAGTTCACAGTTCACAGTTCACAGTTCACAGTTCACAGTTCACAGTTCACAGTTCACAGTTCACAGTTCACAGTTCACAGTTCACAGTTCACAGTTCACAGTTCACAGTTCACAGTTCACAGTTCACAGTTCACAGTTCACAGTTCACAGTTCACAGTTCACAGTTCACAGTTCACAGTTCACAGTTCACAGTTCACAGTTCACAGTTCACAGTTCACAGTTCACAGTTCACAGTTCACAGTTCACAGTTCACAGTTCACAGTTCACAGTTCACAGTTCACAGTTCACAGTTCACAGTTCACAGTTCACAGTTCACAGTTCACAGTTCACAGTTCACAGTTCACAGTTCACAGTTCACAGTTCACAGTTCACAGTTCACAGTTCACAGTTCACAGTTCACAGTTCACAGTTCACAGTTCACAGTTCACAGTTCACAGTTCACAGTTCACAGTTCACAGTTCACAGTTCACTGTTCACAGTTCACAGTTCACAGTTCACTGTTCACAAATCGCAGTTCACAAATCGTAGTTCACACAGATCACAGTTCACAGTTCACAGTTCACAGTTCACAGTTCACAGTTCACAGTTCACAGTTCACAGTTCACAGTTCACAGTTCACAGTTCAAAGTTCACAGTTCCCAGTTCACAGTTCACAGTTCACAGTTCACAGTTCACAGTTCCCAGTTCACAGTTCACAGTTCACAGATCACAGTTCACAGTTCACAGTTCACAGTTCACAGTTCACAGTTCACAGTTCACAGTTCACAGTTCACAGTTCACAGTTCACAGTTCACAGTTCACAGTTCACAGTTCACAGTTCACAGTTCACAGTTCACAGTTCACAGTTCACACTTCACACTTCACAGTCCACAGTTCACAGTTCACAGTGCACCCTTCTTAGTTCACAGCTCACAGTTCCCAGTTCACAGTTAACAGTTCACAGTTCACAATCCGCCGTTCACAGTTCACAATTTGCAGTGCACACTTCAAAGTTCACAGTTCACAGTTCACAGTTCACAGTTCACAGTTCACAGTTCACAGTTCACAATTCACAGTTCACAGTTCACAGTTCACAGTTCACAGTTCACAGTTCACAATCCGCCGTTCACAGTTCACAATTTGCAGTGCGCACTTCAAAGTTCACAGCTCGCAATTCACAGTTCACAGTTCACAGTTCACAGTTCACAGTTCACAGTTCACAGTTCACAGTTCACAGTTCACAGTTCACAGTTCACAGTTCACAGTTCACAGTTCACAGTTCACAGTTCACCCTTCTTAGTTCACAGCTCACAGTTCCCAGTTCACAGTTAACAGTTCACAGTTCACAATCCGCCGTTCACAGTTCACAGTTCACAGTTCACAGTTCACAGTTCACAGTTCACAGTTCACAGTTCACAGTTCACAGTTCACAGTTCACAGTTCACAGTTCACAGTTCACAGTTCACAGTTCACAGTTCACAGTTCACAGTTCACAGTTCACAGTTCACAGTTCACAGTTCACAGTTCACAGTTCACAGTTCACAGTTCACAGTTCACAGTTCACAGTTCACAGTTCACAGTTCACAGTTCACAGTTCACAGTTCACAGTTCACAGTTCACAGTTCACAGTTCACAGTTCACAGTTCACAGTTCACAGTTCACAGTTCACAGTTCACAGTTCACAGTTCACAGTTCACAGTTCACAGTTCACAGTTCACAGTTCACAGTTCACAGTTCACAGTTCACAGTTCACAGTTCACAGTTCACAGTTCACAGTTCACAGTTCACAGTTCACAGTTCACAGTTCACAGTTCACAGTTCACAGTTCACAGTTCACAGTTCACAGTTCACAGTTCACAGTTCACAGTTCACAGTTCACAGTTCACAGTTCACAGTTCACAGTTCACAGTTCACAGTTCACAGTTCACAGTTCACAGTTCACAGTTCACAGTTCACAGTTCACAGTTCACAGTTCACAGTTCACAGTTCACAGTTCACAGTTCACAGTTCACAGTTCACAGTTCACAGTTCACAGTTCACAGTTCACAGTTCACAGTTCACAGTTCACAGTTCACAGTTCACAGTTCACAGTTCACAGTTCACAGTTCACAGTTCACAGTTCACAGTTCACAGTTCACAGTTCACAGTTCACAGTTCACAGTTCACAGTTCACAGTTCACAGTTCACAGTTCACAGTTCACAGTTCACAGTTCACAGTTCACAGTTCACAGTTCACAGTTCACAGTTCACAGTTCACAGTTCACAGTTCACAGTTCACAGTTCACAGTTCACAGTTCACAGTTCACAGTTCACAGTTCACAGTTCACAGTTCACAGTTCACAGTTCACAGTTCACAGTTCACAGTTCACACTTCACAGTCCACAGTTCACAGTTCACAGTGCACCCTTCTTAGTTCACAGCTCACAGTTCCCAGTTCACAGTTAACAGTTCACAGTTCACAATCCGCCGTTCACAGTTCACAATTTGCAGTGCACACTTCAAAGTTCACAGCTCGCAGTTTACAGTTCACAGTTCACAGTTCACAGTTCACAGTTCACAGTTCACAGTTCACAGTTCACAGTTCACAGTACACAGTTCACAGTTCACAGTTCACAGTTCACAGTTCACAGTTCACAGTTCACAGTTCACAGTTCACAGTTCACAGTTCACAGTTCACAGTTCACAGTTCACAGTTCACAGTTCACAGTTCACAGTTCACAGTTCACAGTTCACAGTTCACAGTTCACAGTTCACAGTTCACAGTTCACAGTTCACAGTTCACAGTTCACAGTTCACAGTTCACAGTTCACAGTTCACAGTTCACAGTTCACAGTTCACAGTTCACAGTTCACAGTTCACAGTTCACAGTTCACAGTTCACAGTTCACAGTTCACAGTTCACAGTTCACAGTTCACAGTTCACAGTTCACAGTTCACAGTTCACTGTTCACAGTTCACTGTTCACAGTTCACAGTTCACAGTTCACAGTTCACAGTTCACAGTTCACAGTTCACAGTTCACAGTTCACAGTTCACAGTTCACAGTTCACAGTTCACAGTTCACAGTTCACAGTTCACAGTTCACAGTTCACAGTTCACAGTTCACAGTTCACAGTTCACAGTTCACAGTTCACAGTTCACAGTTCACAGTTCACAGTTCACAGTTCACAGTCCACAGTTCACAGTTCAAGGTGCACCCTTCTTAGTTCACAGCTCACAGTTCCCAGTTCACAGTTAACAGTTAACAGTTCACAGTTCACAATCCGCCGTTCACAGTTCACAATTTACAGTGCACACTTCAAAGTTCACAGCTCGCAGTTTACAGTTCACAGTTCACAGTTCACAGTTCACAGTTCACAGTTCACAGTTCACAGTTCACAGTTCACAGTTCACAGTTCACAGTTCACAGTTCACAGTTCACAGTTCACAGTTCACAGTTCACAGTTCACAGTTCACAGTTCACAGTTCACAGTTCACAGTTCACAGTTCACAGTTCACAGTTCACAGTTCACAGTTCACAGTTCACAGTTCACAGTTCACAGTTCACAGTTCACAGTTCACAGTTCACAGTTCACAGTTCACAGTTCACAGTTCACAGTTCACAGTTCACAGTTCACAGTTCACAGTTCACAGTTCACAGTTCACAGTTCACAGTTCACAGTTCACAGTTCACAGTTCACAGTTCACAGTTCACAGTTCACAGTTCACAGTTCACAGTTCACAGTTCACAGTTCACAGTTCACAGTTCACAGTTCACAGTTCACAGTTCACAGTTCACAGTTCACAGTTCACAGTTCACAGTTCACAGTTCACAGTTCCCAGTTCACAGTTCACAGTTCACAGTTCCCAGTTCACAGTTCACAGTTCACAGTTCACAGTTCACAGTTCACAGTTCACAGTTCACAGTTCCCAGTTCACAGTTCACAGTTCACAGTTCACAGTTCACAGTTCACAGTTCACAGTTCACAGTTCACAGTTCACAGTTCACAGTTCACAGTTCACAGTTCACAGTTCACAGTTCACAGTTCACAGTTCACAGTTCACAGTTCACAGTTCACAGTTCACAGTTCACAGTTCACAGTTCACAGTTCACAGTTCACAGTTCACAGTTCACAGTTCACAGTTCACAGTTCACAGTTCACAGTTCACAGTTCACACTTCACAGTCCACAGTTCACAGTTCACAGTGCACCCTTCTTAGTTCACAGCTCACAGTTCCCAGTTCACAGTTAACAGTTCACAGTTCACAATCCGCCGTTCACAGTTCACAATTTGCAGTGCACACTTCAAAGTTCACAGCTCGCAGTTTACAGTTCACAGTTCACAGTTCACAGTTCACAGTTCACAGTTCACAGTGCACAGTTCACAGTTCACAGTTCACAGTTCACAGTTCACAGTCCACAGTTCACAGTTCACCGTTCACAGTTCACAGTTCACAGTTCACAGTTCCCAGTTCACAGTTCACAGTTCACAGTTCACAGTTCACAGTTCACAGTTCACAGTTCACAGTTCACAGTTCACAGTTCACAGTTCACAGTTCACAGTTCACAGTTCACAGTTCACAGTTCACAGTTCACAGTTCACAGTTCACAGTTCACAGTTCACAGTTCACAGTTCACAGTTCACAGTTCACAGTTCACAGTTCACAGTTCACAGTTCACAGTTCACAGTTCACAGTTCACAGTTCACAGTTCACAGTTCACAGTTCACAGTTCACAGTTCACAGTTCACAGTTCACAGTTCACAGTTCACAGTTCACAGTTCACAGTTCACAGTTCACAGTTCACAGTTCACAGTTCACAGTTCACAGTTCACAGTTCACAGTTCACAGTTCACAGTTCACAGTTCACAGTTCACAGTTCACAGTTCACAGTTCACAGTTCACAGTTCACAGTTCACAGTTCACAGTTCACAGTTCACAGTTCACAGTTCACAGTTCACAGTTCACAGTTCACAGTTCACAGTTCACAGTTCACAGTTCACAGTTCACAGTTCACAGTTCACAGTTCACAGTTCACAGTTCACAGTTCACAGTTCACAGTTCACAGTTCACAGTTCCCAGTTCACAGTTAACAGTTCACAGTTCACAATCCGCCGTTCACAGTTCACAATTTGCAGTGCACACTTCAAAGTTCACAGCTCGCAGTTTACAGTTCACAGTTCACAGTTCACAGTTCACAGTTCACAGTTCACAGTGCACAGTTCACAGTTCACAGTTCACAGTTCACAGTTCACAGTTCACAGTCCACAGTTCACAGTTCACAGTTCACAGTTCACAGTTCACAGTTCCCAGTTCACAGTTCACAGTTCACAGTTCACAGTTCACAGTTCACAGTTCACAGTTCACAGTTCACAGTTCACAGTTCACAGTTCACAGTTCACAGTTCACAGTTCACAGTTCACAGTTCACAGTTCACAGTTCACAGTTCACAGTTCACAGTTCACAGTTCACAGTTCACAGTTCACAGTTCACAGTTCACAGTTCACAGTTCACAGTTCACAGTTCACAGTTCACAGTTCACAGTTCACAGTTCACAGTTCACAGTTCACAGTTCACAGTTCACAGTTCACAGTTCACAGTTCACAGTTCACAGTTCACAGTTCACAGTTCACAGTTCACAGTTCACAGTTCACAGTTCACAGTTCACAGTTCACAGTTCACAGTTCACAGTTCACAGTTCACAGTTCACAGTTCACAGTTCACAGTTCACACTTCACAGTCCACAGTTCACAGTTCACAGTGCACCCTTCTTAGTTCACAGCTCACAGTTCCCAGTTCACAGTTAACAGTTCACAGTTCACAATCCGCCGTTCACAGTTCACAATTTGCAGTGCACACTTCAAAGTTCACAGCTCGCAATTCACAGTTCACAGTTCACAGTTCACAGTTCACAGTTCACAGTTCACAGTTCACAGTTCACAGTTCACAGTTCACAGTTCACAGTTCACAGTTCACAGTTCACAGTTCACAGTTCACAGTTCACAGTCCACAGTTCACAGTTCAAGGTGCACCCTTCTTAGTTCACAGCTCACAGTTCCCAGTTCACAGTTAACAGTTAACAGTTCACAGTTCACAATCCGCCGTTCACAGTTCACAATTTACAGTGCACACTTCAAAGTTCACAGCTCGCAGTTGACAGTTCACAGTTCACAGTTCACAGTTCACAGTTCACAGTTCACAGTTCACAGTTCACAGTTCACAGTTCACAGTTCACAGTTCACAGTTCACAGTTCACAGTTCACAGTTCACAGTTCACAGTTCACAGTTCACAGTTCACAGTTCACAGTTCACAGTTCACAGTTCACAGTTCACAGTTCACAGTTCACAGTTCACAGTTCACAGTTCACAGTTCACAGTTCACAGTTCACAGTTCACAGTTCACAGTTCACAGTTCACAGTTCACAGTTCACAGTTCACAGTTCACAGTTCACAGTTCACAGTTCACAGTTCACAGTTCACAGTTCACAGTTCACAGTTCACAGTTCACAGTTCACAGTTCACAGTTCACAGTTCACAGTTCACAGTTCACAGTTCACAGTTCACAGTTCACAGTTCACAGTTCACAGTTCACAGTTCACAGTTCACAGTTCACAGTTCACAGTTCACAGTTCACAGTTCACAGTTCACAGTTCACAGTTCACAGTTCACAGTTCACAGTTCACAGTTCACAGTTCACAGTTCACAGTTCACAGTTCACAGTTCACAGTTCACAGTTCACAGTTCACAGTTCACAGTTCACAGTTCACAGTTCACAGTTCACAGTTCACAGTTCACAGTTCACAGTTCACAGTTCACAGTTCACAGTTCACAGTTCACAGTTCACAGTTCACAGTTCACAGTTCACAGTTCACAGTTCACAGTTCACAGTTCACAGTTCACAGTTCACAGTTCACAGTTCACAGTTCACAGTTCACAGTTCACAGTTCACAGTTCACAGTTCACAGTTCACAGTTCACAGTTCACAGTTCACAGTTCACAGTTCACAGTTCACAGTTCACAGTTCACAGTTCACAGTTCACAGTTCACAGTTCACAGTTCACAGTTCACAGTTCACAGTTCACAGTTCACAGTTCACAGTTCACAGTTCACAGTTCACAGTTCACACTTCACAGTCCACAGTTCACAGTTCACAGTGCACCCTTCTTAGTTCACAGCTCACAGTTCCCAGTTCACAGTTAACAGTTCACAGTTCACAATCCGCCGTTCACAGTTCACAATTTGCAGTGCACACTTCAAAGTTCACAGCTCGCAGTTTACAGTTCACAGTTCACAGTTCACAGTTCACAGTTCACAGTTCACAGTTCACAGTTCACAGTTCACAGTACACAGTTCACAGTTCACAGTTCACAGTTCACAGTTCACAGTTCACAGTTCACAGTTCACAGTTCACAGTTCACAGTTCACAGTTCACAGTTCACAGTTCACAGTTCACAGTTCACAGTTCACAGTTCACAGTTCACAGTTCACAGTTCACAGTTCACAGTTCACAGTTCACAGTTCACAGTTCACAGTTCACAGTTCACAGTTCACAGTTCACAGTTCACAGTTCACAGTTCACAGTTCACAGTTCACAGTTCACAGTTCACAGTTCACAGTTCACAGTTCACAGTTCACAGTTCACAGTTCACAGTTCACAGTTCACAGTTCACAGTTCACTGTTCACAGTTCACTGTTCACAGTTCACAGTTCACAGTTCACAGTTCACAGTTCACAGTTCACAGTTCACAGTTCACAGTTCACAGTTCACAGTTCACAGTTCACAGTTCACAGTTCACAGTTCACAGTTCACAGTTCACAGTTCACAGTTCACAGTTCACAGTTCACAGTTCACAGTTCACAGTTCACAGTTCACAGTTCACAGTTCACAGTTCACAGTCCACAGTTCACAGTTCAAGGTGCACCCTTCTTAGTTCACAGCTCACAGTTCCCAGTTCACAGTTAACAGTTAACAGTTCACAGTTCACAATCCGCCGTTCACAGTTCACAATTTACAGTGCACACTTCAAAGTTCACAGTTCACAGTTCACAGTTCACAGTTCACAGTTCACAGTTCACAGTTCACAGTTCACAGTTCACAGTTCACAGTTCACAGTTCACAGTTCACAGTTCACAGTTCACAGTTCACAGTTCACAGTTCACAGTTCACAGTTCACAGTTCACAGTTCACAGTTCACAGTTCACAGTTCACAGTTCACAGTTCACAGTTCACAGTTCACAGTTCACAGTTCACAGTTCACAGTTCACAGTTCACAGTTCACAGTTCACAGTTCACAGTTCACAGTTCACAGTTCACAGTTCACAGTTCACAGTTCACAGTTCACAGTTCACAGTTCACAGTTCACAGTTCACAGTTCACAGTTCACAGTTCACAGTTCACAGTTCACAGTTCACAGTTCACAGTTCACAGTTCACAGTTCACAGTTCACAGTTCACAGTTCACAGTTCACAGTTCACAGTTCACAGTTCACAGTTCACAGTTCCCAGTTCACAGTTCACAGTTCACAGTTCCCAGTTCACAGTTCACAGTTCACAGTTCACAGTTCACAGTTCACAGTTCACAGTTCACAGTTCCCAGTTCACAGTTCACAGTTCACAGTTCACAGTTCACAGTTCACAGTTCACAGTTCACAGTTCACAGTTCACAGTTCACAGTTCACAGTTCACAGTTCACAGTTCACAGTTCACAGTTCACAGTTCACAGTTCACAGTTCACAGTTCACAGTTCACAGTTCACAGTTCACAGTTCACAGTTCACAGTTCACAGTTCACAGTTCACAGTTCACAGTTCACAGTTCACAGTTCACAGTTCACAGTTCACACTTCACAGTCCACAGTTCACAGTTCACAGTGCACCCTTCTTAGTTCACAGCTCACAGTTCCCAGTTCACAGTTAACAGTTCACAGTTCACAATCCGCCGTTCACAGTTCACAATTTGCAGTGCACACTTCAAAGTTCACAGCTCGCAGTTTACAGTTCACAGTTCACAGTTCACAGTTCACAGTTCACAGTTCACAGTGCACAGTTCACAGTTCACAGTTCACAGTTCACAGTTCACAGTCCACAGTTCACAGTTCACCGTTCACAGTTCACAGTTCACAGTTCACAGTTCCCAGTTCACAGTTCACAGTTCACAGTTCACAGTTCACAGTTCACAGTTCACAGTTCACAGTTCACAGTTCACAGTTCACAGTTCACAGTTCACAGTTCACAGTTCACAGTTCACAGTTCACAGTTCACAGTTCACAGTTCACAGTTCACAGTTCACAGTTCACAGTTCACAGTTCACAGTTCACAGTTCACAGTTCACAGTTCACAGTTCACAGTTCACAGTTCACAGTTCACAGTTCACAGTTCACAGTTCACAGTTCACAGTTCACAGTTCACAGTTCACAGTTCACAGTTCACAGTTCACAGTTCACAGTTCACAGTTCACAGTTCACAGTTCACAGTTCACAGTTCACAGTTCACAGTTCACAGTTCACAGTTCACAGTTCACAGTTCACAGTTCACAGTTCACAGTTCACAGTTCACAGTTCACAGTTCACAGTTCACAGTTCACAGTTCACAGTTCACAGTTCACAGTTCACAGTTCACAGTTCACAGTTCACAGTTCACAGTTCACAGTTCACAGTTCACAGTTCACAGTTCACAGTTCACAGTTCACAGTTCACAGTTCACAGTTCACAGTTCACAGTTCACAGTTCACAGTTCACAGTTCACAGTTCACAGTTCCCAGTTCACAGTTAACAGTTCACAGTTCACAATCCGCCGTTCACAGTTCACAATTTGCAGTGCACACTTCAAAGTTCACAGCTCGCAGTTTACAGTTCACAGTTCACAGTTCACAGTTCACAGTTCACAGTTCACAGTGCACAGTTCACAGTTCACAGTTCACAGTTCACAGTTCACAGTTCACAGTCCACAGTTCACAGTTCACAGTTCACAGTTCACAGTTCACAGTTCCCAGTTCACAGTTCACAGTTCACAGTTCACAGTTCACAGTTCACAGTTCACAGTTCACAGTTCACAGTTCACAGTTCACAGTTCACAGTTCACAGTTCACAGTTCACAGTTCACAGTTCACAGTTCACAGTTCACAGTTCACAGTTCACAGTTCACAGTTCACAGTTCACAGTTCACAGTTCACAGTTCACAGTTCACAGTTCACAGTTCACAGTTCACAGTTCACAGTTCACAGTTCACAGTTCACAGTTCACAGTTCACAGTTCACAGTTCACAGTTCACAGTTCACAGTTCACAGTTCACAGTTCACAGTTCACAGTTCACAGTTCACAGTTCACAGTTCACAGTTCACAGTTCACAGTTCACAGTTCACAGTTCACAGTTCACAGTTCACAGTTCACAGTTCACAGTTCACAGTTCACACTTCACAGTCCACAGTTCACAGTTCACAGTGCACCCTTCTTAGTTCACAGCTCACAGTTCCCAGTTCACAGTTAACAGTTCACAGTTCACAATCCGCCGTTCACAGTTCACAATTTGCAGTGCACACTTCAAAGTTCACAGCTCGCAATTCACAGTTCACAGTTCACAGTTCACAGTTCACAGTTCACAGTTCACAGTTCACAGTTCACAGTTCACAGTTCACAGTTCACAGTTCACAGTTCACAGTTCACAGTTCACAGTTCACAGTTCACAGTCCACAGTTCACAGTTCAAGGTGCACCCTTCTTAGTTCACAGCTCACAGTTCCCAGTTCACAGTTAACAGTTAACAGTTCACAGTTCACAATCCGCCGTTCACAGTTCACAATTTACAGTGCACACTTCAAAGTTCACAGCTCGCAGTTGACAGTTCACAGTTCACAGTTCACAGTTCACAGTTCACAGTTCACAGTTCACAGTTCACAGTTCACAGTTCACAGTTCACAGTTCACAGTTCACAGTTCACAGTTCACAGTTCACAGTTCACAGTTCACAGTTCACAGTTCACAGTTCACAGTTCACAGTTCACAGTTCACAGTTCACAGTTCACAGTTCACAGTTCACAGTTCACAGTTCACAGTTCACAGTTCACAGTTCACAGTTCACAGTTCACAGTTCACAGTTCACAGTTCACAGTTCACAGTTCACAGTTCACAGTTCACAGTTCACAGTTCACAGTTCACAGTTCACAGTTCACAGTTCACAGTTCACAGTTCACAGTTCACAGTTCACAGTTCACAGTTCACAGTTCACAGTTCACAGTTCACAGTTCACAGTTCACAGTTCACAGTTCACAGTTCACAGTTCACAGTTCACAGTTCACAGTTCACAGTTCACAGTTCACAGTTCACAGTTCCCAGTTCACAGTTCACAGTTCACAGTTCACAGTTCACAGTTCACAGTTCACAGTTCCCAGTTCACAGTTCACAGTTCACAGTTCACAGTTCACAGTTCACAGTTCACAGTTCACAGTTCACAGTTCACAGTTCACAGTTCACAGTTCACAGTTCACAGTTCACAGTTCACAGTTCACAGTTCACAGTTCACAGTTCACAGTTCACAGTTCACAGTTCACAGTTCACAGTTCACAGTTCACAGTTCACAGTTTCACAGTTCACAGTTCACAGTTCACAGTTCACAGTTCACAGTTCACAGTTCACAGTTCACAGTTCACAGTTCACAGTTCACAGTTCATAGTTCACAGTTCACACTTCACAGTCCACAGTTCACAGTTCACAGTGCACCCTTCTTAGTTCACAGCTCACAGTTCCCAGTTCACAGTTAACAGTTCACAGTTCACAATCCGCCGTTCACAGTTCACAATTTGCAGTGCACACTTCAAAGTTCACAGCTCGCAGTTTACAGTTCACAGTTCACAGTTCACAGTTCACAGTTCACAGTTCACAGTGCACAGTTCACAGTTCACAGTTCACAGTTCACAGTTCACAGTCCACAGTTCACAGTTCACAGTTCACAGTTCACAGTTCACAGTTCACAGTTCCCAGTTCACAGTTCACAGTTCACAGTTGACTGTTCACAGTTCACAGTTCACAGTTCACAGTTCACAGTTCACAGTTCACAGTTCACAGTTCACAGTTCACAGTTCACAGTTCACAGTTCACAGTTCACAGTTCACAGTTCACAGTTCACAGTTCACAGTTCACAGTTCACAGTTCACAGTTCACAGTTCACAGTTCACAGTTCACAGTTCACAGTTCACAGTTCACAGTTCACAGTTCACAGTTCACAGTTCACAGTTCACAGTTCCCAGTTCACAGTTAACAGTTCACAGTTCACAATCCGCCGTTCACAGTTCACAATTTGCAGTGCACACTTCAAAGTTCACAGCTCGCAGTTTACAGTTCACAGTTCACAGTTCACAGTTCACAGTTCACAGTTCACAGTTCACAGTTCACAGTTCACAGTTCACAGTTCACAGTTCACAGTTCACAGTTCACAGTTCACAGTTCACAGTTCACAGTTCACAGTTCACAGTTCACAGTTCACAGTTCACAGTTCACAGTTCACAGTTCACAGTTCACAGTTCACAGTTCACAGTTCACACTTCACAGTCCACAGTTCACAGTTCACAGTGCACCCTTCTTAGTTCACAGCTCACAGTTCCCAGTTCACAGTTAACAGTTCACAGTTCACAATCCGCCGTTCACAGTGCACACTTCAAAGTTCACAGCTCGCAATTCACAGTTCACAGTTCACAGTTCACAGTTCACAGTTCACAGTTCACAGTTCACAGTTCACAGTTCACAGTTCACAGTTCACAGTTCACAGTTCACAGTTCACAGTCCACAGTTCACAGTTCAAGGTGCACCCTTCTTAGTTCACAGCTCACAGTTCCCAGTTCACAGTTAACAGTTAACAGTTCACAGTTCACAATCCGCCGTTCACAGTTCACAATTTACAGTGCACACTTCAAAGTTCACAGCTCGCAGTTTACAGTTCACAGTTCACAGTTCACAGTTCACAGTTCACAGTTCACAGTTCACAGTTCACAGTTCACAGTTCACAGTTCACAGTTCACAGTTCACAGTTCCCAGTTCACAGTTCACAGTTCACAGTTCACAGTTCACAGTTCACAGTTCACAGTTCACAGTTCACAGTTCACAGTTCACAGTTCACAGTTCACAGTTCACAGTTCACAGTTCACAGTTCACAGTTCACAGTTCACAGTTCACAGTTCACAGTTCACAGTTCACAGTTCACAGTTCACAGTTCACAGTTCACAGTTCACAGTTCACAGTTCACAGTTCACAGTTCACAGTTCACAGTTCACAGTTCACAGTTCACAGTTCACAGTTCACAGTTCACAGTTCACAGTTCACAGTTCACAGTTCACAGTTCACAGTTCACAGTTCACAGTTCACAGTTCACAGTTCACAGTTCACAGTTCACAGTTCACAGTTCACAGTTCACAGTTCACAGTTCACAGTTCACAGTTCACAGTTCACAGTTCACAGTTCACAGTTCACAGTTCACAGTTCACAGTTCACAGTTCACAGTTCACAGTTCACAGTTCACAGTTCACAGTTCACAGTTCACAGTTCACAGTTCACAGTTCACAGTTCACAGTTCACAGTTCACAGTTCACAGTTCACAGTTCACAGTTCACAGTTCACAGTTCACAGTTCACAGTTCACAGTTCACAGTTCACAGTTCACAGTTCACAGTTCACAGTTCACAGTTCACAGTTCACACTTCACAGTCCACAGTTCACAGTTCACAGTGCACCCTTCTTAGTTCACAGCTCACAGTTCCCAGTTCACAGTTAACAGTTCACAGTTCACAATCCGCCGTTCACAGTTCACAATTTGCAGTGCACACTTCAAAGTTCACAGCTCGCAATTCACAGTTCACAGTTCACAGTTCACAGTTCACAGTTCACAGTTCACAGTTCACAGTTCACAGTTCACAGTTCACAGTTCACAGTTCACAGTTCACAGTCCACAGTTCACAGTTCAAGGTGCACCCTTCTTAGTTCACAGCTCACAGTTCCCAGTTCACAGTTAACAGTTAACAGTTCACAGTTCACAATCCGCCGTTCACAGTTCACAATTTACAGTGCACACTTCAAAGTTCACAGCTCGCAGTTTACAGTTCACAGTTCACAGTTCACAGTTCACAGTTCACAGTTCACAGTTCACAGTTCACAGTTCACAGTTCACAGTTCACAGTTCACAGTTCACAGTTCCCAGTTCACAGTTCACAGTTCACAGTTCACAGTTCACAGTTCACAGTTCACAGTTCACAGTTCACAGTTCACAGTTCACAGTTCACAGTTCACAGTTCACAGTTCACAGTTCACAGTTCACAGTTCACAGTTCACAGTTCACAGTTCACAGTTCACAGTTCACAGTTCACAGTTCACAGTTCACAGTTCACAGTTCACAGTTCACAGTTCACAGTTCACAGTTCACAGTTCACAGTTCACAGTTCACAGTTCACAGTTCACAGTTCACAGTTCACAGTTCACAGTTCACAGTTCACAGTTCACAGTTCACAGTTCACAGTTCACAGTTCACAGTTCACAGTTCACAGTTCACAGTTCACAGTTCACAGTTCACAGTTCACAGTTCACAGTTCACAGTTCACAGTTCACAGTTCACAGTTCACAGTTCACAGTTCACAGTTCACAGTTCACAGTTCAAAGTTCACAGTTCACAGTTCACAGTTCACAGTTCACAGTTCACAGTTCACAGTTCACAGTTCACAGTTCACAGTTCACAGTTCACAGTTCACAGTTCACAGTTCACAGTTCACAGTTCACAGTTCACAGTTCACAGTTCACAGTTCACAGTTCACAGTTCACAGTTCACAGTTCACAGTTCACAGTTCACAGTTCACAGTTCACAGTTCACAGTTCACAGTTCACAGTTCACAGTTCACAGTTCACAGTTCACAGTTCACAGTTCACAGTTCACAGTTCACACTTCACAGTCCACAGTTCACAGTTCACAGTGCACCCTTCTTAGTTCACAGCTCACAGTTCCCAGTTCACAGTTAACAGTTCACAGTTCACAATCCGCCGTTCACAGTTCACAATTTGCAGTGCACACTTCAAAGTTCACAGCTCGCAATTCACAGTTCACAGTTCACAGTTCACAGTTCACAGTTCACAGTTCACAGTTCACAGTTCACAGTTCACAGTTCACAGTTCACAGTTCACAGTTCACAGTCCACAGTTCACAGTTCAAGGTGCACCCTTCTTAGTTCACAGCTCACAGTTCCCAGTTCACAGTTAACAGTTAACAGTTCACAGTTCACAATCCGCCGTTCACAGTTCACAATTTACAGTGCACACTTCAAAGTTCACAGCTCGCAGTTTACAGTTCACAGTTCACAGTTCACAGTTCACAGTTCACAGTTCACAGTTCACAGTTCACAGTTCACAGTTCACAGTTCACAGTTCACAGTTCACAGTTCCCAGTTCACAGTTCACAGTTCACAGTTCACAGTTCACAGTTCACAGTTCACAGTTCACAGTTCACAGTTCACAGTTCACAGTTCACAGTTCACAGTTCACAGTTCACAGTTCACAGTTCACAGTTCACAGTTCACAGTTCACAGTTCACAGTTCACAGTTCACAGTTCACAGTTCACAGTTCACAGTTCACAGTTCACAGTTCACAGTTCACAGTTCACAGTTCACAGTTCACAGTTCACAGTTCACAGTTCACAGTTCACAGTTCACAGTTCACAGTTCACAGTTCACAGTTCACAGTTCACAGTTCACAGTTCACAGTTCACAGTTCACAGTTCACACTTCACAGTCCACAGTTCACAGTTCACAGTGCACCCTTCTTAGTTCACAGCTCACAGTTCCCAGTTCACAGTTAACAGTTCACAGTTCACAATCCGCCGTTCACAGTTCACAATTTGCAGTGCACACTTCAAAGTTCACAGCTCGCAATTCACAGTTCACAGTTCACAGTTCACAGTTCACAGTTCACAGTTCACAGTTCACAGTTCACAGTTCACAGTTCACAGTTCACAGTTCACAGTTCACAGTCCACAGTTCACAGTTCAAGGTGCACCCTTCTTAGTTCACAGCTCACAGTTCCCAGTTCACAGTTAACAGTTAACAGTTCACAGTTCACAATCCGCCGTTCACAGTTCACAATTTACAGTGCACACTTCAAAGTTCACAGCTCGCAGTTTACAGTTCACAGTTCACAGTTCACAGTTCACAGTTCACAGTTCACAGTTCACAGTTCACAGTTCACAGTTCACAGTTCACAGTTCACAGTTCACAGTTCCCAGTTCACAGTTCACAGTTCACAGTTCACAGTTCACAGTTCACAGTTCACAGTTCACAGTTCACAGTTCACAGTTCACAGTTCACAGTTCACAGTTCACAGTTCACAGTTCACAGTTCACAGTTCACAGTTCACAGTTCACAGTTCACAGTTCACAGTTCACAGTTCACAGTTCACAGTTCACAGTTCACAGTTCACAGTTCACAGTTCACAGTTCACAGTTCACAGTTCACAGTTCACAGTTCACAGTTCACAGTTCACAGTTCACAGTTCACAGTTCACAGTTCACAGTTCACAGTTCACAGTTCACAGTTCACAGTTCACAGTTCACAGTTCACAGTTCACAGTTCACAGTTCACAGTTCAAAGTTCACAGTTCACAGTTCACAGTTCACAGTTCACAGTTCACAGTTCACAGTTCACAGTTCACAGTTCACAGTTCACAGTTCACAGTTCACAGTTCACAGTTCACAGTTCACAGTTCACAGTTCACAGTTCACAGTTCACAGTTCACAGTTCACAGTTCACAGTTCACAGTTCACAGTTCACAGTTCACAGTTCACAGTTCACAGTTCACAGTTCACAGTTCACAGTTCACAGTTCACAGTTCACAGTTCACAGTTCACAGTTCACACTTCACAGTCCACAGTTCACAGTTCACAGTGCACCCTTCTTAGTTCACAGCTCACAGTTCCCAGTTCACAGTTAACAGTTCACAGTTCACAATCCGCCGTTCACAGTTCACAATTTGCAGTGCACACTTCAAAGTTCACAGCTCGCAATTCACAGTTCACAGTTCACAGTTCACAGTTCACAGTTCACAGTTCACAGTTCACAGTTCACAGTTCACAGTTCACAGTTCACAGTTCACAGTTCACAGTCCACAGTTCACAGTTCAAGGTGCACCCTTCTTAGTTCACAGCTCACAGTTCCCAGTTCACAGTTAACAGTTAACAGTTCACAGTTCACAATTTACAGTGCACACTTCAAAGTTCACAGCTCGCAGTTTACAGTTCACAGTTCACAGTTCACAGTTCACAGTTCACAGTTCACAGTTCACAGTTCACAGTTCACAGTTCACAGTTCACAGTTCACAGTTCACAGTTCCCAGTTCACAGTTCACAGTTCACAGTTCACAGTTCACAGTTCACAGTTCACAGTTCACAGTTCACAGTTCACAGTTCACAGTTCACAGTTCACAGTTCACAGTTCACAGTTCACAGTTCACAGTTCACAGTTCACAGTTCACAGTTCACAGTTCACAGTTCACAGTTCACAGTTCACAGTTCACAGTTCACAGTTCACAGTTCACAGTTCACAGTTCACAGTTCACAGTTCACAGTTCACAGTTCACAGTTCACAGTTCACAGTTCACAGTTCACAGTTCACAGTTCACAGTTCACAGTTCACAGTTCACAGTTCACAGTTCACAGTTCACAGTTCAAAGTTCACAGTTCACAGTTCACAGTTCACAGTTCACAGTTCACAGTTCACAGTTCACAGTTCACAGTTCACAGTTCACAGTTCACCCAGTTCACAGTTCACAGTTCACAGTTCACAGTTCACAGTTCACAGTTCACAGTTCACAGTTCACAGTTCACAGTTCACAGTTCACAGTTCACAGTTCACAGTTCACAGTTCACAGTTCACAGTTCACAGTTCACAGTTCACAGTTCACAGTTCACAGTTCACAGTTCACAGTTCACAGTTCACAGTTCACAGTTCACAGTTCACAGTTCACAGTTCACAGTTCACAGTTCACAGTTCACAGTTCACAGTTCACAGTTCACAGTTCACAGTTCACAGTTCACAGTTCACAGTTCACAGTTCACAGTTCACAGTTCACAGTTCACAGTTCACAGTTCACAGTTCACAGTTCACAGTTCACAGTTCACAGTTCACAGTTCACAGTTCACAGTTCACAGTTCACAGTTCACAGTTCACAGTTCACAGTTCACAGCACAGTTCACAGTGCACCCTTCTTAGTTCACAGCTCACAGTTCCCAGTTCACAGTTAACAGTTCACAGTTCACAGTCCGCCGTTCACAGTTCACAATTTGCAGTGCACACTTCAAAGTTCACAGCTCGCAATTCACAGTTCACAGTTCACAGTTCACAGTTCACAGTTCACAGTTCACAGTTCACAGTTCACAGTTCACAGTTCACAGTTCACAGTTCACAGTGCACCCTTCTTAGTTCACAGCTCACAGTTCCCAGTTCACAGTTAACAGTTCACAGTTCACAATCCGCCGTTCACAGTTCACAATTTGCAGTGCACACTTCAAAGTTCACAGCTCGCAGTTTACAGTTCACAGTTCACAGTTCACAGTTCACAGTTCACAGTTCATAGTTCACAGTTCACAGTTCACAGTTCACAGTTCACAGTTCACAGTTCACAGTTCACAGTTCACAGTTCACAGTTCACAGTTCACTGTTCACAGTTCACAGTTCACAGTTCACTGTTCACAAATCGCAGTTCACAAATCGTAGTTCACACAGATCACAGTTCACAGTTCACAGTTCACAGTTCACAGTTCACAGTTCACAGTTCACAGTTCACAGTTCACAGTTCACAGTTCCCAGTTCACAGTTCACAGTTCACAGTTCACAGTTCACAGTTCACAGTTCACAGTTCACAGTTCACAGTTCACAGTTCACAGTTCACAGTTCACAGTTCACAGTTCACAGTTCACAGTTCACAGTTCACAGTTCACAGTTCACAGTTCACAGTTCACAGTTCACAGTTCACAGTTCACAGTTCACAGTTCACAGTTCACAGTTCACAGTTCACAGTTCACAGTTCACAGTTCACAGTTCACAGTTCACAGTTCACAGTTCACAGTTCACAGTTCACAGTTCACAGTTCACAGTTCACAGTTCACAGTTCACAGTTCACAGTTCACAGTTCACAGTTCACAGTTCACAGTTCACAGTTCACAGTTCACAGTTCACAGTTCACAGTTCACAGTTCACAGTTCACAGTTCACAGTTCACAGTTCACAGTTCACAGTTCACAGTTCACAGTTCACAGTTCACAGTTCACAGTTCACAGTTCACAGTTCACAGTTCATAGTTCACAGTTCACACTTCACAGTCCACAGTTCACAGTTCACAGTGCACCCTTCTTAGTTCACAGCTCACAGTTCCCAGTTCACAGTTAACAGTTCACAGTTCACAATCCGCCGTTCACAGTTCACAATTTGCAGTGCACACTTCAAAGTTCACAGCTCGCAGTTTACAGTTCACAGTTCACAGTTCACAGTTCACAGTTCACAGTTCACAGTTCACAGTTCACAGTTCACAGTTCACAGTTCACAGTTCACAGTTCACAGTTCACAGTTCACAGTTCACAGTTCACAGTTCACAGTTCACAGTTCACAGTTCACAGTTCACAGTTCACAGTTCACAGTTCACAGTTCACAGTTCACAGTTCACAGTTCACAGTTCACAGTTCACAGTTCACAGTTCACAGTTCACAGTTCACAGTTCACAGTTCACAGTTCACAGTTCACACTTCACAGTCCACAGTTCACAGTTCACAGTGCACCCTTCTTAGTTCACAGCTCACAGTTCCCAGTTCACAGTTAACAGTTCACAGTTCACAATCCGCCGTTCACAGTTCACAATTTGCAGTGCACACTTCAAAGTTCACAGCTCGCAATTCACAGTTCACAGTTCACAGTTCACAGTTCACAGTTCACAGTTCACAGTTCACAGTTCACAGTTCACAGTGCACCCTTCTTAGTTCACAGCTCACAGTTCCCAGTTCACAGTTAACAGTTCACAGTTCACAATCCGCCGTTCACAGTTCACAATTTGCAGTGCACACTTCAAAGTTCACAGCTCGCAGTTTACAGTTCACAGTTCACAGTTCACAGTTCACAGTTCACAGTTCACAGTTCACAGTTCACAGTTCACAGTTCACAGTTCACAGTTCACAGTTCACAGTTCACAGTTCACTGTTCACAGTTCACAGTTCACAGTTCACTGTTCACAAATCGCAGTTCACAAATCGTAGTTCACACAGATCACAGTTCACAGTTCACAGTTCACAGTTCACAGTTCACAGTTCACAGTTCACAGTTCACAGTTCACAGTTCACAGTTCACAGTTCACAGTTCAAAGTTCACAGTTCCCAGTTCACAGTTCACAGTTCACAGTTCACAGTTCACAGTTCCCAGTTCACAGTTCACAGTTCACAGATCACAGTTCACAGTTCACAGTTCACAGTTCACAGTTCACAGTTCACAGTTCACAGATCACAGTTCACAGTTCACAGTTCACAGTTCACAGTTCACAGTTCACAGTTCACAGTTCACAGTTCACAGTTCACAGTTCACAGTTCACAGTTCACAGTTCACAGTTCACAGTTCACAGTTCACAGTTCACAGTTCACAGTTCACAGTTCACAGTTCACAGTTCACAGTTCACAGTTCACAGTTCACAGTTCACAGTTCACACTTCACAGTCCACAGTTCACAGTTCACAGTGCACCCTTCTTAGTTCACAGCTCACAGTTCCCAGTTCACAGTTAACAGTTCACAGTTCACAATCCGCCGTTCACAGTTCACAATTTGCAGTGCACACTTCAAAGTTCACAGCTCGCAATTCACAGTTCACAGTTCACAGTTCACAGTTCACAGTTCACAGTGCACCCTTCTTAGTTCACAGCTCACAGTTCCCAGTTCACAGTTAACAGTTCACAGTTCACAATCCGCCGTTCACAGTTCACAATTTGCAGTGCACACTTCAAAGTTCACAGCTCGCAGTTTACAGTTCACAGTTCACAGTTCACAGTTCACAGTTCACAGTTCACAGTTCACAGTTCACAGTTCACAGTTCACAGTTCACAGTTCACAGTTCACAGTTCACAGTTCACTGTTCACAGTTCACAGTTCACAGTTCACTGTTCACAAATCGCAGTTCACAAATCGTAGTTCACACAGATCACAGTTCACAGTTCACAGTTCACAGTTCACAGTTCACAGTTCACAGTTCACAGTTCACAGTTCACAGTTCACAGTTCACAGTTCACAGTTCACAGTTCAAAGTTCACAGTTCCCAGTTCACAGTTCACAGTTCACAGTTCACAGTTCACAGTTCCCAGTTCACAGTTCACAGTTCACAGATCACAGTTCACAGTTCACAGTTCACAGTTCACAGTTCACAGTTCACAGTTCACAGTTCACAGTTCACAGTTCACAGTTCACAGTTCACAGTTCACAGTTCACAGTTCACAGTTCACAGTTCACAGTTCACAGTTCACAGTTCACAGTTCACAGTTCACAGTTCACAGTTCACAGTTCACAGTTCACAGTTCACAGTTCACAGTTCACAGTTCACAGTTCACAGTTCACAGTTCACAGTTCACAGTTCACAGTTCACAGTTCACAGTTCACAGTTCACAGTTCACAGTTCACAGTTCACAGTTCACAGTGCACCCTTCTTAGTTCACAGCTCACAGTTCCCAGTTCACAGTTAACAGTTCATAGTTCACAATCCGCCGTTCACAGTTCACAATTTGCAGTGCACACTTCAAAGTTCACAGCTCCCAGTTTACAGTTCACAGTTCACAGTTCACAGTTCACAGTTCACAGTTCACAGTTCAAAGTTCACAGTTCCCAGTTCACAGTTCACAGTTCACAGTTCACAGTTCACAGTTCACAGTTCCCAGTTCACAGTTCACAGTTCACAGTTCACAGTTCACAGTTCACAGTTCACAGTTCACAGTTCACAGTTCACAGTTCACAGTTCACAGTTCACAGTTCACAGTTCACAGTTCACAGTTCACAGTTCACAGTTCACAGTTCACAGTTCACAGTTCACAGTTCACAGTTCACAGTTCACAGTTCACAGTTCACAGTTCACAGTTCACAGTTCACAGTTCACAGTTCACAGTTCACAGTTCACAGTTCACAGTTCACAGTTCACAGTTCACAGTTCACAGTTCACAGTTCACAGTTCACAGTTCACAGTTCACAGTTCACAGTTCACAGTTCACAGTTCACAGTTCACAGTTCACAGTTCACAGTTCACAGTTCACAGTTCACAGTTCACAGTTCACAGTTCACAGTTCACAGTTCACAGTTCACAGTTCACAGTTCACAGTTCACAGTTCACAGTTCACAGTTCACAGTTCACAGTTCACAGTTCACAGTTCACAGTTCACAGTTCACAGTTCACAGTTCACAGTTCACAGTTCACAGTTCACAGTTCACAGTTCACAGTTCACAGTTCACAGTTCACAGTTCACAGTTCACAGTTCACAGTCCACAGTTCCCAGTTCACAGTTCACAGTTCACAGTTCACAGTTCACAGTTCACAGTTCACAGTTCACAGTTCACAGTTCACAGTTCACAGTTCACAGTTCACAGTTCACAGTTCACAGTTCACAGTTCACAGTTCACAGTTCACAGTTCACAGTTCACAGTTCACAGTTCACAGTTCACAGTTCACAGTTCACAGTTCACAGTTCACAGTTCACAGTTCACACTTCACAGTCCACAGTTCACAGTTCACAGTGCACCCTTCTTAGTTCACAGCTCACAGTTCCCAGTTCACAGTTAACAGTTCACAGTTCACAATCCGCCGTTCACAGTTCACAATTTGCAGTGCACACTTCAAAGTTCACAGCTCGCAATTCACAGTTCACAGTTCACAGTTCACAGTTCACAGTTCACAGTTCACAGTTCACAGTTCACAGTTCACAGTTCACAGTTCACAGTTCACAGTTCACAGTTCACAGTCCACAGTTCACAGTTCAAGGTGCACCCTTCTTAGTTCACAGCTCACAGTTCCCAGTTCACAGTTAACAGTTAACAGTTCACAGTTCACAATCCGCCGTTCACAGTTCACAATTTACAGTGCACACTTCAAAGTTCACAGCTCGCAGTTTACAGTTCACAGTTCACAGTTCACAGTTCACAGTTCACAGTTCACAGTCCACAGTTCACAGTTCACAGTTCACAGTTCACAGTTCACAGTTCCCAGTTCACAGTTCACAGTTCACAGTTCACAGTTCACAGTTCACAGTTCACAGTTCACAGTTCACAGTTCACAGTTCACAGTTCACAGTTCACAGTTCACAGTTCACAGTTCACAGTTCACAGTTCACAGTTCACAGTTCACAGTTCACAGTTCACAGTTCACAGTTCACAGTTCACAGTTCACAGTTCACAGTTCACAGTTCACAGTTCACAGTTCACAGTTCACAGTTCACAGTTCACAGTTCACAGTTCACAGTTCACAGTTCACAGTTCACAGTTCACAGTTCACAGTTCACAGTTCAAAGTTCACAGTTCACAGTTCACAGTTCACAGTTCACAGTTCACAGTTCACAGTTCACAGTTCACAGTTCACAGTTCACAGTTCACAGTTCACAGTTCACAGTTCACAGTTCACAGTTCACAGTTCACAGTTCACAGTTCACAGTTCACAGTTCACAGTTCACAGTTCACAGTTCACAGTTCACAGTTCACAGTTCACAGTTCACAGTTCACAGTTCACAGTTCACAGTTCACAGTTCACAGTTCACAGTTCACAGTTCACAGTTCACAGTTCACAGTTCACAGTTCACAGTTCACAGTTCACAGTTCACAGTTCACAGTTCACAGTTCACAGTTCACAGTTCACAGTTCACAGTTCACAGTTCACAGTTCACAGTTCACAGTTCACAGTTCACAGTTCACAGTTCACAGTTCACAGTTCACAGTTCACAGTTCACAGTTCACAGTTCACAGTTCACAGTTCACAGTTCACAGTTCACAGTTCACAGTTCACAGTTCACAGTTCACAGTTCACAGTTCACACTTCACAGTCCACAGTTCACAGTTCACAGTGCACCCTTCTTAGTTCACAGCTCACAGTTCCCAGTTCACAGTTAACAGTTCACAGTTCACAATCCGCCGTTCACAGTTCACAATTTGCAGTGCACACTTCAAAGTTCACAGCTCGCAATTCACAGTTCACAGTTCACAGTTCACAGTTCACAGTTCACAGTTCACAGTTCACAGTTCACAGTTCACAGTTCACAGTTCACAGTGCACCCTTCTTAGTTCACAGCTCACAGTTCCCAGTTCACAGTTAACAGTTCACAGTTCACAATCCGCCGTTCACAGTTCACAATTTGCAGTGCACACTTCAAAGTTCACAGCTCGCAGTTTACAGTTCACAGTTCACAGTTCACAGTTCACAGTTCACAGTTCATAGTTCACAGTTCACAGTTCACAGTTCACAGTTCACAGTTCACAGTTCACAGTTCACAGTTCACAGTTCACAGTTCACAGTTCACTGTTCACAGTTCACAGTTCACAGTTCACTGTTCACAAATCGCAGTTCACAAATCGTAGTTCACACAGATCACAGTTCACAGTTCACAGTTCACAGTTCACAGTTCACAGTTCACAGTTCACAGTTCACAGTTCCCAGTTCACAGTTCACAGTTCACAGTTCACAGTTCACAGTTCACAGTTCACAGTTCACAGTTCACAGTTCACAGTTCACAGTTCACAGTTCACAGTTCACAGTTCACAGTTCACAGTTCACAGTTCACAGTTCACAGTTCACAGTTCACAGTTCACAGTTCACAGTTCACAGTTCACAGTTCACAGTTCACAGTTCACAGTTCACAGTTCACAGTTCACAGTTCACAGTTCACAGTTCACAGTTCACAGTTCACAGTTCACAGTTCACAGTTCACAGTTCACAGTTCACAGTTCACAGTTCACAGTTCACAATTCACAGTTCACAGTTCACAGTTCACAGTTCACAGTTCACAGTTCACAGTTCACAGTTCACAGTTCACACTTCACAGTCCACAGTTCACAGTTCACAGTGCACCCTTCTTAGTTCACAGCTCACAGTTCCCAGTTCACAGTTAACAGTTCACAGTTCACAATCCGCCGTTCACAGTTCACAATTTGCAGTGCACACTTCAAAGTTCACAGCTCGCAGTTTACAGTTCACAGTTCACAGTTCACAGTTCACAGTTCACAGTTCACAGTTCACAGTTCACGGTTCACAGTTCACAGTTCACAGTTCACAGTTCACAGTTCACAGTTCACAGTTCACAGTTCACAGTTCACAGTTCACAGTTCACAGTTCACAGTTCACAGTTCACAGTTCACAGTTCACAGTTCACAGTTCACAGTTCACAGTTCACAGTTCACAGTTCACAGTTCACAGTTCACAGTTCACAGTTCACAGTTCACAGTTCACAGTTCACAGTTCACAGTTCACAGTTCACAGTTCACAGTTCACAGTTCACAGTTCACAGTTCACAGTTCACAGTTCACAGTTCACAGTTCACAGTTCACAGTTCACAGTTCACAGTTCACAGTTCACAGTTCACAGTTCACAGTTCACAGTTCACAGTTCACAGTTCACAGTTCACAGTTCACAGTTCACAGTTCACAGTTCACAGTTCACAGTTCACAGTTCACAGTTCACAGTTCACAGTTCACAGTTCACAGTTCACAGTTCACAGTTCACAGTTCACAGTTCACAGTTCACAGTTCACAGTTCACAGTTCACAGTTCACAGTTCACAGTTCACAGTTCACAGTTCACAGTTCACAGTTCACAGTTCACAGTTCACAGTTCACAGTTCACAGTTTACAGTTCACAGTTCACAGTTCACAGTTCACAGTTCACAGTTCACAGTTCACAGTTCACAGTTCACAGTTCACAGTTCACAGTTCACAGTTCACAGTTCACAGTTCACACTTCACAGTCCACAGTTCACAGTTCACAGTGCACCCTTCTTAGTTCACAGCTCACAGTTCCCAGTTCACAGTTAACAGTTCACAGTTCACAATCCGCCGTTCACAGTTCACAATTTGCAGTGCACACTTCAAAGTTCACAGCTCGCAATTCACAGTTCACAGTTCACAGTTCACAGTTCACAGTTCACAGTTCACAGTTCACAGTTCACAGTTCACAGTTCACAGTTCACAGTGCACCCTTCTTAGTTCACAGCTCACAGTTCCCAGTTCACAGTTAACAGTTCACAGTTCACAATCCGCCGTTCACAGTTCACAATTTGCAGTGCACACTTCAAAGTTCACAGCTCGCAGTTTACAGTTCACAGTTCACAGTTCACAGTTCACAGTTCACAGTTCATAGTTCACAGTTCACAGTTCACAGTTCACAGTTCACAGTTCACAGTTCACAGTTCACAGTTCACAGTTCACAGTTCACTGTTCACAGTTCACAGTTCACAGTTCACTGTTCACAAATCGCAGTTCACAAATCGTAGTTCACACAGATCACAGTTCACAGTTCACAGTTCACAGTTCACAGTTCACAGTTCACAGTTCACAGTTCACAGTTCACAGTTCACAGTTCCCAGTTCACAGTTCACAGTTCACAGTTCACAGTTCACAGTTCACAGTTCACAGTTCACAGTTCACAGTTCACAGTTCACAGTTCACAGTTCACAGTTCACAGTTCACAGTTCACAGTTCACAGTTCACAGTTCACAGTTCACAGTTCACAGTTCACAGTTCACAGTTCACAGTTCACAGTTCACAGTTCCCAGTTCACAGTTCACAGTTCACAGATCACAGTTCACAGTTCACAGTTCACAGTTCACAGTTCACAGTTCACAGTTCACAGTTCACAGTTCACAGTTCACAGTTCACAGTTCACAGTTCACAGTTCACAGTTCACAGTTCACAGTTCACAGTTCACAGTTCACAGTTCACAGTTCACAGTTCACAGTTCACAGTTCACAGTTCACAGTTCACAGTTCACAGTTCACAGTTCACAGTTCACAGTTCACAGTTCACAGTTCACAGTTCACAGTTCACAGTTCACAGTTCACAGTTCACAGTTCACAGTGCACCCTTCTTAGTTCACAGCTCACAGTTCCCAGTTCACAGTTAACAGTTCATAGTTCACAATCCGCCGTTCACAGTTCACAATTTGCAGTGCACACTTCAAAGTTCACAGCTCCCAGTTTACAGTTCACAGTTCACAGTTCACAGTTCACAGTTCACAGTTCACAGTTCAAAGTTCACAGTTCCCAGTTCACAGTTCACAGTTCACAGTTCACAGTTCACAGTTCACAGTTCCCAGTTCACAGTTCACAGTTCACAGTTCACAGTTCACAGTTCACAGTTCACAGTTCACAGTTCACAGTTCACAGTTCACAGTTCACAGTTCACAGTTCACAGTTCACAGTTCACAGTTCACAGTTCACAGTTCACAGTTCACAGTTCACAGTTCACAGTTCACAGTTCACAGTTCACAGTTCACAGTTCACAGTTCACAGTTCACAGTTCACAGTTCACAGTTCACAGTTCACAGTTCACAGTTCACAGTTCACAGTTCACAGTTCACAGTTCACAGTTCACAGTTCACAGTTCACAGTTCACAGTTCACAGTTCACAGTTCACAGTTCACAGTTCACAGTTCACAGTTCACAGTTCACAGTTCACAGTTCACAGTTCACAGTTCACAGTTCACAGTTCACAGTTCACAGTTCACAGTTCACAGTTCACAGTTCACAGTTCACAGTTCACAGTTCACAGTTCACAGTTCACAGTTCACAGTTCACAGTTCACAGTTCACAGTTCACAGTTCACAGTTCACAGTTCACAGTTCACAGTTCACAGTTCACAGTTCACAGTTCACAGTTCACAGTTCACAGTTCACAGTTCACAGTTCACAGTTCACAGTTCACAGTTCACAGTTCACAGTTCACAGTTCACAGTTCACAGTTCACAGTTCACAGTTCACAGTTCACAGTCCACAGTTCCCAGTTCACAGTTCACAGTTCACAGTTCACAGTTCACAGTTCACAGTTCACAGTTCACAGTTCACAGTTCACAGTTCACAGTTCACAGTTCACAGTTCACAGTTCACAGTTCACAGTTCACAGTTCACAGTTCACAGTTCACAGTTCACAGTTCACAGTTCACAGTTCACAGTTCACACTTCACAGTCCACAGTTCACAGTTCACAGTGCACCCTTCTTAGTTCACAGCTCACAGTTCCCAGTTCACAGTTAACAGTTCACAGTTCACAATCCGCCGTTCACAGTTCACAATTTGCAGTGCACACTTCAAAGTTCACAGCTCGCAATTCACAGTTCACAGTTCACAGTTCACAGTTCACAGTTCACAGTTCACAGTTCACAGTTCACAGTTCACAGTTCACAGTTCACAGTTCACAGTTCACAGTTCACAGTCCACAGTTCACAGTTCAAGGTGCACCCTTCTTAGTTCACAGCTCACAGTTCCCAGTTCACAGTTAACAGTTAACAGTTCACAGTTCACAATCCGCCGTTCACAGTTCACAATTTACAGTGCACACTTCAAAGTTCACAGCTCGCAGTTTACAGTTCACAGTTCACAGTTCACAGTTCACAGTTCACAGTTCACAGTCCACAGTTCACAGTTCACAGTTCACAGTTCACAGTTCACAGTTCCCAGTTCACAGTTCACAGTTCACAGTTCACAGTTCACAGTTCACAGTTCACAGTTCACAGTTCACAGTTCACAGTTCACAGTTCACAGTTCACAGTTCACAGTTCACAGTTCACAGTTCACAGTTCACAGTTCACAGTTCACAGTTCACAGTTCACAGTTCACAGTTCACAGTTCACAGTTCACAGTTCACAGTTCACAGTTCACAGTTCACAGTTCACAGTTCACAGTTCACAGTTCACAGTTCACAGTTCACAGTTCACAGTTCACAGTTCACAGTTCACAGTTCACAGTTCACAGTTCACAGTTCACAGTTCACAGTTCACAGTTCACAGTTCACAGTTCACAGTTCACAGTTCACAGTTCACAGTTCACAGTTCACAGTTCACAGTTCACAGTTCACAGTTCACAGTTCACAGTTCACAGTTCACAGTTCACAGTTCACAGTTCACAGTTCACAGTTCACAGTTCACAGTTCACAGTTCACAGTTCACAGTTCACAGTTCACAGTTCACAGTTCACAGTTCACAGTTCACAGTTCACAGTTCACAGTTCACAGTTCACAGTTCACAGTTCACAGTTCACAGTTCACAGTTCACAGTTCACAGTTCACAGTTCACAGTTCACAGTTCACAGTTCACAGTTCACAGTTCACAGTTCACAGTTCACAGTTCACAGTTCACAGTTCACAGTTCACAGTTCACAGTTCACAGTTCACAGTTCACAGTTCACAGTTCACAGTTCACACTTCACAGTCCACAGTTCACAGTTCACAGTGCACCCTTCTTAGTTCACAGCTCACAGTTCCCAGTTCACAGTTAACAGTTCACAGTTCACAATCCGCCGTTCACAGTTCACAATTTGCAGTGCACACTTCAAAGTTCACAGCTCGCAATTCACAGTTCACAGTTCACAGTTCACAGTTCACAGTTCACAGTTCACAGTTCACAGTTCACAGTTCACAGTGCACCCTTCTTAGTTCACAGCTCACAGTTCCCAGTTCACAGTTAACAGTTCACAGTTCACAATCCGCCGTTCACAGTTCACAATTTGCAGTGCACACTTCAAAGTTCACAGCTCGCAGTTTACAGTTCACAGTTCACAGTTCACAGTTCACAGTTCACAGTTCATAGTTCACAGTTCACAGTTCACAGTTCACAGTTCACAGTTCACAGTTCACAGTTCACAGTTCACAGTTCACAGTTCACAGTTCACTGTTCACAGTTCACAGTTCACAGTTCACTGTTCACAAATCGCAGTTCACAAATCGTAGTTCACACAGATCACAGTTCACAGTTCACAGTTCACAGTTCACAGTTCACAGTTCACAGTTCACAGTTCACAGTTCCCAGTTCACAGTTCACAGTTCACAGTTCACAGTTCACAGTTCACAGTTCACAGTTCACAGTTCACAGTTCACAGTTCACAGTTCACAGTTCACAGTTCACAGTTCACAGTTCACAGTTCACAGTTCACAGTTCACAGTTCACAGTTCACAGTTCACAGTTCACAGTTCACAGTTCACAGTTCACAGTTCACAGTTCACAGTTCACAGTTCACAGTTCACAGTTCACAGTTCACAGTTCACAGTTCACAGTTCACAGTTCACAGTTCACAGTTCACAGTTCACAGTTCACAGTTCACAGTTCACAGTTCACAGTTCACAATTCACAGTTCACAGTTCACAGTTCACAGTTCACAGTTCACAGTTCACAGTTCACAGTTCACAGTTCACACTTCACAGTCCACAGTTCACAGTTCACAGTGCACCCTTCTTAGTTCACAGCTCACAGTTCCCAGTTCACAGTTAACAGTTCACAGTTCACAATCCGCCGTTCACAGTTCACAATTTGCAGTGCACACTTCAAAGTTCACAGCTCGCAGTTTACAGTTCACAGTTCACAGTTCACAGTTCACAGTTCATAGTTCACAGTTCACAGTTCACAGTTCACAGTTCACAGTTCACAGTTCACAGTTCACAGTTCACAGTTCACAGTTCACAGTTCACAGTTCACAGTTCACTGTTCACTGTTCACAGTTCACAGTTCACAGTTCACAGTTCACAGTTCACAGTTCACAGTTCACAGTTCACAGTTCACAGTTCACAGTTCACAGTTCACAGTTCACAGTTCACAGTTCACAGTTCACAGTTCACAGTTCACAGTTCACAGTTCACAGTTCACAGTTCACAGTTCACAGTTCACAGTTCACAGTTCACAGTTCACAGTTCACAGTTCACAGTTCACAGTTCACAGTTCACAGTTCACAGTTCACAGTTCACAGTTCACAGTTCACAGTTCACAGTTCACAGTTCACAGTTCACAGTTCACAGTTCACAGTTCACAGTTCACAGTTCACAGTTCACAGTTCACAGTTCACAGTTCACAGTTCACAGTTCACAGTTCACAGTTCACAGTTCACAGTTCACAGTTCACAGTTCACAGTTCACAGTTCACAGTTCACAGTTCACAGTTCACAGTTCACAGTTCACAGTTCACAGTTCACAGTTCACAGTTCACAGTTCACAGTTCACAGTTCACAGTTCACAGTTCACAGTTCACAGTTCACAGTTCACAGTTCACAGTTCACAGTTCACAGTTCACAGTTCACAGTTCACAGTTCACAGTTCACAGTTCACAGTTCACAGTTCACAGTTCACAGTTCACAGTTCACAGTTCACAGTTCACAGTTCACAGTTCACAGTTCACAGTTCACAGTTCACAGTTCACAGTTCACAGTTCACAGTTCACAGTTCACAGTTCACAGTTCACAGTTCACAGTTCACAGTTCACAGTTCACAGTTCACAGTTCACAGTTCACAGTTCACAGTTCACAGTTCACAGTTCACAGTTCACAGTTCACAGTTCACACTTCACAGTCCACAGTTCACAGTTCACAGTGCACCCTTCTTAGTTCACAGCTCACAGTTCCCAGTTCACAGTTAACAGTTCACAGTTCACAATCCGCCGTTCACAGTTCACAATTTGCAGTGCACACTTCAAAGTTCACAGCTCGCAATTCACAGTTCACAGTTCACAGTTCACAGTTCACAGTTCACAGTTCACAGTTCACAGTTCACAGTTCACAGTTCACAGTTCACAGTGCACCCTTCTTAGTTCACAGCTCACAGTTCCCAGTTCACAGTTAACAGTTCACAGTTCACAATCCGCCGTTCACAGTTCACAATTTGCAGTGCACACTTCAAAGTTCACAGCTCGCAGTTTACAGTTCACAGTTCACAGTTCACAGTTCACAGTTCACAGTTCATAGTTCACAGTTCACAGTTCACAGTTCACAGTTCACAGTTCACAGTTCACAGTTCACAGTTCACAGTTCACAGTTCACTGTTCACAGTTCACAGTTCACAGTTCACTGTTCACAAATCGCAGTTCACAAATCGTAGTTCACACAGATCACAGTTCACAGTTCACAGTTCACAGTTCACAGTTCACAGTTCACAGTTCACAGTTCACAGTTCACAGTTCACAGTTCCCAGTTCACAGTTCACAGTTCACAGTTCACAGTTCACAGTTCACAGTTCACAGTTCACAGTTCACAGTTCACAGTTCACAGTTCACAGTTCACAGTTCACAGTTCACAGTTCACAGTTCACAGTTCACAGTTCACAGTTCACAGTTCACAGTTCACAGTTCACAGTTCACAGTTCACAGTTCACAGTTCACAGTTCACAGTTCACAGTTCACAGTTCACAGTTCACAGTTCACAGTTCACAGTTCACAGTTCACAGTTCACAGTTCACAGTTCACAGTTCACAGTTCACAGTTCACAGTTCACAGTTCACAGTTCACAGTTCACAGTTCACAGTTCACAGTTCACAGTTCACAATTCACAGTTCACAGTTCACAGTTCACAGTTCACAGTTCACAGTTCACAGTTCACAGTTCACAGTTCACAGTTCACACTTCACAGTCCACAGTTCACAGTTCACAGTGCACCCTTCTTAGTTCACAGCTCACAGTTCCCAGTTCACAGTTAACAGTTCACAGTTCACAATCCGCCGTTCACAGTTCACAATTTGCAGTGCACACTTCAAAGTTCACAGCTCGCAGTTTACAGTTCACAGTTCACAGTTCACAGTTCACAGTTCATAGTTCACAGTTCACAGTTCACAGTTCACAGTTCACAGTTCACAGTTCACAGTTCACAGTTCACAGTTCACAGTTCACAGTTCACAGTTCACAGTTCACTGTTCACTGTTCACAGTTCACAGTTCACAGTTCACAGTTCACAGTTCACAGTTCACAGTTCACAGTTCACAGTTCACAGTTCACAGTTCACAGTTCACAGTTCACAGTTCACAGTTCACAGTTCACAGTTCACAGTTCACAGTTCACAGTTCACAGTTCACAGTTCACAGTTCACAGTTCACAGTTCACAGTTCACAGTTCACAGTTCACAGTTCACAGTTCACAGTTCACAGTTCACAGTTCACAGTTCACAGTTCACAGTTCACAGTTCACAGTTCACAGTTCACAGTTCACAGTTCACAGTTCACAGTTCACAGTTCACAGTTCACAGTTCACAGTTCACAGTTCACAGTTCACAGTTCACAGTTCACAGTTCACAGTTCACAGTTCACACTTCACAGTCCACAGTTCACAGTTCACAGTGCACCCTTCTTAGTTCACAGCTCACAGTTCCCAGTTCACAGTTAACAGTTCACAGTTCACAATCCGCCGTTCACAGTTCACAATTTGCAGTGCACACTTCAAAGTTCACAGCTCGCAATTCACAGTTCACAGTTCACAGTTCACAGTTCACAGTTCACAGTTCACAGTTCACAGTTCACAGTTCACAGTTCACAGTGCACCCTTCTTAGTTCACAGCTCACAGTTCCCAGTTCACAGTTAACAGTTCACAGTTCACAATCCGCCGTTCACAGTTCACAATTTGCAGTGCACACTTCAAAGTTCACAGCTCGCAGTTTACAGTTCACAGTTCACAGTTCACAGTTCACAGTTCACAGTTCACAGTTCACAGTTCACAGTTCACAGTTCACAGTTCACAGTTCACAGTTCACAGTTCACAGTTCACAGTTCACAGTTCACTGTTCACAGTTCACAGTTCACAGTTCACTGTTCACAAATCGCAGTTCACAAATCGTAGTTCACACAGATCACAGTTCACAGTTCACAGTTCACAGTTCACAGTTCACAGTTCACAGTTCACAGTTCACAGTTCACAGTTCACAGTTCACAGTTCACAGTTCACAGTTCACAGTTCACAGTTCACAGTTCACAGTTCACAGTTCACAGATCACAGTTTACAGTTCACAGTTCACAGTTCACAGTTCACAGTTCACAGTTCACAGTTCACAGTTCACAGTTCACAGTTCACAGTTCACAGTTCACAGTTCACAGTTCACAGTTCACAGTTCACAGTTCACAGTTCACAGTTCACAGTTCACAGTTCACAGTTCACAGTCCACAGTTCCCAGTTCACAGTTCACAGTTCACAGTTCACAGTTCACAGTTCACAGTTCACAGTTCACAGTTCACAGTTCACAGTTCACAGTTCACAGTTCACAGTTCACAGTTCACAGTTCACAGTTCACAGTTCACAGTTCACAGTTCACAGTTCACAGTTCACAGTTCACAGTTCACAGTTCACAGTTCACAGTTCACAGTTCACAGTTCACAGTTCACAGTTCACAGTTCACAGTTCACAGTTCACAGTTCACAGTTCACAGTTCACAGTTCACAGTTCACAGTTCACAGTTCACAGTTCACAGTTCACAGTTCACAGTTCACAGTTCACAGTTCACAGTTCACAGTTCACAGTTCACAGTTCACAGTTCACAGTTCACAGTTCACAGTTCACAGTTCACAGTTCACAGTTCACAGTTCACAGTTCACAGTTCACAGTTCACAGTTCACAGTTCACAGTTCACAGTTCACAGTTCACAGTTCACAGTTCACAGTTCACAGTTCACAGTTCACAGTTCACAGTTCACAGTTCACAGTTCACAGTTCACAGTTCACAGTTCACAGTTCACAGTTCACAGTTCACAATCCGCCGTTCACAGTTCACAATTTGCAGTGCACACTTCAAAGTTCACAGCTCGCAGTTTACAGTTCACAGTTCACAGTTCACAGTTCACAGTTCACAGTTCACAGTTCACAGTTCACAGTTCACAGTTCACAGTTCACAGTTCACAGTTCACAGTTCACAGTTCACAGTTCACAGTTCACAGTTCACAGTTCACAGTTCACAGTTCACAGTTCACAGTTCACAGTTCACAGTTCACAGTTCACAGTTCACAGTTCACAGTTCACACTTCACAGTCCACAGTTCACAGTTCACAGTGCACCCTTCTTAGTTCACAGCTCACAGTTCCCAGTTCACAGTTAACAGTTCACAGTTCACAATCCGCCGTTCACAGTTCACAATTTGCAGTGCACACTTCAAAGTTCACAGCTCGCAATTCACAGTTCACAGTTCACAGTTCACAGTTCACAGTTCACAGTTCACAGTTCACAGTTCACAGTTCACAGTTCACAGTTCACAGTTCACAGTCCACAGTTCACAGTTCAAGGTGCACCCTTCTTAGTTCACAGCTCACAGTTCCCAGTTCACAGTTAACAGTTAACAGTTCACAGTTCACAATCCGCCGTTCACAGTTCACAATTTACAGTGCACACTTCAAAGTTCACAGCTCGCAGTTTACAGTTCACAGTTCACAGTTCACAGTTCACAGTTCACAGTTCACAGTCCACAGTTCACAGTTCACAGTTCACAGTTCACAGTTCACAGTTCCCAGTTCACAGTTCACAGTTCACAGTTCACAGTTCACAGTTCACAGTTCACAGTTCACAGTTCACAGTTCACAGTTCACAGTTCACAGTTCACAGTTCACAGTTCACAGTTCACAGTTCACAGTTCACAGTTCACAGTTCACAGTTCACAGTTCACAGTTCACAGTTCACAGTTCACAGTTCACAGTTCACAGTTCACAGTTCACAGTTCACAGTTCACAGTTCACAGTTCACAGTTCACAGTTCACAGTTCACAGTTCACAGTTCACAGTTCACAGTTCAAAGTTCACAGTTCACAGTTCACAGTTCACAGTTCACAGTTCACAGTTCACAGTTCACAGTTCACAGTTCACAGTTCACAGTTCACAGTTCACAGTTCACAGTTCACAGTTCACAGTTCACAGTTCACAGTTCACAGTTCACAGTTCACAGTTCACAGTTCACAGTTCACAGTTCACAGTTCACAGTTCACAGTTCACAGTTCACAGTTCACAGTTCACAGTTCACAGTTCACAGTTCACAGTTCACAGTTCACAGTTCACAGTTCACAGTTCACAGTTCACAGTTCACAGTTCACAGTTCACAGTTCACAGTTCACAGTTCACAGTTCACAGTTCACAGTTCACAGTTCACAGTTCACAGTTCACAGTTCACAGTTCACAGTTCACAGTTCACAGTTCACAGTTCACAGTTCACAGTTCACAGTTCACAGTTCACAGTTCACAGTTCACAGTTCACAGTTCACAGTTCACAGTTCACAGTTCACAGTTCACAGTTCACACTTCACAGTCCACAGTTCACAGTTCACAGTGCACCCTTCTTAGTTCACAGCTCACAGTTCCCAGTTCACAGTTAACAGTTCACAGTTCACAATCCGCCGTTCACAGTTCACAATTTGCAGTGCACACTTCAAAGTTCACAGCTCGCAATTCACAGTTCACAGTTCACAGTTCACAGTTCACAGTTCACAGTTCACAGTTCACAGTTCACAGTTCACAGTTCACAGTTCACAGTTCACAGTGCACCCTTCTTAGTTCACAGCTCACAGTTCCCAGTTCACAGTTAACAGTTCACAGTTCACAATCCGCCGTTCACAGTTCACAATTTGCAGTGCACACTTCAAAGTTCACAGCTCGCAGTTTACAGTTCACAGTTCACAGTTCACAGTTCACAGTTCACAGTTCATAGTTCACAGTTCACAGTTCACAGTTCACAGTTCACAGTTCACAGTTCACAGTTCACAGTTCACAGTTCACAGTTCACAGTTCACTGTTCACAGTTCACAGTTCACAGTTCACTGTTCACAAATCGCAGTTCACAAATCGTAGTTCACACAGATCACAGTTCACAGTTCACAGTTCACAGTTCACAGTTCACAGTTCACAGTTCACAGTTCACAGTTCCCAGTTCACAGTTCACAGTTCACAGTTCACAGTTCACAGTTCACAGTTCACAGTTCACAGTTCACAGTTCACAGTTCACAGTTCACAGTTCACAGTTCACAGTTCACAGTTCACAGTTCACAGTTCACAGTTCACAGTTCACAGTTCACAGTTCACAGTTCACAGTTCACAGTTCACAGTTCACAGTTCACAGTTCACAGTTCACAGTTCACAGTTCACAGTTCACAGTTCACAGTTCACAGTTCACAGTTCACAGTTCACAGTTCACAGTTCACAGTTCACAGTTCACAGTTCACAGTTCACAGTTCACAGTTCACAGTTCACAGTTCACAGTTCACAGTTCACAGTTCACAATTCACAGTTCACAGTTCACAGTTCACAGTTCACAGTTCACAGTTCACAGTTCACAGTTCACAGTTCACAGTTCACAGTTCACAGTTCACACTTCACAGTCCAAAGTTCACAGTTCACAGTGCACCCTTCTTAGTTCACAGCTCACAGTTCCCAGTTCACAGTTAACAGTTCACAGTTCACAATCCGCCGTTCACAGTTCACAATTTGCAGTGCACACTTCAAAGTTCACAGCTCGCAGTTTACAGTTCACAGTTCACAGTTCACAGTTCACAGTTCAGAGTTCACAGTTCACAGTTCACAGTTCACAGTTCACAGTTCACAGTTCACAGTTCACAGTTCACTGTTCACTGTTCACTGTTCACAGTTCACAGTTCACAGTTCACAGTTCACAGTTCACAGTTCACAGTTCACAGTTCACAGTTCACAGTTCACAGTTCACAGTTCACAGTTCACAGTTCACAGTTCACAGTTCACAGTTCACAGTTCACAGTTCACAGTTCACAGTTCACAGTTCACAGTTCACAGTTCACAGTTCACAGTTCACAGTTCACAGTTCACAGTTCACAGTTCACAGTTCACAGTTCACAGTTCACAGTTCACAGTTCACAGTTCACAGTTCACAGTTCACAGTTCACAGTTCACAGTTCACAGTTCACAGTTCACAGTTCACAGTTCACACTTCACAGTTCACAGTTCACAGTTCACAGTTCACAGTTCACAGTTCACAGTTCACAGTTCACAGTTCACAGTTCACAGTTCACAGTTCACAGTTCACAGTTCACAGTTCACAGTTCACAGTTCACAGTTCACAGTTCACAGTTCACAGTTCACAGTTCACAGTTCACAGTTCACAGTTCACAGTTCACAGTTCACAGTTCACAGTTCACAGTTCACAGTTCACAGTTCACAGTTCACAGTTCACAGTTCACAGTTCACAGTTCACAGTTCACAGTTCACAGTTCACAGTTCACAGTTCACAGTTCACAGTTCACAGTTCACAGTTCACAGTTCACAGTTCACAGTTCACAGTTCACAGTTCACAGTTCACAGTTCACAGTTCACAGTTCACAGTTCACAGTTCACAGTTCACAGTTCACAGTTCACAGTTCACAGTTCACAGTTCACAGTTCACAGTTCACAGTTCACAGTTCACAGTTCACAGTTCACAGTTCACAGTTCACAGTTCACAGTTCACAGTTCACAGTTCACAGTTCACAGTTCACAGTTCACAGTTCACAGTTCACAGTTCACAGTTCACAGTTCACAGTTCACAGTTCACAGTTCACAGTTCACAGTTCACAGTTCACAGTTCACAGTTCACAGTTCACAGTTCACAGTTCACAGTTCACAGTTCACAGTTCACAGTTCACAGTTCACAGTTCACAGTTCACAGTTCACAGTTCACAGTTCACAGTTCACAGTTCACAGTTCACAGTTCACAGTTCACAGTTCACAGTTCACAGTTCACAGTTCACAGTTCACAGTTCACAGTTCACAGTTCACAGTTCACAGTTCACAGTTCACAGTTCACAGTTCACAGTTCACAGTTCACAGTTCACAGTTCACAGTTCACAGTTCACAGTTCACAGTTCACAGTTCACAGTTCACAGTTCACAGTTCACAGTTCACAGTTCACAGTTCACAGTTCACAGTTCACAGTTCACAGTTCACAGTTCACAGTTCACAGTTCACAGTTCACAGTTCACAGTTCACAGTTCACAGTTCACAGTTCACAGTTCACAGTTCACAGTTCACAGTGCACCCTTCTTAGTTCACAGCTCACAGTTCCCAGTTCACAGTTAACAGTTCACAGTTCACAATCCGCCGTTCACAGTTCACAATTTGCAGTGCACACTTCAAAGTTCACAGCTCGCAATTCACAGTTCACAGTTCACAGTTCACAGTTCACAGTTCACAGTTCACAGTTCACAGTTCACAGTTCACAGTTCACAGTTCACAGTTCACAGTTCACAGTTCACAGCTCACAGTTCCCAGTTCACAGTTAACAGTTCACAGTTCACAGTTCACAGTTCACAGTTCACAGTTCACAGTTCACAGTTCACAGTTCACAGTTCACAGTTCACAGTTCACAGTTCACAGTTCACAGTTCACAGTTCACAGTTCACAGTTCACAGTTCACAGTTCACAGTTCACAGTTCACAGTTCACAGTTCACACTTCACAGTCCACAGTTCACAGTTCACAGTGCACCCTTCTTAGTTCACAGCTCACAGTTCCCAGTTCACAGTTAACAGTTCACAGTTCACAATCCGCCGTTCACAGTTCACAATTTGCAGTGCACACTTCAAAGTTCACAGCTCGCAATTCACAGTTCACAGTTCACAGTTCACAGTTCACAGTTCACAGTTCACAGTTCACAGTTCACAGTTCACAGTTCACAGTTCACAGTTCACAGTGCACCCTTCTTAGTTCACAGCTCACAGTTCCCAGTTCACAGTTAACAGTTCACAGTTCACAATCCGCCGTTCACAGTTCACAATTTGCAGTGCACACTTCAAAGTTCACAGCTCGCAGTTTACAGTTCACAGTTCACAGTTCACAGTTCACAGTTCACAGTTCACAGTTCACAGTTCACAGTTCACAGTTCACAGTTCACAGTTCACAGTTCACAGTTCACAGTTCACAGTTCACAGTTCACAGTTCACAGTTCACTGTTCACAGTTCACAGTTCACAGTTCACTGTTCACAAATCGCAGTTCACAAATCGTAGTTCACACAGATCACAGTTCACAGTTCACAGTTCACAGTTCACAGTTCACAGTTCACAGTTCACAGTTCACAGTTCACAGTTCACAGTTCACAGTTCACAGTTCACAGTTCACAGTTCACAGTTCACAGTTCACAGTTCACAGTTCACAGATCACAGTTTACAGTTCACAGTTCACAGTTCACAGTTCACAGTTCACAGTTCACAGTTCACAGTTCACAGTTCACAGTTCACAGTTCACAGTTCACAGTTCACAGTTCACAGTTCACAGTTCACAGTTCACAGTTCACAGTTCACAGTTCACAGTTCACAGTCCACAGTTCCCAGTTCACAGTTCACAGTTCACAGTTCACAGTTCACAGTTCACAGTTCACAGTTCACAGTTCACAGTTCACAGTTCACAGTTCACAGTTCACAGTTCACAGTTCACAGTTCACAGTTCACAGTTCACAGTTCACAGTTCACAGTTCACAGTTCACAGTTCACAGTTCACAGTTCACAGTTCACAGTTCACAGTTCACAGTTCACAGTTCACAGTTCACAGTTCACAGTTCACAGTTCACAGTTCACAGTTCACAGTTCACAGTTCACAGTTCACAGTTCACAGTTCACAGTTCACAGTTCACAGTTCACAGTTCACAGTTCACAGTTCACAGTTCACAGTTCACAGTTCACAGTTCACAGTTCACAGTTCACAGTTCACAGTTCACAGTTCACAGTTCACAGTTCACAGTTCACAGTTCACAGTTCACAGTTCACAGTTCACAGTTCACAGTTCACAGTTCACAGTTCACAGTTCACAGTTCACAGTTCACAGTTCACAGTTCACAGTTCACAGTTCACAGTTCACAGTTCACAGTTCACAGTTCACAGTTCACAGTTCACAATCCGCCGTTCACAGTTCACAATTTGCAGTGCACACTTCAAAGTTCACAGCTCGCAGTTTACAGTTCACAGTTCACAGTTCACAGTTCACAGTTCACAGTTCACAGTTCACAGTTCACAGTTCACAGTTCACAGTTCACAGTTCACAGTTCACAGTTCACAGTTCACAGTTCACAGTTCACAGTTCACAGTTCACAGTTCACAGTTCACAGTTCACAGTTCACAGTTCACAGTTCACAGTTCACAGTTCACAGTTCACAGTTCACACTTCACAGTCCACAGTTCACAGTTCACAGTGCACCCTTCTTAGTTCACAGCTCACAGTTCCCAGTTCACAGTTAACAGTTCACAGTTCACAATCCGCCGTTCACAGTTCACAATTTGCAGTGCACACTTCAAAGTTCACAGCTCGCAATTCACAGTTCACAGTTCACAGTTCACAGTTCACAGTTCACAGTTCACAGTTCACAGTTCACAGTTCACAGTTCACAGTTCACAGTTCACAGTTCACAGTCCACAGTTCACAGTTCAAGGTGCACCCTTCTTAGTTCACAGCTCACAGTTCCCAGTTCACAGTTAACAGTTAACAGTTCACAGTTCACAATCCGCCGTTCACAGTTCACAATTTACAGTGCACACTTCAAAGTTCACAGCTCGCAGTTTACAGTTCACAGTTCACAGTTCACAGTTCACAGTTCACAGTTCACAGTTCACAGTTCACAGTTCACAGTTCACAGTTCACAGTTCACAGTTCACAGTTCACAGTTCACAGTTCACAGTTCACAGTTCACAGTTCACAGTTCACAGTTCACAGTTCACAGTTCACAGTTCACAGTTCACAGTTCACAGTTCACAGTTCACAGTTCACAGTTCACAGTTCACAGTTCACAGTTCACAGTTCACAGTTCACAGTTCACAGTTCACAGTTCACAGTTCACAGTTCACAGTTCACAGTTCACAGTTCACAGTTCACAGTTCACAGTTCACAGTTCACAGTTCACAGTTCACAGTTCACAGTTCACAGTTCACAGTTCACAGTTCACAGTTCACAGTTCACAGTTCACAGTTCACAGTTCACAGTTCACAGTTCACAGTTCACAGTTCACAGTTCACAGTTCACAGTTCACAGTTCACAGTTCACAGTTCACAGTTCACAGTTCACAGTTCACAGTTCACAGTTCACAGTTCACAGTTCACAGTTCACAGTTCACAGTTCACAGTTCACAGTTCACAGTTCACAGTTCACAGTTCACAGTTCACAGTTCACAGTTCACAGTTCACAGTTCACAGTTCACAGTTCACAGTTCACAGTTCACAGTTCACAGTTCACAGTTCACAGTTCACAGTTCACAGTTCACAGTTCACAGTGCACCCTTCTTAGTTCACAGCTCACAGTTCCCAGTTCACAGTTAACAGTTCACAGTTCACAATCCGCCGTTCACAGTTCACAATTTGCAGTGCACACTTCAAAGTTCACAGCTCACAGTTCACAGTTCACAGTTCACAGTTCACAGTTCACAGTTCACAGTTCACAGTTCACAGTTCACAGTTCACAGTTCACAGTTCACAGTTCACAGCTCACAGTTCCCAGTTCACAGTTAACAGTTCACAGTTCACAGTTCACAGTTCACAGTTCACAGTTCACAGTTCACAGTTCACAGTTCACAGTTCACAGTTCACAGTTCACAGTTCACAGTTCACAGTTCACAGTTCACAGTTCACAGTTCACAGTTCACAGTTCACAGTTCACAGTTCACAGTTCACAGTTCACACTTCACAGTCCACAGTTCACAGTTCACAGTGCACCCTTCTTAGTTCACAGCTCACAGTTCCCAGTTCACAGTTAACAGTTCACAGTTCACAATCCGCCGTTCACAGTTCACAATTTGCAGTGCACACTTCAAAGTTCACAGCTCGCAATTCACAGTTCACAGTTCACAGTTCACAGTTCACAGTTCACAGTTCACAGTTCACAGTTCACAGTTCACAGTTCACAGTGCACCCTTCTTAGTTCACAGCTCACAGTTCCCAGTTCACAGTTAACAGTTCACAGTTCACAATCCGCCGTTCACAGTTCACAATTTGCAGTGCACACTTCAAAGTTCACAGCTCGCAGTTTACAGTTCACAGTTCACAGTTCACAGTTCACAGTTCACAGTTCACAGTTCACAGTTCACAGTTCACAGTTCACAGTTCACAGTTCACAGTTCACAGTTCACAGTTCACAGTTCACAGTTCACAGTTCACAGTTCACTGTTCACAGTTCACAGTTCACAGTTCACTGTTCACAAATCGCAGTTCACAAATCGTAGTTCACACAGATCACAGTTCACAGTTCACAGTTCACAGTTCACAGTTCACAGTTCACAGTTCACAGTTCACAGTTCACAGTTCACAGTTCACAGTTCACAGTTCACAGTTCACAGTTCACAGTTCACAGTTCACAGTTCACAGTTCACAGTTCACAGATCACAGTTTACAGTTCACAGTTCACAGTTCACAGTTCACAGTTCACAGTTCACAGTTCACAGTTCACAGTTCACAGTTCACAGTTCACAGTTCACAGTTCACAGTTCACAGTTCACAGTTCACAGTTCACAGTTCACAGTTCACAGTTCACAGTTCACAGTCCACAGTTCCCAGTTCACAGTTCACAGTTCACAGTTCACAGTTCACAGTTCACAGTTCACAGTTCACAGTTCACAGTTCACAGTTCACAGTTCACAGTTCACAGTTCACAGTTCACAGTTCACAGTTCACAGTTCACAGTTCACAGTTCACAGTTCACAGTTCACAGTTCACAGTTCACAGTTCACAGTTCACAGTTCACAGTTCACAGTTCACAGTTCACAGTTCACAGTTCACAGTTCACAGTTCACAGTTCACAGTTCACAGTTCACAGTTCACAGTTCACAGTTCACAGTTCACAGTTCACAGTTCACAGTTCACAGTTCACAGTTCACAGTTCACAGTTCACAGTTCACAGTTCACAGTTCACAGTTCACAGTTCACAGTTCACAGTTCACAGTTCACAGTTCACAGTTCACAGTTCACAGTTCACAGTTCACAGTTCACAGTTCACAGTTCACAGTTCACAGTTCACAGTTCACAGTTCACAGTTCACAGTTCACAGTTCACAGTTCACAGTTCACAGTTCACAGTTCACAGTTCACAGTTCACAGTTCACAGTTCACAATCCGCCGTTCACAGTTCACAATTTGCAGTGCACACTTCAAAGTTCACAGCTCGCAGTTTACAGTTCACAGTTCACAGTTCACAGTTCACAGTTCACAGTTCACAGTTCACAGTTCACAGTTCACAGTTCACAGTTCACAGTTCACAGTTCACAGTTCACAGTTCACAGTTCACAGTTCACAGTTCACAGTTCACAGTTCACAGTTCACAGTTCACAGTTCACAGTTCACAGTTCACAGTTCACAGTTCACAGTTCACAGTTCACACTTCACAGTCCACAGTTCACAGTTCACAGTGCACCCTTCTTAGTTCACAGCTCACAGTTCCCAGTTCACAGTTAACAGTTCACAGTTCACAATCCGCCGTTCACAGTTCACAATTTGCAGTGCACACTTCAAAGTTCACAGCTCGCAATTCACAGTTCACAGTTCACAGTTCACAGTTCACAGTTCACAGTTCACAGTTCACAGTTCACAGTTCACAGTTCACAGTTCACAGTTCACAGTCCACAGTTCACAGTTCAAGGTGCACCCTTCTTAGTTCACAGCTCACAGTTCCCAGTTCACAGTTAACAGTTAACAGTTCACAGTTCACAATCCGCCGTTCACAGTTCACAATTTACAGTGCACACTTCAAAGTTCACAGCTCGCAGTTTACAGTTCACAGTTCACAGTTCACAGTTCACAGTTCACAGTTCACAGTCCACAGTTCACAGTTCACAGTTCACAGTTCACAGTTCACAGTTCCCAGTTCACAGTTCACAGTTCACAGTTCACAGTTCACAGTTCACAGTTCACAGTTCACAGTTCACAGTTCACAGTTCACAGTTCACAGTTCACAGTTCACAGTTCACAGTTCACAGTTCACAGTTCACAGTTCACAGTTCACAGTTCACAGTTCACAGTTCACAGTTCACAGTTCACAGTTCACAGTTCACAGTTCACAGTTCACAGTTCACAGTTCACAGTTCACAGTTCACAGTTCACAGTTCACAGTTCACAGTTCAAAGTTCACAGTTCACAGTTCACAGTTCACAGTTCACAGTTCACAGTTCACAGTTCACAGTTCACAGTTCACAGTTCACAGTTCACAGTTCACAGTTCACAGTTCACAGTTCACAGTTCACAGTTCACAGTTCACAGTTCACAGTTCACAGTTCACAGTTCACAGTTCACAGTTCACAGTTCACAGTTCACAGTTCACAGTTCACAGTTCACAGTTCACAGTTCACAGTTCACAGTTCACAGTTCACAGTTCACAGTTCACAGTTCACAGTTCACAGTTCACAGTTCACAGTTCACAGTTCACAGTTCACAGTTCACAGTTCACAGTTCACAGTTCACAGTTCACAGTTCACAGTTCACAGTTCACAGTTCACAGTTCACAGTTCACAGTTCACAGTTCACAGTTCACAGTTCACAGTTCACAGTTCACAGTTCACAGTTCACAGTTCACAGTTCACAGTTCACAGTTCACAGTTCACAGTTCACAGTTCACAGTTCACAGTTCACAGTTCACAGTTCACAGTTCACAGTTCACAGTTCACAGTTCACAGTTCACAGTTCACAGTTCACAGTTCACAGTTCACACTTCACAGTCCACAGTTCACAGTTCACAGTGCACCCTTCTTAGTTCACAGCTCACAGTTCCCAGTTCACAGTTAACAGTTCACAGTTCACAATCCGCCGTTCACAGTTCACAATTTGCAGTGCACACTTCAAAGTTCACAGCTCGCAATTCACAGTTCACAGTTCACAGTTCACAGTTCACAGTTCACAGTTCACAGTTCACAGTTCACAGTTCACAGTTCACAGTTCACAGTTCACAGTGCACCCTTCTTAGTTCACAGCTCACAGTTCCCAGTTCACAGTTAACAGTTCACAGTTCACAATCCGCCGTTCACAGTTCACAATTTGCAGTGCACACTTCAAAGTTCACAGCTCGCAGTTTACAGTTCACAGTTCACAGTTCACAGTTCACAGTTCACAGTTCATAGTTCACAGTTCACAGTTCACAGTTCACAGTTCACAGTTCACAGTTCACAGTTCACAGTTCACAGTTCACAGTTCACAGTTCACTGTTCACAGTTCACAGTTCACAGTTCACTGTTCACAAATCGCAGTTCACAAATCGTAGTTCACACAGATCACAGTTCACAGTTCACAGTTCACAGTTCACAGTTCACAGTTCACAGTTCACAGTTCACAGTTCCCAGTTCACAGTTCACAGTTCACAGTTCACAGTTCACAGTTCACAGTTCACAGTTCACAGTTCACAGTTCACAGTTCACAGTTCACAGTTCACAGTTCACAGTTCACAGTTCACAGTTCACAGTTCACAGTTCACAGTTCACAGTTCACAGTTCACAGTTCACAGTTCACAGTTCACAGTTCACAGTTCACAGTTCACAGTTCACAGTTCACAGTTCACAGTTCACAGTTCACAGTTCACAGTTCACAGTTCACAGTTCACAGTTCACAGTTCACAGTTCACAGTTCACAGTTCACAGTTCACAGTTCACAGTTCACAGTTCACAGTTCACAGTTCACAGTTCACAATTCACAGTTCACAGTTCACAGTTCACAGTTCACAGTTCACAGTTCACAGTTCACAGTTCACAGTTCACAGTTCACAGTTCACAGTTCACACTTCACAGTCCAAAGTTCACAGTTCACAGTGCACCCTTCTTAGTTCACAGCTCACAGTTCCCAGTTCACAGTTAACAGTTCACCAATCCGCCGTTCACAGTTCACAATTTGCAGTGCACACTTCAAAGTTCACAGCTCGCAGTTTACAGTTCACAGTTCACAGTTCACAGTTCACAGTTCAGAGTTCACAGTTCACAGTTCACAGTTCACAGTTCACAGTTCACAGTTCACAGTTCACAGTTCACAGTTCACTGTTCACTGTTCACTGTTCACAGTTCACAGTTCACAGTTCACAGTTCACAGTTCACAGTTCACAGTTCACAGTTCACAGTTCACAGTTCACAGTTCACAGTTCACAGTTCACAGTTCACAGTTCACAGTTCACAGTTCACAGTTCACAGTTCACAGTTCACAGTTCACAGTTCACAGTTCACAGTTCACAGTTCACAGTTCACAGTTCACAGTTCACAGTTCACAGTTCACAGTTCACAGTTCACAGTTCACAGTTCACAGTTCACAGTTCACAGTTCACAGTTCACAGTTCACAGTTCACAGTTCACAGTTCACAGTTCACAGTTCACAGTTCACAGTTCACAGTTCACAGTTCACAGTTCACAGTTCACAGTTCACAGTTCACAGTTCACAGTTCACAGTTCACAGTTCACAGTTCACAGTTCACAGTTTCACAGTTCACAGTTCACAGTTCACAGTTCACAGTTCACAGTTCACAGTTCACAGTTCACAGTTCACAGTTCACAGTTCACAGTTCACAGTTCACAGTTCACAGTTCACAGTTCACAGTTCACAGTTCACAGTTCACAGTTCACAGTTCACAGTTCACAGTTCACAGTTCACAGTTCACAGTTCACAGTTCACAGTTCACAGTTCACAGTTCACAGTTCACAGTTCACAGTTCACAGTTCACAGTTCACAGTTCACAGTTCACAGTTCACAGTTCACAGTTCACAGTTCACAGTTCACAGTTCACAGTTCACAGTTCACAGTTCACAGTTCACAGTTCACAGTTCACAGTTCACAGTTCACAGTTCACAGTTCACAGTTCACAGTTCACAGTTCACAGTTCACAGTTCACAGTTCACAGTTCACAGTTCACAGTTCACAGTTCACAGTTCACAGTTCACAGTTCACAGTTCACAGTTCACAGTTCACAGTTCACAGTTCACAGTTCACAGTTCACAGTTCACAGTTCACAGTTCACAGTTCACAGTTCACAGTTCACAGTTCACAGTTCACAGTTCACAGTTCACAGTTCACAGTTCACAGTTCACAGTTCACAGTTCACAGTTCACAGTTCACAGTTCACAGTTCACAGTTCACAGTTCACAGTTCACAGTTCACAGTTCACAGTTCACAGTTCACAGTTCACAGTTCACAGTTCACAGTTCACAGTTCACAGTTCACAGTTCACAGTTCACAGTTCACAGTTCACAGTTCACAGTTCACAGTTCACAGTTCACAGTTCACAGTTCACAGTTCACAGTTCACAGTTCACAGTTCACAGTTCACAGTTCACAGTTCACAGTTCACAGTTCACAGTTCACAGTTCACAGTTCACAGTTCACAGTTCACAGTTCACAGTTCACAGTTCACAGTTCACAGTTCACAGTTCACAGTTCACAGTTCAGTTCACAGTTCACAGTTCACCAGTTCACAGTGCACCCTTCTTAGTTCACAGCTCACAGTTCCCAGTTCACAGTTAACAGTTCACAGTTCACAATCCGCCGTTCACAGTTCACAATTTGCAGTGCACACTTCAAAGTTCACAGCTCGCAATTCACAGTTCACAGTTCACAGTTCACAGTTCACAGTTCACAGTTCACAGTTCACAGTTCACAGTTCACAGTTCACAGTTCACAGTTCACAGTTCACAGTTCACAGCTCACAGTTCCCAGTTCACAGTTAACAGTTCACAGTTCACAATCCGCCGTTCACAGTTCACAATTTGCAGTGCACACTTCAAAGTTCACAGCTCGCAGTTTACAGTTCACAGTTCACAGTTCACAGTTCACAGTTCACAGTTCATAGTTCACAGTTCACAGTTCACAGTTCACAGTTCACAGTTCACAGTTCACAGTTCACAGTTCACAGTTCACAGTTCACTGTTCACAGTTCACAGTTCACAGTTCACTGTTCACAAATCGCAGTTCACAAATCGTAGTTCACACAGATCACAGTTCACAGTTCACAGTTCACAGTTCACAGTTCACAGTTCACAGTTCACAGTTCACAGTTCACAGTTCACAGTTCACAGTTCCCAGTTCACAGTTCACAGTTCACAGTTCACAGTTCACAGTTCACAGTTCACAGTTCACAGTTCACAGTTCACAGTTCACAGTTCACAGTTCACAGTTCACAGTTCACAGTTCACAGTTCACAGTTCACAGTTCACAGTTCACAGTTCACAGTTCACAGTTCACAGTTCACAGTTCACAGTTCACAGTTCACAGTTCACAGTTCACAGTTCACAGTTCACAGTTCACAGTTCACAGTTCACAGTTCACAGTTCACAGTTCACAGTTCACAGTTCACAGTTCACAGTTCACAGTTCACAGTTCACAGTTCACAATTCACAGTTCACAGTTCACAGTTCACAGTTCACAGTTCACAGTTCACAGTTCACAGTTCACAGTTCACAGTTCACAGTTCACAGTTCACAGTTCACAGTTCACAGTTCACACTTCACAGTTCACAGTGCACCCTTCTTAGTTCACAGCTCACAGTTCCCAGTTCACAGTTAACAGTTCACAGTTCACAATCCGCCGTTCACAGTTCACAATTTGCAGTGCACACTTCAAAGTTCACAGCTCGCAGTTTACAGTTCACAGTTCACAGTTCACAGTTCACAGTTCATAGTTCACAGTTCACAGTTCACAGTTCACAGTTCACAGTTCACAGTTCACAGTTCACAGTTCACAGTTCACAGTTCACAGTTCACTGTTCACTGTTCACAGTTCACAGTTCACAGTTCACAGTTCACAGTTCACAGTTCACAGTTCACAGTTCACAGTTCACAGTTCACAGTTCACAGTTCACAGTTCACAGTTCACAGTTCACAGTTCACAGTTCACAGTTCACAGTTCACAGTTCACAGTTCACAGTTCACAGTTCACAGTTCACAGTTCACAGTTCACAGTTCACAGTTCACAGTTCACAGTTCACAGTTCACAGTTCACAGTTCACAGTTCACAGTTCACAGTTCACAGTTCACAGTTCACAGTTCACAGTTCACAGTTCACAGTTCACAGTTCACAGTTCACAGTTCACAGTTCACAGTTCACAGTTCACAGTTCACAGTTCACACTTCACAGTCCACAGTTCACAGTTCACAGTGCACCCTTCTTAGTTCACAGCTCACAGTTCCCAGTTCACAGTTAACAGTTCACAGTTCACAATCCGCCGTTCACAGTTCACAATTTGCAGTGCACACTTCAAAGTTCACAGCTCGCAATTCACAGTTCACAGTTCACAGTTCACAGTTCACAGTTCACAGTTCACAGTTCACAGTTCACAGTTCACAGTGCACCCTTCTTAGTTCACAGCTCACAGTTCCCAGTTCACAGTTAACAGTTCACAGTTCACAATCCGCCGTTCACAGTTCACAATTTGCAGTGCACACTTCAAAGTTCACAGCTCGCAGTTTACAGTTCACAGTTCACAGTTCACAGTTCACAGTTCACAGTTCACAGTTCACAGTTCACAGTTCACAGTTCACAGTTCACAGTTCACAGTTCACAGTTCACAGTTCACAGTTCACTGTTCACAGTTCACAGTTCACAGTTCACTGTTCACAAATCGCAGTTCACAAATCGTAGTTCACACAGATCACAGTTCACAGTTCACAGTTCACAGTTCACAGTTCACAGTTCACAGTTCACAGTTCACAGTTCACAGTTCACAGTTCACAGTTCAAAGTTCACAGTTCCCAGTTCACAGTTCACAGTTCACAGTTCACAGTTCACAGTTCCCAGTTCACAGTTCACAGTTCACAGATCACAGTTCACAGTTCACAGTTCACAGTTCACAGTTCACAGTTCACAGTTCACAGTTCACAGTTCACAGTTCACAGTTCACAGTTCACAGTTCACAGTTCACAGTTCACAGTTCACAGTTCACAGTTCACAGTTCACAGTTCACAGTTCACAGTTCACAGTTCACAGTTCACAGTTCACAGTTCACAGTTCACAGTTCACAGTTCACAGTTCACAGTTCACAGTTCACAGTTCACAGTTCACAGTTCACAGTTCACAGTTCACAGTTCACAGTTCACAGTTCACAGTTCACAGTTCACAGTTCACAGTTCACAGTTCACAGTTCATAGTTCACAGTTCACAGTTCACAGTTCACAGTTCACAGTTCACAGTTCACAGTTCACAGTTCACAGTTCACAGTTCACAGTTCACAGTTCACAGTTCACAGTTCACAGTTCACACTTCACAGTTCACAGTTCAAAGTTCACAGTTCACAGTTCACAGGGCACCGTTCTTAGTTCACAGCTCACAGTTCCCAGTTCACAGTTAACAGTTCATAGTTCACAATCCGCCGTTCACAGTTCACAATTTGCAGTGCACACTTCAAAGTTCACAGCTCCCAGTTTACAGTTCACAGTTCACAGTTCACAGTTCACAGTTCACAGTTCACAGTTCACAGTTCACAGTTCACAGTTCACAGTTCACAGTTCACAGTTCACAGATCACAGTTTACAGTTCACAGTTTACAGTTCACAGTTCACAGTTCACAGTTCACAGTTCACAGTTCACAGTTCACAGTTCACAGTTCACAGTTCACAGTTCACAGTTCACAGTTCACAGTTCACAGTTCACAGTTCACAGTTCCCAGTTCACAGTTCAAAGTTCACAGTTCACAGTTCACAGTTCACAGTTCACAGTTCACAGTTCACAGTTCACAGTTCACAGTTCACAGTTCACAGTTCACAGTTCACAGTTCACAGTTCACAGTTCACAGTTCACAGTTCACAGTTCACAGTTCACAGTTCACAGTTCACAGTTCACAGTTCACAGTTCACAGTTCACAGTTCACAGTTCACAGTTCACAGTTCACAGTTCACAGTTCACAGTTCACAGTTCACAGTTCACAGTTCACAGTTCACAGTTCACAGTTCACAGTTCACAGTTCACAGTTCACAGTTCACAGTTCACAGTTCACAGTTCACAGTTCACAGTTCACAGTTCACAGTTCACAGTTCACAGTTCACAGTTCACAGTTCACAGTTCACAGTTCACAGTTCACAGTTCACAGTTCACAGTTCACAGTTCACAGTTCACAGTTCACAGTTCACAGTTCACAGTTCACAGTTCACAGTTCACAGTTCACAGTTCACAGTTCACAGTTCACAGTTCACAGTTCACAGTTCACAGTTCACAGTTCACAGTTCACAGTTCACAGTTCACAGTTCACAGTTCACAGTTCACAGTTCACAGTTCACAGTTCACAGTTCACAGTTCACAGTTCACAGTTCACAGTTCACAGTTCACAGTTCACAGTTCACAGTTCACAGTTCACAGTTCACAGTTCACAGTTCACAGTTCACAGTTCACAGTTCACAGTTCACAGTTCACAGTTCACAGTTCACAGTTCACAGTTCACAGTTCACAGTTCACAGTTCACAGTTCACAGTTCACAGTTCACAGTTCACAGTTCACAGTTCACAGTTCACAGTTCACAGTTCACAGTTCACAGTTCACAGTTCACAGTTCACAGTTCACAGTTCACAGTTCACAGTTCACAGTTCACAGTTCACAGTTCACAGTTCACAGTTCACAGTTCACAGTTCACAGTTCACAGTTCACAGTTCACAGTTCACAGTTCACAGTTCACAGTTCACAGTTCACAGTTCACAGTTCACAGTTCACAGTTCACAGTTCACAGTTCACAGTTCACAGTTCACAGTTCACAGTTCACAGTTCACAGTTCACAGTTCACAGTTCACAGTTCACAGTTCACAGTTCACAGTTCACAGTTCACAGTTCACAGTTCACAGTTCACAGTTCACAGTTCACAGTTCACAGTTCACAGTTCACAGTTCACAGTTCACAGTTCACAGTTCACAGTTCACAGTTCACAGTTCACAGTTCACAGTTCACAGTTCACAGTTCACAGTTCACAGTTCACAGTGCACCCTTCTTAGTTCACAGCTCACAGTTCCCAGTTCACAGTTAACAGTTCATAGTTCACAATCCGCCGTTCACAGTTCACAATTTGCAGTGCACACTTCAAAGTTCACAGCTCCCAGTTTACAGTTCACAGTTCACAGTTCACAGTTCACAGTTCACAGTTCACAGTTCACAGTTCACAGTTCACAGTTCAAAGTTCACAGTTCCCAGTTCACAGTTCACAGTTCACAGTTCACAGTTCACAGTTCACAGTTCCCAGTTCACAGTTCACAGTTCACAGTTCACAGTTCACAGTTCACAGTTCACAGTTCACAGTTCACAGTTCACAGTTCACAGTTCACAGTTCACAGTTCACAGTTCACAGTTCACAGTTCACAGTTCACAGTTCACAGTTCACAGTTCACAGATCACAGTTCACAGTTCACAGTTCACAGTTCACAGTTCACAGTTCACAGTTCACAGTTCACAGTTCACAGTTCACAGTTCACAGTTCACAGTTCACAGTTCACAGTTCACAGTTCACAGTTCACAGTTCACAGTTCACAGTTCACAGTTCACAGTTCACAGTTCACAGTTCACAGTTCACAGTTCACAGTTCACAGTTCACAGTTCACAGTTCACAGTTCACAGTTCACAGTTCACAGTTCACAGTTCACAGTTCACAGTTCACAGTTCACACTTCACAGTCCACAGTGCACCCTTCTTAGTTCACAGCTCACAGTTCCCAGTTCACAGTTAACAGTTCACAGTTCACAATCCGCCGTTCACAGTTCACAATTTGCAGTGCACACTTCAAAGTTCACAGCTCGCAGTTTACAGTTCACAGTTCACAGTTCACAGTTCACAGTTCACAGTTCACAGTTCACAGTTCACAGTTCACAGTTCACAGTTCACAGTTCACAGTTCACAGTTCACAGTTCACAGTTCACTGTTCACTGTTCACAGTTCACAGTTCACAGTTCACAGTTCACAGTTCACAGTTCACAGTTCACAGTTCACAGTTCACAGTTCACAGTTCACAGTTCACAGTTCACAGTTCACAGTTCACAGTTCACAGTTCACAGTTCACAATTCACAGTTCACAGTTCACAGTTCACAGTTCACAGTTCACAGTTCACAGTTCACAGTTCACAGTACACAGTTCACAGTTCACAGTTCACAGTTCACAGTTCACAGTTCACAGTTCACAGTTCACAGTTCACAGTTCACAGTTCACAGTTCACAGTTCACAGTTCACAGTTCACAGTTCACAGTTCACAGTTCACAGTTCACAGTTCACAGTTCACAGTTCACAGTTCACAGTTCACAGTTCACAGTTCACAGTTCACAGTTCACAGTTCACAGTTCACAGTTCCCAGTTCACAGTTCACAGTTCACAGTTCACAGTTCACAGTTCACAGTTCACAGTTCACAGTTCACAGTTCACAGTTCACAGTTCACAGTTCACAGTTCACAGTTCACAGTTCACAGTTCACAGTTCACAGTTCACAGTTCACAGTTCACAGTTCACAGTTCACAGTTCACAGATCACAGTTCACAGTTCACAGTTCACAGTTCACAGTTCACAGTTCACAGTTCACAGTTCACAGTTCACAGTTCACAGTTCACAGTTCACAGTTCACAGTTCACAGTTCACAGTTCACAGTTCACAGTTCACAGTTCACAGTTCACAGTTCACAGTTCACAGTTCACAGTTCACAGTTCACAGTTCACAGTTCACAGTTCACAGTTCACAGTTCACAGTTCACAGTTCACAGTTCACAGTTCACAGTTCACAGTTCACAGTTCACAGTTCACAGTTCACAGTTCACAGTTCACAGTTCACAGTTCACAATTCACACTTCACAGTCCACAGTGCACCCTTCTTAGTTCACAGCTCACAGTTCCCAGTTCACAGTTAACAGTTCACAGTTCACAATCCGCCGTTCACAGTTCACAATTTGCAGTGCACACTTCAAAGTTCACAGCTCGCAGTTTACAGTTCACAGTTCACAGTTCACAGTTCATAGTTCACAGTTCACAGTTCACAGTTCACAGTTCACAGTTCACAGTTCACAGTTCACTGTTCACTGTTCACAGTTCACAGTTCACAGTTCACAGTTCACAGTTCACAGTTCACAGTTCACAGTTCACAGTTCACAGTTCACAGTTCACAGTTCACAGTTCACAGTTCACAGTCCACAGTTCACAGTTCACAGTTCACAGTTCACAGTTCACAGTTCACAGTTCACAGTTCACAGTTCACAGTTCACAGTTCACAGTTCACAGTTCACAGTTCACAGTTCACAGTTCACAGTTCACAGTTCACAGTTCACAGTTCACAGTTCACAGTTCACAGTTCACAGTTCACAGTTCACAGTTCACAGTTCACAGTTCACAGTTCACAGTTCACAGTTCACAGTTCACAGTTCACAGTTCACAGTTCACAGTTCACAGTTCACAGTTCACAGTTCACAGTTCACAGTTCACAGTTCACAGTTCACAGTTCACAGTTCACAGTTCACAGTTCACAGTTCACAGTTCACAGTTCACAGTTCACAGTTCACAGTTCACAGTTCACAGTTCACAAATCGCAGTTCACAGTTAACAGTTCACACTCCACAGTTCACACTTCACAGTTCACACTTCACAGTTCACAGTTCACAGTTCACAGTTCACAGTTCACAGTTCACAGTTCACAGTTCACAGTTCACAGTTCACAGTTCACAGTTCACAGTTCACAGTTCACAGTTCACAGTTCACAGTTCACAGTTCACAGTTCACAGTTCACAGTTCACAGTTCACAGTTCACAGTTCACAGTTCACAGTTCACAGTTCACAGTTCACAGTTCACAGTTCACAGTTCACAGTTCACAGTTCACAGTTCACAGTTCACAGTTCACAGTTCACAGTTCACAGTTCACAGTTCACAGTTCACAGTTCACAGTTCACAGTTCACAGTTCACAGTTCACAGTTCACAGTTCACAGTTCACAGTTCACAGTTCACAGTTCACAGTTCACAGTTCACAGTTCACAGTTCACAGTTCACAGTTCACAGTTCACACTTCACAGTTCACAGTTCACAGTTCACAATCCGCCGTTCACAGTTCACAATTTGCAGTGCACACTTCAAAGTTCACAGCTCGCAGTTCACAGTTCACAGTTCACAGTTCACAGTTCACAGTTCACAGTTCACAGTTCACAGTTCACAGTTCACAGTTCACAGTTCACAGTTCACAGTTCACAGTTCACAGTTCACAGTTCACAGTTCACAGTTCACAGTTCACAGTTCACAGTTCAAAGTTCACAGTTCACAGTTCACAGTTCACAGTTCACAGTTCACAGTTCACAGTTCACAGTTCACAGTTCACAGTTCACAGTTCACAGTTCACAGTTCACAGTTCACAGTTCACAGTTCACAGTTCACAGTTCACAGTTCACAGTTCACAGTTCACAGTTCACAGTTCACAGTTCACAGTTCACAGTTCACAGTTCACAGTTCACAGTTCACAGTTCACAGTTCACAGTTCACAGTTCACAGTTCACAGTTCACAGTTCACAGTTCACAGTTCACAGTTCACAGTTCACAGTTCACAGTTCACAGTTCACAGTTCACAGTTCACAGTTCACAGTTCACAGTTCACAGTTCACAGTTCACAGTTCACAGTTCACAGTTCACAGTTCACAGTTCACAGTTCACAGTTCACAGTTCACAGTTCACAGTTCACAGTTCACAGTTCACAGTTCACAGTTCACAGTTCACAGTTCACAGTTCACAGTTCACAGTTCACAGTTCACAGTTCACAGTTCACAGTTCACAGTTCACAGTTCACAGTTCACAGTTCACAGTTCACAGTTCACAGTTCACAGTTCACAGTTCACAGTTCACAGTTCACAGTTCACAGTTCACAGTTCACAGTTCACAGTTCACAGTTCACAGTTCACAGTTCACAGTTCACAGTTCACAGTTCACAGTTCACAGTTCACAGTTCACAGTTCACAGTTCACAGATCACAGTTCACAGATCACAGTTCACAGATCACAGTTCACAGTTCACAGTTCACAGTTCACAGTTCACAGTTCACACTTCACAGTTCACAGTTCACAGTTCACAATCCGCCGTTCACAGTTCACAATTTGCAGTGCACACTTCAAAGTTCACAGCTCGCAGTTCACAGTTCACAGTTCACAGTTCACAGTTCACAGTTCACAGTTCACAGTTCACAGTTCACAGTTCACAGTTCACAGTTCACAGTTCACAGTTCACAGTTCACAGTTCACAGTTCACAGTTCACAGTTCACAGTTCACAGTTCACAGTTCACAGTTCACAGTTCACAGTTCACAGTTCACAGTTCACAGTTCACAGTTCACAGTTCACAGTTCACAGTTCACAGTTCACAGTTCACAGTTCACAGTTCACAGTTCACAGTTCACAGTTCACAGTTCACAGTTCACAGTTCACAGTTCACAGTTCACAGTTCACAGTTCACAGTTCACAGTTCACAGTTCACAGTTCACAGTTCACAGTTCACAGTTCACAGTTCACAGTTCACAGTTCACAGTTCACAGTTCACAGTTCACAGTTCACAGTTCACAGTTCACAGTTCACAGTTCACAGTTCACAGTTCACAGTTCACAGTTCACAGTTCACAGTTCACAGTTCACAGTTCACAGTTCACAGTTCACAGTTCACAGTTCACAGTTCACAGTTCACAGTTCACAGTTCACAGTTCACAGTTCACAGTTCACAGTTCACAGTTCACAGTTCACAGTTCACAGTTCACAGTTCACAGTTCACAGTTCACAGTTCACAGTTCACAGTTCACAGTTCACAGTTCACAGTTCACAGTTCACAGTTCACAGTTCACAGTTCACAGTTCACAGTTCACAGTTCACAGTTCACAGTTCACAGTTCACAGTTCACAGTTCACAGTTCACAGTTCACAGTTCACAGTTCACAGTTCACAGTTCACAGTTCACAGTTCACAGTTCACAGTTCACAGTTCACAGTGCACCCTTCTTAGTTCACAGCTCACAGTTCCCTGTTCACAGTTAACAGTTCACAGTTCACAATCCGCCGTTCACAGTTCACAATTTGCAGTGCACACTTCAAAGTTCACAGTTCACAGTTCACAGTTCACAGTTCACAGTCCACAGTTCACAGTTCACAGTGCACCCTTCTTAGTTCACAGCTCACAGTTCCCAGTTCACAGTTCACAGTTCACAGTTCACAGTTCACAGTTCACTGTTCACAAATTGCAGTTCACAGTTCACAGTTCACAGTTCACAGTTCACAGTCCACAGTTCACAGTTCACAGTGCACCCTTCTTAGTTCACAGTGCACCCTTCTTAGTTCACAGCTCACAGTTCACACTTCACAGTTAACAGTTCACAGTTCACAATCCGCCGTTCACAGTTCACAATTTGCAGTGCACACTTCACAGTTCACAGTTCACAGTTCACAGTTCACAGTTCACAGTTCACAGTTCACAGTTCACAGTTCACAGTTCACAGTTCACAGTTCACAGTTCACAGTTCACAGTTCACAGTTCACAGTTCACAGTTCACAGTTCACAGTTCACAAGTTCACAGTTCACAGTTCACAGTTCACAGTTCACAGTTCACAGTTCACAGTTCACAGTTCACAGTTCACAGTTCACAGTTCACAGTTCACAGTTCACAGTTCACAGTTCACAGTTCACAGTTCACAGTTCACAGTTCACAGTTCACAGTTCACAGTTCACAGTTCACAGTTCACAGTTCACAGTTCACAGTTCACAGTTCACAGTTCACAGTTCACAGTTCACAGTTCACAGTTCACAGTTCACAGTTCACAGTTCACAGTTCACAGTTCACAGTTCACAGTTCACAGTTCACAGTTCACAGTTCACAGTTCACAGTTCACAGTTCACAGTTCACAGTTCACAGTTCACAGTTCACAGTTCACAGTTCACAGTTCACAGTTCACAGTTCACAGTTCACAGTTCACAGTTCACAGTTCACAGTTCACAGTTCACAGTTCACAGTTCACAGTTCACAGTTCACAGTTCACAGTTCACAGTTCACAGTTCACAGTTCACAGTTCACAGTTCACAGTTCACAGTTCACAGTTCACAGTTCACAGTTCACAGTTCACAGTTCACAGTTCACAGTTCACAGTTCACAGTTCACAGTTCACAGTTCACAGTTCACAGTTCACAGTTCACAGTTCACAGTTCACAGTTCACAGTTCACAGTCCACAGTTCACAGTTCACAGTGCACCCTTCTTAGTTCACAGTGCACCCTTCTTAGTTCACAGTGCACCCTTCTTAGTTCACAGCTCACAGTTCCCAGTTCACAGTTAACAGTTCACAGTTCACAATCCGCCGTTCACAGTTCACAATTTGCAGTGCACACTTCAAAGTTCACAGTTCACAGTTCACAGTTCACAGTTCACAGTCCACAGTTCACAGTTCACAGTGCACCCTTCTTAGTTCACAGCTCACAGTTCCCAGTTCACAGTTCACAGTTCACAGTTCACAGTTCACAGTTCACTGTTCACAAATTGCAGTTCACAGTTCACAGTTCACAGTTCACAGTTCACAGTCCACAGTTCACAGTTCACAGTGCACCCTTCTTAGTTCACAGTGCACCCTTCTTAGTTCACAGCTCACAGTTCCCAGTTCCCAGTTAACAGTTCACAGTTCACAATCCGCCGTTCACAGTTCACAATTTGCAGTGCACACTTCACAGTTCACAGTTCACAGTTCACAGTTCACAGTTCACAGTTCACAGTTCACAGTTCACAGTTCACAGTTCACAGTTCACAGTTCACAGTTCACAGTTCACAGTTCACAGTTCACAGTTCACAGTTCACAGTTCACAGTTCACAGTTCACAGTTCACAGTTCACAGTTCACAGTTCACAGTTCACAGTTCACAGTTCACAGTTCACAGTTCACAGTTCACAGTTCACAGTCCACAGTTCACAGTTCACAGTGCACCCTTCTTAGTTCACAGCTCACAGTTCCCAGTTCACAGTTAACAGTTCACAGTTCACAGTTCACAGTTCACAGTTCACAGTTCACAGTTCACAGTTCACAATCCGCCGTTCACAGTTCACAATCCGCCGTTCACAGTTCACAATTTGCAGTGCACACTTCAAAGTTCACAGCTCGCAGTTCACAGTTCACAGTTCACACTTCACAGTTCACAGTTCACAGTTCACTGTTCACAAATTGCAGTTCACAGTTCACAGTTCACAGTTCACAGTTCACAGTTCACAGTTCACAGTTCACAGTTCACAGTTCACAGTTCACAGTTCACAGTTCACAGTTCACAGTTCACAGTTCACAGTTCACAGTTCACAGTTCACAAGTTCACAGTTCACAGTTCACAGTTCACAGTTCACAGTTCTCAGTTCACAGTTCACAGTTCACAGTTCACAGTTCACAGTTCACAGTTCACAAGTTCACAGTTCACAGTTCACAGTTCACAGTTCACAGTTCACAATCCGCCGTTCACAGTTCACAATCCGCCGTTCACAGTTCACAATTTGCAGTGCACACTTCAAAGTTCACAGCTCGCAGTTCACAGTTCACAGTTCACAGTTCACAGTTCACAGTTCACAGTTCACTGTTCACAAATTGCAGTTCACAGTTCACAGTTCACAGTTCACAGTTCACAGTTCACAGTTCACAGTTCACAGTTCACAGTTCACAGTTCACAGTTCACAGTTCACAGTTCACAGTTCACAGTTCACAGTTCACAGTTCACAGTTCACAGTTCACAGTTCACAGTTCACAGTTCACAGTTCACAGTTCACAGTTCACAGTTCACAGTTCACAGTTCACAGTTCACAGTTCACAGTTCACAGTTCACAGTTCACAGTTCACAGTTCACAGTTCACAGTTCACAGTTCACAGTTCACAGTTCACAGTTCACAGTTCACAGTTCACAGTTCACAGTTCACAGTTCACAGTTCACAGTCCACAGTTCACAGTTCACAGTGCACCCTTCTTAGTTCACAGTGCACCCTTCTTAGTTCACAGTGCACCCTTCTTAGTTCACAGCTCACAGTTCCCAGTTCACAGTTAACAGTTCACAGTTCACAATCCGCCGTTCACAGTTCACAATTTGCAGTGCACACTTCAAAGTTCACAGTTCACAGTTCACAGTTCACAGTTCACAGTCCACAGTTCACAGTTCACAGTGCACCCTTCTTAGTTCACAGCTCACAGTTCCCAGTTCACAGTTCACAGTTCACAGTTCACAGTTCACAGTTCACTGTTCACAAATTGCAGTTCACAGTTCACAGTTCACAGTTCACAGTTCACAGTCCACAGTTCACAGTTCACAGTGCACCCTTCTTAGTTCACAGTGCACCCTTCTTAGGGTGCGTGCAGTATGCATCCGACGTCCGACCGATCTAGTGACGTCAGAGGCATCGGTCCGACATTTCAAATGTGTGGGTAGACCCGTCTGTGAGACCCTTCTAGTTTCATCCGACGTCAACCACCAGGACGGCCCTCGCGCAATATATTTCGGTGTAGCGTTCACTTCAAACAATTTTCATGTCGTCAATTCTGAAGTATCCGTATTTGTTAAAAATGGTTCCGTAAAGAGTTTTCTGGTGCTATAATAGCAATGCACCTGTTTAAAAAAACAATTCCAAAATCAACTATAAAAACAAATATTTTTCCAACTGAAATACTTTTTCTTAAATACTCTTATAATATCACTATGAGCACCCAAAGCTTCTTTTCATCGTTTTGTTATTGTTTGGCCGTTATAATTTAATGAAAAACTTGTTGACACATCATATTACACGTCGGCGTGAAACCATCAATTTTCAAGACTTCAAAGAGATCTTTGAGCTACGTTGATATTTTACTAATAAAGACTGTAACACAGCTTAAGTTCTATTTTAATCTATGATCAATGTAATAATAAATTTTTTAAAATGACGTTACGTTATTGCCACGTCTTGGGGATTTTGCACCACTGTGCGACGTACGATAGCGTAGCGATTATCTGCACGTGCAATGAAACATTGAGCGTGCATTATTGGGCGATCGACTGCGAAGCTGTTTTTAGCGCGTCCAATTCATAATCGTGGTAATTTAAAAATTACTTTATAGTCAACAGATGTCCGAGAAAGAGTCGACTACCATCTCAATAGTAACGATCTGCCAGAAACCTCTCCACAGAGAACAGCCCCAAGAACGGCACATAAACAAAGCGAGCCCATTCCTAGGTCTGCCTATCCTCACCACAGCCGCGCGCCTGTAGTCCCAATGTTTTGGCCGCGGCGGTGCACGCTACGTAGTATATGTGGCCACTGCAGCCAATACACGATTCGCCAACAGCCGAAAATGCGTGTGAAACGTACATCCAGACACGTCACCGTAGTCCTGCCTAATCTTGAAAATTGATGGTTTTACGCCAACGTGTAATATAATGTTTCACAAGTTTTTCATTAAATTATAACGACCAAACTATAACAAAACGATGAAAATGAATTTTTGGTGCCCATAGTAATACCATAAGATATTTAAAACAAATTATTTCAGTTGAAAAAATAAATACTTTTATTCATAGTTTATTTTGCGGTTGTTTTTTTAAACAGGTACATTGCTATCATAGCACCAGAAAATTGAAAAATAAAAATAATGATAATATAGCCCAAAGTGTCTTCTTTACGGACCCGTTTTTAAAAATACGGATTCTTCAAAATTGGCGACGTGAAAATTGTTTGAAGTGAACGCTGCACCGTCCGATGTCGGATGAAAAACAAAATGATTTGATTCTCCTCCGACCATCGTCCGACGTTGGACCCCATGGGGTTTGTCCCAGTGAAACCCTTCTCGAAGCACTTAAAAAGGTTTGGCTGGCGCTAGCCTCGACCGTTTCGTCCGATGTCGGGCCCACTATGAACACCTCTTCCGACGAAATCGGACGTAGCAGCACCAACACATGCCTTCCGAGGCGCTCAGAACGCTCGTCGGTGTGTGCCGAAGTCGGACGTCGGATGAAAACGGATGCATACTGCACGTACCCTTAGTTCACAGCTCACAGTTCCCAGTTCACAGTTAACAGTTCACAGTTCACAATCCGCCGTTCACAGTTCACAATTTGCAGTGCACACTTCACAGTTCACAGTTCACAGTTCACAGTTCACAGTTCACAGTTCACAGTTCACAGTTCACAGTTCACAGTTCACAGTTCACAGTTCACAGTTCACAGTTCACAGTTCACAGTTCACAGTTCACAGTTCACAGTTCACAGTTCACAGTTCACAGTTCACAGTTCACAGTTCACAGTTCACAGTTCACAGTTCACAGTTCACAGTTCACAGTTCACAGTCCACAGTTCACAGTTCACAGTGCACCCTTCTTAGTTCACAGCTCATAGTTCCCAGTTCACAGTTAACAGTTCACAGTTCACAGTTCACAGTTCACAGTTCACAGTTCACAGTTCACAGTTCACAGTTCACAGTTCACAGTTCACAGTTCACAGTTCACAGTTCACAGTTCACAGTTCACAGTTCACAGTTCACAGTTCACAGTTCACAGTTCACAAGTTCACAGTTCACAGTTCACAGTTCACAGTTCACAGTTCACAGTTCACAGTTCACAGTTCACAGTTCACACTTCACAGTTCACAGTTCACAGTTCACAATCCGCCGTTCACAGTTCACAATTTGCAGTGCACACTTCAAAGTTCACAGCTCGCAGTTCACAGTTCACAGTTCACAGTTCACTGTTCACAAATTGCAGTTCACAGTTCACAGTTCACAGTTCACAGTTCACAGTTCACAGTTCACAGTTCACAGTTCACAGTTCACAGTTCACAGTTCACAGTTCACAGTTCACAGTTCACAGTTCACAGTTCACAGTTCACAGTTCACAGTTCACAGTTCACAGTTCACAGTTCACAGTTCACAGTTCACAGTTCACAGTTCACAGTTCACAGTTCACAGTTCACAGTTCACAGTTCACAGTTCACAGTTCACAGTTCACAGTTCACAGTTCACAGTTCACAGTTCACAGTTCACAGTTCACAGTTCACAGTTCACAGTTCACAGTTCACAGTTCACAGTTCACAGTTCACAGTTCACAGTCCACAGTTCACAGTTCACAGTGCACCCTTCTTAGTTCACAGCTCACAGTTCCCAGTTCACAGTTAACAGTTCACAGTTCACAGTTCACAGTTCACAGTTCACAGTTCACAGTTCACAGTTCACAGTTCACAGTTCACAGTTCACAGTTCACAGTTCACAGTTCACAGTTCACAGTTCACAGTTCACAGTTCACAGTTCACAGTTCACAGTTCACAGTTCACAGTTCACAGTTCACAGTTCACAGTTCACAGTTCACAGTTCACAGTTCACAGTTCACAGTTCACAGTTCACAGTTCACAGTTCACAGTTCACAGTTCACAGTTCACAGTTCACAGTTCACAGTTCACAGTTCACAGTTCACAGTTCACAGTTCACAGTTCACAGTTCACAGTTCACAGTTCACAGTCCACAGTTCACAGTTCACAGTGCACCCTTCTTAGTTCACAGCTCACAGTTCCCAGTTCACAGTTAACAGTTCACAGTTCACAGTTCACAGTTCACAGTTCACAGTTCACAGTTCACAGTTCACAGTTCACAGTTCACAGTTCACAGTTCACAGTTCACAGTTCACAGTTCACAGTTCACAGTTCACAGTTCACAGTTCACAGTTCACAGTTCACAAGTTCACAGTTCACAGTTCACAGTTCACAGTTCACAGTTCACAGTTCACAGTTCACAGTTCACAGTTCACAGTTCACAGTTCACACTTCACAGTTCACAGTTCACAGTTCACAATCCGCCGTTCACAGTTCACAATTTGCAGTGCACACTTCAAAGTTCACAGCTCGCAGTTCACAGTTCACAGTTCACACTTCACAGTTCACAGTTCACAGTTCACTGTTCACAAATTGCAGTTCACAGTTCACAGTTCACAGTTCACAGTTCACAGTTCACAGTTCACAGTTCACAGTTCACAGTTCACAGTTCACAGTTCACAGTTCACAGTTCACAGTTCACAGTTCACAGTTCACAGTTCACAGTTCACAGTTCACAGTTCACAGTTCACAGTTCACAGTTCACAGTTCACAGTTCACAGTTCACAGTTCACAGTTCACAGTTCACAGTTCACAGTTCACAGTTCACAGTTCACAGTTCACAGTTCACAGTTCACAGTTCACAGTTCACAGTTCACAGTTCACAGTTCACAGTTCACAGTTCACAGTTCACAGTTCACAGTTCACAGTTCACAGTTCACAGTTCACAGTTCACAGTTCACAGTTCACAGTTCACAGTTCACAGTTCACAGTTCACAGTTCACAGTTCACAGTTCACAGTTCACAGTTCACAGTTCACAGTTCACAGTTCACAGTCCACAGTTCACAGTTCACAGTGCACCCTTCTTAGTTCACAGTGCACCCTTCTTAGTTCACAGTGCACCCTTCTTAGTTCACAGCTCACAGTTCCCAGTTCACAGTTAACAGTTCACAGTTCACAATCCGCCGTTCACAGTTCACAATTTGCAGTGCACACTTCAAAGTTCACAGTTCACAGTTCACAGTTCACAGTTCACAGTCCACAGTTCACAGTTCACAGTGCACCCTTCTTAGTTCACAGCTCACAGTTCCCAGTTCACAGTTCACAGTTCACAGTTCACTGTTCACAAATTGCAGTTCACAGTTCACAGTTCACAGTTCACAGTTCACAGTCCACAGTTCACAGTTCACAGTGCACCCTTCTTAGTTCACAGCTCACAGTTCCCAGTTCACAGTTAACAGTTCACAGTTCACAATCCGCCGTTCACAGTTCACAATTTGCAGTGCACACTTCACAGTTCACAGTTCACAGTTCACAGTTCACAGTTCACAGTTCACAGTTCACAGTTCACAGTTCACAGTTCACAGTTCACAGTTCACAGTTCACAGTTCACAGTTCACAGTTCACAGTTCACAGTTCACAGTTCACAGTTCACAGTTCACAGTTCACAGTCCACAGTTCACAGTTCACAGTGCACCCTTCTTAGTTCACAGCTCATAGTTCCCAGTTCACAGTTAACAGTTCACAGTTCACAGTTCACAGTTCACAGTTCACAGTTCACAGTTCACAGTTCACAGTTCACAGTTCACAGTTCACAGTTCACAGTTCACAGTTCACAGTTCACAGTTCACAGTTCACAGTTCACAGTTCACAGTTCACAGTTCACAGTTCACAGTTCACAAGTTCACAATTCACAGTTCACAGTTCACAGTTCACAGTTCACAGTTCACAGTTCACAGTTCACAGTTCACAGTTCACAGTTCACAGTTCACACTTCACATTTCACAGTTCACAGTTCACAATCCGCCGTTCACAGTTCACAATTTGCAGTGCACACTTCAAAGTTCACAGCTCGCAGTTCACAGTTCACAGTTCACAGTTCACTGTTCACAAATTGCAGTTCACAGTTCACAGTTCACAGTTCACAGTTCACAGTTCACAGTTCACAGTTTACAGTTCACAGTTCACAGTTCACAGTTCACAGTTCACAGTTCACAGTTCACAGTTCACAGTTCACAGTTCACAGTTCACAGTTCACAGTTCACAGTTCACAGTTCACAGTTCACAGTTCACAGTTCACAGTTCACAGTTCACAGTTCACAGTTCACAGTTCACAGTTCACAGTTCACAGTTCACAGTTCACAGTTCACAGTTCACAGTTCACAGTTCACAGTTCACAGTTCACAGTTCACAGTTCACAGTTCACAGTTCCCAGTTCACAGTTCACAGTTCACAGTTCACAGTTCACAGTTCACAGTTCACAATTTGCAGTGCACACTTCACAGTTCACAGTTCACAGTTCACAGTTCACAGTTCACAGTTCACAGTTCACAGTACACAGTTCACAGTTCACAGTTCACAGTTCACAGTTCACAGTTCACAGTTCACAGTTCACAGTTCACAGTTCACAGTTCACAGTTCACAGTTCACAGTTCACAGTTCACAGTTCACAGTTCACAGTTCACAGTTCACAGTTCACAGTTCACAGTTCACAGTTCACAGTTCACAGTTCACAGTTCACAGTTCACAGTTCACAGTTCACAGTTCACAGTTCACAGTTCACAGTTCACAGTTCACAGTTCACAGTTCACAGTTCACACTTCACAGTTCACAGTTCACAGTGCACCCTTCTTAGTTCACAGCTCACAGTTCCCAGTTCACAGTTCACAGTTCACAGTTCACAGTTCACAGTTCACAGTTCACAGTTCACAGTTCACACTTCACAGTTCACAGTTCACAGTTCACAATCCGCCGTTCACAGTTCACAATTTGCAGTGCACACTTCAAAGTTCACAGCTCGCAGTTCACAGTTCACAGTTCACACTTCACAGTTCACAGTTCACAGTTCACTGTTCACAAATTGCAGTTCACAGTTCACAGTTCACAGTTCACAGTTCACAGTTCACAGTTCACAGTTCACAGTTCACAGTTCACAGTTCACAGTTCACAGTTCAGAGTTCACAGTTCACAGTTCACAGTTCACAGTTCACAGTTCACAGTTCACAGTTCACAGTTCACAGTTCACAGTTCACAGTTCACAGTTCACAGTTCACAGTTCACAGTTCACACTTCACAGTTCACAGTTCACAGTTCACTGTTCACAAATTGCAGTTCACAGTTCACAGTTCACAGTTCACAGTTCACAGTTCAGAGTTCACAGTTCACAGTTCACAGTTCACAGTTCACAGTTCACAGTTCACAGTTCACAGTTCACAGTTCACAGTTCACAGTTCACAGTTCACAGTTCACAGTTCACAGTTCACAGTTCACAGTTCACAGTTCACAGTTCACAGTTCACTGTTCAAAGTTCAAAGTTCAAAGTTCAAAGTTCAAAGTTCACAGTTCACTCTTCACTGTTCACAGTTCACAGTTCACAGTTCACAGTTCACTGTTCACAGTTCACAGTTCACTGTTCACAGTTCACAGTTCACAGTTCACAGTTCACAGTTCACAGTTCACAGTTCACAGTTCACAGTTCACAGTTCACAGTTCACAGTTCACAGTTCACAGTTCACAGTTCACAGTTCACAGTTCACAGTTCACAGTTCACAGTTCACAGTTCACAGTTCACAGTTCACAGTTCACAGTTCACAGTTCACAGTTCACAGTTCACAGTTCACAGTTCACAGTTCACACTTCACAGTTCACAGTTCACAGTTCACAATCCGCCGTTCACAGTTCACAATTTGCAGTGCACACTTCAAAGTTCACAGCTCGCAGTTCACAGTTCACAGTTCACACTTCACAGTTCACAGTTCACAGTTCACTGTTCACAAATTGCAGTTCACAGCTCGCAGTTCACAGTTCACAGTTCACACTTCACAGTTCACAGTTCACAGTTCACTGTTCACAAATTGCAGTTCACAGTTCACAGTTCACAGTTCACAGTTCACAGTTCACAGTTCACACTTCACAGTTCACACTTCACAGTTCACAATCCGCCGTTCACAGTTCACAATTTGCAGTGCACACTTCAAAGTTCACAGCTCGCAGTTCACAGTTCACAGTTCACACTTCACAGTTCACAGTTCACAGTTCACTGTTCACAAATTGCAGTTCACAGTTCACAGTGCACCCTTCTTAGTTCACAGCTCACAGTTCCCAGTTCACAGTTAACAGTTCACAGTTCACAATCCGCCGTTCACAGTTCACAATTTGCAGTGCACACTTCACAGTTCACAGTTCACAGTTCACAGTTCACAGTTCACAGTTCACAGTTCACAGTACACAGTTCACAGTTCACAGTTCACAGTTCACAGTTCACAGTTCACAGTTCACAGTTCACAGTTCACAGTTCACAGTTCACAGTTCACAGTTCACAGTTCACAGTTCACAGTTCACAGTTCACAGTTCACAGTTCACAGTTCACAGTTCACAGTTCACAGTTCACAGTTCACAGTACACAGTACACAGTTCACAGTTCACAGTTCACAGTTCACAGTTCACAGTTCACAGTTCACAGTTCACAGTTCACAGTTCACAGTTCACAGTTCACAGTTCACAGTTCACAGTTCACAGTTCACAGTTCACAGTTCACAGTTCACAGTTCACAGTTCACAGTTCACAGTTCACAGTTCACAGTTCACAGTTCACAGTTCACAGTTCACAGTTCACAGTTCACAGTTCACAGTTCACAGTTCACAGTTCACACTTCACAGTTCACAGTTCACAGTTCACAATCCGCCGTTCACAGTTCACAATTTGCAGTGCACACTTCAAAGTTCACAGCTCGCAGTTCACAGTTCACAGTTCACACTTCACAGTTCACAGTTCACAGTTCACTGTTCACAAATTGCAGTTCACAGCTCGCAGTTCACAGTTCACAGTTCACACTTCACAGTTCACAGTTCACAGTTCACTGTTCACAAATTGCAGTTCACAGTTCACAGTTCACAGTTCACACTTCACAGTTCACACTTCACAGTTCACAATCCGCCGTTCACAGTTCACAATTTGCAGTGCACACTTCAAAGTTCACAGCTCGCAGTTCACAGTTCACAGTTCACACTTCACAGTTCACAGTTCACAGTTCACTGTTCACAAATTGCAGTTCACAGTTCACAGTGCACCCTTCTTAGTTCACAGCTCACAGTTCCCAGTTCACAGTTAACAGTTCACAGTTCACAATCCGCCGTTCACAGTTCACAGTGCACACTTCACAGTTCACAGTTCACAGTTCACAGTTCACAGTTCACAGTTCACAGTTCACAGTACACAGTTCACAGTTCACAGTTCACAGTTCACAGTTCACAGTTCACAGTTCACAGTTCACAGTTCACAGTTCACAGTTCACAGTTCACAGTTCACAGTTCACAGTTCACAGTTCACAGTTCACAGTTCACAGTTCACAGTTCACAGTTCACAGTTCACAGTTCACAGTTCACAGTTCACAGTTCACAGTTCACAGTTCACAGTTCACAGTTCACAGTTCACAGTTCACAGTTCACAGTTCACAGTTCACAGTTCACACTTCACAGTTCACAGTTCACAGTGCACCCTTCTTAGTTCACAGCTCACAGTTCCCAGTTCACAGTTCACAGTTCACAGTTCACAGTTCACAGTTCACAGTTCACAGTTCACACTTCACAGTTCACAGTTCACAGTTCACAATCCGCCGTTCACAGTTCACAATTTGCAGTGCACACTTCAAAGTTCACAGCTCGCAGTTCACAGTTCACAGTTCACACTTCACAGTTCACAGTTCACAGTTCACTGTTCACAAATTGCAGTTCACAGTTCACAGTTCACAGTTCACAGTTCACAGTTCACAGTTCACAGTTCACAGTTCACAGTTCACAGTTCACAGTTCACAGTTCACAGTTCAGAGTTCACAGTTCACAGTTCACAGTTCACAGTTCACAGTTCACAGTTCACAGTTCACAGTTCACAGTTCACAGTTCACAGTTCACAGTTCACACTTCACAGTTCACAGTTCACAGTTCACTGTTCACAAATTGCAGTTCACAGTTCACAGTTCACAGTTCACAGTTCACAGTTCAGAGTTCACAGTTCACAGTTCACAGTTCACAGTTCACAGTTCACAGTTCACAGTTCACAGTTCACAGTTCACAGTTCACAGTTCACAGGTCACAGTTCACAGTTCACAGTTCACAGTTCACAGTTCACAGTTCACAGTTCACAGTTCACAGTTCACAGTTCACAGTTCACAGTTCACAGTTCACAGTTCACAGTTCACAGTTCACAGTTCACAGTTCACAGTTCACAGTTCACTGTTCAAAGTTCAAAGTTCAAAGTTCAAAGTTCACAGTTCACTCTTCACTGTTCACAGTTCACAGTTCACAGTTCACAGTTCACTGTTCACTGTTCACAGTTCACTGTTCACAGTTCACAGTTCACAGTTCACAGTTCACAGTTCACAGTTCACAGTTCACAGTTCACAGTTCACAGTTCACAGTTCACAGTTCACAGTTCACAGTTCACAGTTCACAGTTCACAGTTCACAGTTCACAGTTCACAGTTCACAGTTCACAGTTCACAGTTCACAGTTCACAGTTCACAGTTCACAGTTCACAGTTCACAGTTCACAGTTCACAGTTCACAGTTCACAGTTCACAGTTCACAGTTCACAGTTCACAGTTCACAGTTCACAGTTCACAGTTCACAGTTCACAGTTCACAGTTCACAGTTCACAGTTCACAGTTCACAGTTCACAGTTCACAGTTCACAGTTCACAGTTCACAGTTCACAGTTCACAGTTCACAGTTCACAGTTCACAGTTCACAGTTCACAGTTCACAGTTCACAGTTCACAGTTCACAGTTCACAGTTCACAGTTCACAGTTCACAGTTCACAGTTCACAGTTCACAGTTCACAGTTCACAGTTCACAGTTCACAGTTCACAGTTCACAGTTCACAGTTCACAGTTCACAGTTCACAGTTCACAGTTCACAGTTCACAGTTCACAGTGCACCCTTCTTAGTTCACAGTGCACCCTTCTTAGTTCACAGCTCACAGTTCCCAGTTCACAGTTAACAGTTCACAGTTCACAATCCGCCGTTCACAGTTCACAATTTGCAGTGCACACTTCAAAGTTCACAGTTCACAGTTCACAGTTCACAGTTCACAGTCCACAGTTCACAGTTCACAGTGCACCCTTCTTAGTTCACAGCTCACAGTTCCCAGTTCACAGTTCACAGTTCACAGTTCACAGTTCACAGTTCACAGTTCACAGTTCACAGTTCACAGTTCACAGTTCACAGTTCACAGTTCACAGTTCACAGTTCACAGTCCACAGTTCACAGTTCACAGTGCACCCTTCTTAGTTCACAGTGCACCCTTCTTAGTTCACAGCTCACAGTTCTCAGTTCACAGTTAACAGTTCACAGTTCACAATCCGCCGTTCACAGTTCACAATTTGCAGTGCACACTTCACAGTTCACAGTTCACAGTTCACAGTTCACAGTTCACAGTTCACAGTTCACAGTTCACAGTTCACAGTTCACAGTTCACAGTTCACAGTTCACAGTTCACAGTTCACAGTTCACAGTTCACAGTTCACAGTTCACAGTTCACAGTTCACAGTTCACAGTTCACAGTTCACAGTTCACAGTTCACAGTTCACAGTTCACAGTTCACAGTTCACAGTTCACAGTTCACAGTTCACAGTTCACAGTTCACAGTTCACAGTTCACAGTTCACAGTTCACAGTTCACAGTTCACAGTCCACAGTTCACAGTTCACAGTGCACCCTTCTTAGTTCACAGCTCACAGTTCCCAGTTCACAGTTAACAGTTCACAGTTCACAGTTCACAGCTCGCAGTTCACAGTTCACAGTTCACAGTTCACAGTTCACAGTTCACAGTTCACAGTTCACAGTTCACAGTTCACAGTTCACAGTTCACAGTTCACAGTTCACAGTTCACAGTTCACAGTTCACAGTTCACAGTTCACAGTTCACAGTTCACAGTTCACAGTTCACAGTTCACAGTTCACAGTTCACAGTTCACAGTTCACAGTTCACAGTTCACAGTTCACAGTTCACAGTTCACAGTTCACAGTTCACAGTTCACAGTTCACAGTTCACAGTTCACAGTTCACAGTTCACAGTTCACAGTTCACAGTTCACAGTTCACAGTTCACAGTTCACAGTTCACAGTTCACAGTTCACAGTTCACAGTTCACAGTTCACAGTTCACAGTTCACAGTTCACAGTTCACAGTTCACAGTTCACAGTTCACAGTTCACAGTTCACAGTTCACAGTTCACAGTTCACAGTTCACAGTTCACAGTTCACAGTTCACAGTTCACAGTTCACAGTTCACAGTTCACAGTCCACAGTTCACAGTTCACAGTGCACCCTTCTTAGTTCACAGTGCACCCTTCTTAGTTCACAGCTCACAGTTCCCAGTTCACAGTTAACAGTTCACAGTTCACAATCCGCCGTTCACAGTTCACAATTTGCAGTGCACACTTCAAAGTTCACAGTTCACAGTTCACAGTTCACAGTTCACAGTCCACAGTTCACAGTTCACAGTGCACCCTTCTTAGTTCACAGCTCACAGTTCCCAGTTCACAGTTCACAGTTCACAGTTCACAGTTCACAGTTCACAGTTCACAGTTCACAGTTCACAGTTCACAGTCCACAGTTCACAGTTCACAGTGCACCCTTCTTAGTTCACAGTGCACCCTTCTTAGTTCACAGCTCACAGTTCCCAGTTCACAGTTAACAGTTCACAGTTCACACTCCGCCGTTCACAGTTCACAATTTGCAGTGCACACTTCACAGTTCACAGTTCACAGTTCACAGTTCACAGTTCACAGTTCACAGTTCACAGTTCACAGTTCACAGTTCACAGTTCACAGTTCACAGTTCACAGTTCACAGTTCACAGTTCACAGTTCACAGTTCACAGTTCACAGTTCACAGTTCACAGTTCACAGTTCACAGTTCACAGTTCACAGTTCACAGTTCACAGTTCACAGTTCACAGTTCACAGTTCACAGTTCACAGTTCACAGTTCACAGTTCACAGTTCACAGTTCACAGTTCACAGTTCACAGTTCACAGTTCACAGTTCACAGTTCACAGTTCACAGTTCACAGTCCACAGTTCACAGTTCACAGTGCACCCTTCTTAGTTCACAGCTCACAGTTCCCAGTTCACAGTTAACAGTTCACAGTTCACAGTTCACAGTTCACAGTTCACAGTTCACAGTTCACAGTTCACAGTTCACAGTTCACAGTTCACAGTTCACAGTTCACAGTTCACAGTTCACAGTTCACACTTCACAGTTCACAGTTCACAGTTCACAATCCGCCGTTCACAGTTCACAATTTGCAGTGCACACTTCAAAGTTCACAGCTCGCAGTTCACAGTTCACAGTTCACACTTCACAGTTCACAGTTCACAGTTCACAGTTCACCGTTCACAGTTCACAGTTCACAGTTCACAGTTCACAGTTCACAGTTCACAGTTCACAGTTCACAGTTCACAGTTCACAGTTCACAGTTCACAGTTCACAGTTCACAGTTCACAGTTCACAGTTCACTGTTCACAGTTCACTGTTCACAGTTCACAGTTCACAGTTCACAGTTCACAGTTCACAGTTCACAGTTCACAGTTCACAGTTCACAGTTCACAGTTCACAGTTCACAGTTCACAGTTCACAGTTCACAGTTCACAGTTCACAGTTCACAGTTCACAGTTCACAGTTCACAGTTCACAGTTCACAGTTCACAGTTCACAGTTCACAGTTCACAGTTCACAGTTCACAGTTCACAGTTCACAGTTCACAGTTCACAGTTCACAGTTCACAGTTCACAGTTCACAGTTCACAGTTCACAGTTCACAGTTCACAGTTCACAGTTCACAGTTCACAGTTCACAGTTCACAGTTCACAGTTCACAGTTCACAGTTCACAGTTCACAGTTCACAGTTCACAGTTCACAGTTCACAGTTCACAGTTCACAGTTCACAGTTCACAGTTCACAGTTCACAGTTCACAGTTCACAGTTCACAGTTCACAGTTCACAGTTCACAGTTCACAGTTCACAGTTCACAGTTCACAGTTCACAGTTCACAGTTCACAGTTCACAGTTCACAGTTCACAGTTCACAGTTCACAGTTCACAGTTCACAGTTCACAGTTCACAGTTCACAGTTCACAGTTCACAGTTCACAGTTCACAGTTCACAGTTCACAGTTCACAGTTCACAGTTCACAGTTCACAGTTCACAGTTCACAGTTCACAGTGCACAGTTCACAGTGCACCCTTCTTAGTTCACAGCTCACAGTTCCCAGTTCACAGTTAACAGTTCACAGTTCACAATCCGCCGTTCACAGTTCACAATTTGCAGTGCACACTTCAAAGTTCACAGGTCGCAGTTCACAGTTCACAGTTCACAGTTCACAGTTCACAGTTCACAGTTCACAGTTCACAGTTCACAGTTCACAGTTCACAGTTCACAGTTCACAGTTCACAGTTCACAGTTCACAGTTCACAGTTCACAGTTCACAGTTCACAGTTCACAGTTCACAGTTCACAGTTCACAGTTCACAGTCCACAGTTCACAGTTCACAGTGCACCCTTCTTAGTTCACAGTGCACCCTTCTTAGTTCACAGCTCACAGTTCCCAGTTCACAGTTAACAGTTCACAGTTCACAATCCGCCGTTCACAGTTCACAATTTGCAGTGCACACTTCAAAGTTCACAGTTCACAGTTCACAGTTCACAGTTCACAGTCCACAGTTCACAGTTCACAGTGCACCCTTCTTAGTTCACAGCTCACAGTTCCCAGTTCACAGTTCACAGTTCACAGTTCACAGTTCACAGTTCACAGTTCACAGTTCACAGTTCACAGTTCACAGTCCACAGTTCACAGTTCACAGTGCACCCTTCTTAGTTCACAGTGCACCCTTCTTAGTTCACAGCTCACAGTTCCCAGTTCACAGTTAACAGTTCACAGTTCACACTCCGCCGTTCACAGTTCACAATTTGCAGTGCACACTTCACAGTTCACAGTTCACAGTTCACAGTTCACAGTTCACAGTTCACAGTTCACAGTTCACAGTTCACAGTTCACAGTTCACAGTTCACAGTTCACAGTTCACAGTTCACAGTTCACAGTTCACAGTTCACAGTTCACAGTTCACAGTTCACAGTTCACAGTTCACAGTTCACAGTTCACAGTTCACAGTTCACAGTTCACAGTTCACAGTTCACAGTTCACAGTTCACAGTTCACAGTTCACAGTTCACAGTTCACAGTTCACAGTTCACAGTTCACAGTTCACAGTTCACAGTGCACCCTTCTTAGTTCACAGCTCACAGTTCCCAGTTCACAGTTAACAGTTCACAGTTCACAGTTCACAGTTCACAGTTCACAGTTCACAGTTCACAGTTCACAGTTCACAGTTCACAGTTCACAGTTCACAGTTCACAGTTCACAGTTCACAGTTCACAGTTCACAGTTCACAGTTCACAGTTCACAGTTCACAGTTCACAGTTCACAGTTCACAGTTCACAGTTCACAGTTCACAGTTCACAGTTCACAGTTCACAGTTCACAGTTCACAGTTCACAAGTTCACAGTTCACAGTTCACAGTTCACAGTTCACAGTTCACAGTTCACAGTTCACAGTTCACAGTTCACACTTCACAGTTCACAGTTCACAGTTCACAATCCGCCGTTCACAGTTCACAATTTGCAGTTCACAGTTCACAGTTCACAGTTCACAGTTCACAGTTCACAGTTCACAGTTCACAGTTCACAGTTCACAGTGCACAGTTCACAGTGCACCCTTCTTAGTTCACAGCTCACAGTTCCCAGTTCACAGTTAACAGTTCACAGTTCACAATCCGCCGTTCACAGTTCACAATTTGCAGTGCACACTTCAAAGTTCACAGGTCGCAGTTCACAGTTCACAGTTCACAGTTCACAGTTCACAGTTCACAGTTCACAGTTCACAGTTCACAGTTCACAGTTCACAGTTCACAGTTCACAGTTCACAGTTCACAGTTCACAGTTCACAGTTCACAGTTCACAGTTCACAGTTCACAGTTCACAGTTCACAGTTCACAGTTCACAGTTCACAGTTCACAGTTCACAGTTCACAGTTCACAGTTCACAGTTCACAGTTCACAGTTCACAGTTCACAGTTCACAGTTCACAGTTCACAGTTCACAGTTCACAGTTCACAGTTCACAGTTCACAGTTCACAGTTCACAGTTCACAGTTCACAGTTCACAGTTCACAGTTCACAGTTCACAGTTCACAGTTCACAGTTCACAGTTCACAGTTCACAGTTCACAGTTCACAGTTCACAGTTCACAGTTCACAGTTCACAGTTCACAGTTCACAGTTCACAGTTCACAGTTCACAGTTCACAGTTCACAGTTCACAGTTCACAGTTCACAGTTCACAGTTCACAGTTCACAGTTCACAGTTCACAGTTCACAGTTCACAGTTCACAGTTCACAGTTCACAGTTCACAGTTCACAGTTCACAGTTCACAGTTCACAGTTCACAGTTCACAGTTCACAGTTCACAGTTCACAGTTCACAGTTCACAGTTCACAGTTCACAGTTCACAGTTCACAGTTCACAGTTCACAGTTCACAGTTCACAGTTCACAGTTCACAGTTCACAGTTCACAGTTCACAGTTCACAGTTCACAGTTCACAGTTCACAGTTCACAGTTCACAGTTCACAGTTCACAGTTCACAGTTCACAGTTCACAGTTCACAGTTCACAGTTCACAGTTCACAGTTCACAGTTCACAGTTCACAGTTCACAGTTCACAGTTCACAGTTCACAGTTCACAGTTCACAGTTCACAGTTCACAGTTCACAGTTCACAGTTCACAGTTCACAGTTCACAGTTCACAGTTCACAGTTCACAGTTCACAGTTCACAGTTCACAGTTCACAGTTCACAGTTCACAGTTCACAGTTCACAGTTCACAGTTCACAGTTCACAGTTCACAGTTCACAGTTCACAGTTCACAGTTCACAGTTCACAGTTCACAGTTCACAGTTCACAGTTCACAGTTCACAGTTCACAGTTCACAGTTCACAGTTCACAGTTCACAGTTCACAGTTCACAGTTCACAGTTCACAGTTCACAGTTCACAGTTCACAGTTCACAGTTCACAGTTCACAGTTCACAGTTCACAGTTCACAGTTCACAGTTCACAGTTCACAGTTCACAGTTCACAGTTCACAGTTCACAGTTCACAGTTCACAGTTCACAGTTCACAGTTCACAGTTCACAGTTCACAGTTCACAGTTCACAGTTCACAGTTCACAGTTCACAGTTCACAGTTCACAGTTCACAGTTCACAGTTCACAGTTCACAGTTCACAGTTCACAGTTCACAGTTCACAGTTCACAGTTCACAGTTCACAGTTCACAGTTCACAGTTCACAGTTCACAGTTCACAGTTCACAGTTCACAGTTCACAGTTCACAGTTCACAGTTCACAGTTCACAGTTCACAGTTCACAGTTCACAGTTCACAGTTCACAGTTCACAGTTCACAGTTCACAGTTCACAGTTCACAGTTCACAGTTCACAGTTCACAGTTCACAGTTCACAGTTCACAGTTCACAGTTCACAGTTCACAGTTCACAGTTCACAGTTCACAGTTCACAGTTCACAGTTCACAGTTCACAGTTCACAGTTCACAGTTCACAGTTCACAGTTCACAGTTCACAGTTCACAGTTCACAGTTCACAGTTCACAGTTCACAGTTCACAGTTCACAGTTCACAGTTCACAGTTCACAGTTCACAGTTCACAGTTCACAGTTCACAGTTCACAGTACACAGTTCACAGTTCACAGTTCACAGTTCACAGTTCACAGTTCACAGTTCACAGTTCACAGTTCACAGTTCACAGTTCACAGTTCACAGTTCACAGTTCACAGTTCACAGTTCACAGTTCACAGTTCACAGTTCACAGTTCACAGTTCACAGTTCACAGTTCACAGTTCACAGTTCACAGTTCACAGTTCACAGTTCACAGTTCACAGTTCACAGTTCACAGTTCACAGTTCACAGTTCACAGTTCACAGATCACAGTTCACAGTTCACAGTTCACAGTTCACAAGTTCACAGTTCACAGTTCACAGTTCACAGTTCACAGTTCACAGTTCACAGTTCACAGTTCACAGTTCACACTTCACAGTTCACAGTTCACAGTTCACAGTTCACAGATCACAGTTCACAGTTCACAGTTCACAGTTCACAAGTTCACAGTTCACAGTTCACAGTTCACAGTTCACAGTTCACAGTTCACAGTTCACAGTTCACACTTCACAGTTCACAGTTCACAGTTCACAATCCGCCGTTCACAGTTCACAATTTGCAGTGCACACTTCAAAGTTCACAGCTCGCAGTTCACAGTTCACAGTTCACACTTCACAGTTCACAGTTCACAGTTCACTGTTCACAAATTGCAGTTCACAGTTCACAGTTCACAGTTCACAGTGCACAGTTCACAGTTCACAGTTCACAGTTCACAGTTCACAGTTCACAGTTCACAGTTCACAGTTCACAGTTCACAGTTCAAAGTTCACAGTTCACTGTTCACAGTTCACTGTTCACAGTTCACTGTTCACAGTTCACAGTTCACAGTTCACAGTTCATAGTTCACAGTTCACAGTTCACAGTTCACAGTTCACAGTTCACAGTTCACAGTTCACAGTTCACAGTTCACTGTTCACAGTTCACTGTTCACAGTTCACAGTTCACAGTTCACAGTTCACAGTTCACAGTTCACAGTTCACAGTTCACAGTTCACAGTTCACAGTTCACAGTTCACAGTTCACAGTTCACAGTTCACAGTTCACAGTTCACAGTTCACAGTTCACAGTTCACAGTTCACAGTTCACAGTTCACAGTTCACAGTTCACAGTTCACAGTTCACAGTTCACAGTTCACAGTTCACAGTTCACAGTTCACAGTTCACAGTTCACAGTTCACAGTTCACAGTTCACAGTTCACAGTTCACAGTTCACAGTTCACAGTTCACAGTTCACAGTTCACAGTTCACAGTTCACAGTTCACAGTTCACAGTTCACAGTTCACAGTTCACAGTTCACAGTTCACAGTTCACAGTTCACAGTTCACAGTTCACAGTTCACAGTTCACAGTTCACAGTTCACAGTTCACAGTTCACAGTTCACAGTTCACAGTTCACAGTTCACAGTTCACAGTTCACAGTTCACAGTTCACAGTTCACAGTTCACAGTTCACAGTTCACAGTCCACAGTTCACAGTTCACAGTGCACCCTTCTTAGTTCACAGTGCACCCTTCTTAGTTCACAGCTCACAGTTCCCAGTTCACAGTTAACAGTTCACAGTTCACAATCCGCCGTTCACAGTTCACAATTTGCAGTGCACACTTCAAAGTTCACAGTTCACTGTTCACAGTTCACTGTTCACAGTTCACAGTTCACAGTCCACAGTTCACAGTTCACAGTGCACCCTTCTTAGTTCACAGCTCACAGTTCCCAGTTCACAGTTCACAGTTCACAGTTCACAGTTCACAGTTCACAGTTCACAGTTCACAGTTCACAGTTCACAGTTCACAGTTCACAGTTCACAGTTCACAGTTCACAGTTCACAGTCCACAGTTCACAGTTCACAGTGCACCCTTCTTAGTTCACAGTGCACCCTTCTTAGTTCACAGCTCACAGTTCCCAGTTCACAGTTAACAGTTCACAGTTCACAATCCGCCGTTCACAGTTCACAATTTGCAGTGCACACTTCACAGTTCACAGTTCACAGTTCACAGTTCACAGTTCACAGTTCACAGTTCACAGTTCACAGTTCACAGTTCACAGTTCACAGTTCACAGTTCACAGTTCACAGTTCACAGTTCACAGTTCACAGTTCACAGTTCACAGTTCACAGTTCACAGTTCACAGTTCACAGTTCACAGTTCACAGTTCACAGTTCACAGTTCACAGTTCACAGCTCACAGTTCCCAGTTCACAGTTCACAGTTCACAGTTCACAGTTCACAGTTCACAGTTCACAGTTCACAGTTCACAGTTCACAGTTCACAGTTCACAGTTCACAGTTCACAGTTCACAGTTCACAGTTCACAGTTCACAGTTCACAGTTCACAGTTCACAGTTCACAGTTCACAGTTCACAGTTCACAGTTCACAGTTCACAGTTCACAGCTCACAGCTCACAGTTCCCAGTTCACAGTTCACAGTTCACAGTTCACAGTTCACAGTTCACAGTTCACAGTTCACAGTTCACAGTTCACAGTTCACAGTTCACAGTTCACAGTTCACAGTTCACAGTTCACAGTTCACAGTTCACAGTTCACAGTTCACAGTTCACAGTTCACAGTTCACAGTCCACAGTTCACAGTTCACAGTGCACCCTTCTTAGTTCACAGTGCACCCTTCTTAGTTCACAGCTCACAGTTCCCAGTTCACAGTTAACAGTTCACAGTTCACACTCCGCCGTTCACAGTTCACAATTTGCAGTGCACACTTCACAGTTCACAGTTCACAGTTCACAGTTCACAGTTCACAGTTCACAGTTCACAGTTCACAGTTCACAGTTCACAGTTCACAGTTCACAGTTCACAGTTCACAGTTCACAGTTCACAGTTCACAGTTCACAGTTCACAGTTCACAGTTCACAGTTCACAGTTCACAGTTCACAGTTCACAGTTCACAGTTCACAGTTCACAGTTCACAGTTCACAGTTCACAGTCCACAGTTCACAGTTCACAGTGCACCCTTCTTAGTTCACAGCTCACAGTTCCCAGTTCACAGTTAACAGTTCACAGTTCACAGTTCACAGTTCACAGTTCACAGTTCACAGTTCACAGTTCACAGTTCACAGTTCACAGTTCACAGTTCACAGTTCACAGTTCACAGTTCACAGTTCACAGTTCACAGTTCACAGTTCACAGTTCACAGTTCACAGTTCACAGTTCACAGTTCACAGTTCACAGTTCACAGTTCACAGTTCACAGTTCACAGGTCACACTTCACAGTTCACAGTTCACAGTTCACAATCCGCCGTTCACAGTTCACAATTTGCAGTGCACACTTCAAAGTTCACAGCTCGCAGTTCACAGTTCACAGTTCACACTTCACAGTTCACTGTTCACAGTTCACAGTTCACAGTTCACAGTTCACAGTTCACAGTTCACAGTTCACAGTTCACAGTTCACAGTTCACTGTTCACAGTTCACAGTTCACAGTTCACAGTTCACAGTTCACAGTTCACAGTTCACAGTTCACAGTTCACAGTTCACAGTTCACAGTTCACAGTTCACAGTTCACAGTTCACAGTTCACAGTTCACAGTTCACAGTTCACAGTTCACAGTTCACAGTTCACAGTTCACAGTTCACAGTTCACAGTTCACAGTTCACAGTTCACAGTTCACAGTTCACAGTTCACAGTTCACAGTTCACAGTTCACAGTTCACAGTTCACAGTTCACAGTTCACAGTTCACAGTTCACAGTTCACAGTTCACAGTTCACAGTTCACAGTTCACAGTTCACAGTTCACAGTTCACAGTTCACAGTTCACAGTTCACAGTTCACAGTTCACAGTTCACAGTTCACAGTTCACAGTTCACAGTGCACAGTTCACAGTGCACCCTTCTTAGTTCACAGCTCACAGTTCCCAGTTCACAGTTAACAGTTCACAGTTCACAATCCGCCGTTCACAGTTCACAATTTGCAGTGCACACTTCAAAGTTCACAGGTCGCAGTTCACAGTTCACAGTTCACAGTTCACAGTTCACAGTTCACAGTTCACAGTTCACAGTTCACAGTTCACAGTTCACAGTTCACAGTTCACAGTTCACAGTTCACAGTTCACACTTCACAGTTCACAGTTCACAGTTCACAGTTCACAGTTCACAGTTCACAGTTCACAGTTCACAGTTCACAGTTCACAGTTCACAGTTCACAGTTCACAGTTCACAGTTCACAGTTCACAGTTCACAGTTCACAGTTCACAGTTCACAGTTCACAAGTTCACAGTTCACAGTTCACAGTTCACAGTTCACAGTTCACAGTTCACAGTTCACAGTTCACACTTCACAGTTCACAGTTCACAGTTCACAATCCGCCGTTCACAGTTCACAATTTGCAGTTCACAGTTCACAGTTCACAGTTCACAGTTCACAGTTCACAGTTCACAGTGCACAGTTCACAGTGCACCCTTCTTAGTTCACAGCTCACAGTTCCCAGTTCACAGTTAACAGTTCACAGTTCACAATCCGCCGTTCACAGTTCACAATTTGCAGTGCACACTTCAAAGTTCACAGGTCGCAGTTCACAGTTCACAGTTCACAGTTCACAGTTCACAGTTCACAGTTCACAGTTCACAGTTCACAGTTCACAGTTCACAGTTCACAGTTCACAGTTCACAGTTCACAGTTCACAGTTCACAGTTCACAGTTCACAGTTCACAGTTCACAGTTCACAGTTCACAGTTCACAGTTCACAGTTCACAGTTCACACTTCACAGTTCACAGTTCACAGTGCACCCTTCTTAGTTCACAGCTCACAGTTCCCAGTTCACAGTTAACAGTTCACAGTTCACAATCCGCCGTTCACAGTTCACAATTTGCAGTGCACACTTCAAAGTTCACAGGTCGCAGTTCACAGTTCACAGTTCACAGTTCACAGTTCACAGTTCACAGTTCACAGTTCACAGTTCACAGTTCACAGTTCACAGTTCACAGTTCACAGTTCACACTTCACAGTTCACAGTTCACAGTTCACAGTTCACAGTTCACAGTTCACAGTTCACAGTTCACAGTTCACAGTTCACAGTTCACAGTTCACAGTTCACAGTTCACAGTTCACAGTTCACAGTTCACAGTTCACAGTTCACAGTTCACAAGTTCACAGTTCACAGTTCACAGTTCACAGTTCACAGTTCACAGTTCACAGTTCACAGTTCACACTTCACAGTTCACAGTTCACAGTTCACAATCCGCCGTTCACAGTTCACAATTTGCAGTTCACAGTTCACAGTTCACAGTTCACAGTTCACAGTTCACAGTTCACAGTGCACAGTTCACAGTGCACCCTTCTTAGTTCACAGCTCACAGTTCCCAGTTCACAGTTAACAGTTCACAGTTCACAATCCGCCGTTCACAGTTCACAATTTGCAGTGCACACTTCAAAGTTCACAGGTCGCAGTTCACAGTTCACAGTTCACAGTTCACAGTTCACAGTTCACAGTTCACAGTTCACAGTTCACAGTTCACAGTTCACAGTTCACAGTTCACAGTTCACAGTTCACAGTTCACAGTTCACAGTTCACAGTTCACAGTTCACAGTTCACAGTTCACAGTTCACAGTTCACAGTTCACACTTCACAGTTCACAGTTCACAGTTCACAGTTCACAGTTCACAGTTCACAGTTCACAGTTCACAGTTCACAGTTCACAGTTCACAGTTCACAGTTCACAGTTCACAGTTCACAGTTCACAGTTCACAGTTCACAGTTCACAGTTCACAGTTCACAGTTCACAGTTCACAGTTCACAGTTCACAGTTCACAGTTCACAAGTTCACAGTTCACAGTTCACAGTTCACAGTTCACAATCCGCCGTTCACAGTTCACAATTTGCAGTGCACACTTCAAAGTTCACAGCTCGCAGTTCACAGTTCACAGTTCACACTTCACAGTTCACAGTTCACAGTTCACTGTTCACAAATTGCAGTTCACAGTTCACAGTTCACAGTTCACAGTGCACAGTTCACAGTTCACAGTTCACAGTTCACAGTTCACAGTTCACAGTTCACAGTTCACAGTTCACAGTTCACAGTTCACAGTTCAAAGTTCACAGTTCACTGTTCACAGTTCACTGTTCACAGTTCACTGTTCACAGTTCACAGTTCACAGTTCACAGTTCACAGTTCACAGTTCACAGTTCACAGTTCACAGTTCACAGTTCACAGTTCACAGTTCACAGTTCACAGTTCACTGTTCACAGTTCACTGTTCACAGTTCACTGTTCACAGTTCACAGTTCACAGTTCACAGTTCACAGTTCACAGTTCACAGTTCACAGTTCACAGTTCACAGTTCACAGTTCACAGTTCACAGTTCACAGTTCACAGTTCACAGTTCACAGTTCACAGTTCACAGTTCACAGTTCACAGTTCACAGTTCACAGTTCACAGTTCACAGTTCACAGTTCACAGTTCACAGTTCACAGTTCACAGTTCACAGTTCACAGTTCACAGTTCACAGTTCACAGTTCACAGTTCACAGTTCACAGTTCACAGTTCACAGTTCACAGTTCACAGTTCACAGTTCACAGTTCACAGTTCACAGTTCACAGTTCACAGTTCACAGTTCACAGTTCACAGTTCACAGTTCACAGTTCACAGTTCACAGTTCACAGTGCACAGTTCACAGTGCACCCTTCTTAGTTCACAGCTCACAGTTCCCAGTTCACAGTTAACAGTTCACAGTTCACAATCCGCCGTTCACAGTTCACAATTTGCAGTGCACACTTCAAAGTTCACAGGTCGCAGTTCACAGTTCACAGTTCACAGTTCACAGTTCACAGTTCACAGTTCACAGTTCACAGTTCACAGTTCACAGTTCACAGTTCACAGTTCACAGTTCACAGTTCACAGTTCACACTTCACAGTTCACAGTTCACAGTGCACCCTTCTTAGTTCACAGCTCACAGTTCCCAGTTCACAGTTAACAGTTCACAGTTCACAATCCGCCGTTCACAGTTCACAATTTGCAGTGCACACTTCAAAGTTCACAGGTCGCAGTTCACAGTTCACAGTTCACAGTTCACAGTTCACAGTTCACAGTTCACAGTTCACAGTTCACAGTTCACAGTTCACAGTTCACAGTTCACAGTTCACAGTTCACAGTTCACACTTCACAGTTCACAGTTCACAGTTCACAGTTCACAGTTCACAGTTCACAGTTCACAGTTCACAGTTCACAGTTCACAGTTCACAGTTCACAGTTCACAGTTCACAGTTCACAGTTCACAGTTCACAGTTCACAGTTCACAGTTCACAAGTTCACAGTTCACAGTTCACAGTTCACAGTTCACAGTTCACAGTTCACAGTTCACAGTTCACAGTTCACAGTTCACACTTCACAGTTCACAGTTCACAGTTCACAATCCGCCGTTCACAGTTCACAATTTGCAGTTCACAGTTCACAGTTCACAGTTCACAGTTCACAGTTCACAGTTCACAGTTCACAGTGCACAGTTCACAGTGCACCCTTCTTAGTTCACAGCTCACAGTTCCCAGTTCACAGTTAACAGTTCACAGTTCACAATCCGCCGTTCACAGTTCACAATTTGCAGTGCACACTTCAAAGTTCACAGGTCGCAGTTCACAGTTCACAGTTCACAGTTCACAGTTCACAGTTCACAGTTCACAGTTCACAGTTCACAGTTCACAGTTCACAGTTCACAGTTCACAGTTCACAGTTCACAGTTCACAGTTCACAGTTCACAGTTCACAGTTCACAGTTCACAGTTCACAGTTCACAGTTCACAGTTCACACTTCACAGTTCACACTTCACAGTTCACAGTTCACAGTTCACAGTTCACAGTTCACAGTTCACAGTTCACAGTTCACAGTTCACAGTTCACAGTTCACAGTTCACAGTTCACAGTTCACAGTTCACAGTTCACAGTTCACAGTTCACAGTTCACAGTTCACAGTTCACAGTTCACAGTTCACAGTTCACAGTTCACAGTTCACAAGTTCACAGTTCACAGTTCACAGTTCACAGTTCACAATCCGCCGTTCACAGTTCACAATTTGCAGTGCACACTTCAAAGTTCACAGCTCGCAGTTCACAGTTCACAGTTCACACTTCACAGTTCACAGTTCACAGTTCACTGTTCACAAATTGCAGTTCACAGTTCACAGTTCACAGTTCACAGTGCACAGTTCACAGTTCACAGTTCACAGTTCACAGTTCACAGTTCACAGTTCACAGTTCACAGTTCACAGTTCACAGTTCAAAGTTCACAGTTCACTGTTCACAGTTCACTGTTCACAGTTCACTGTTCACAGTTCACAGTTCACAGTTCACAGTTCACAGTTCACAGTTCACAGTTCACAGTTCACAGTTCACAGTTCACAGTTCACAGTTCACAGTTCACAGTTCACTGTTCACAGTTCACTGTTCACAGTTCACTGTTCACAGTTCACAGTTCACAGTTCACAGTTCACAGTTCACAGTTCACAGTTCACAGTTCACAGTTCACAGTTCACAGTTCACAGTTCACAGTTCACAGTTCACAGTTCACAGTTCACAGTTCACAGTTCACAGTTCACAGTTCACAGTTCACAGTTCACAGTTCACAGTTCACAGTTCACAGTTCACAGTTCACAGTTCACAGTTCACAGTTCACAGTTCACAGTTCACAGTTCACAGTTCACAGTTCACAGTTCACAGTTCACAGTTCACAGTTCACAGTTCACAGTTCACAGTTCACAGTTCACAGTTCACAGTTCACAGTTCACAGTTCACAGTTCACAGTTCACAGTTCACAGTTCACAGTTCACAGTTCACAGTTCACAGTTCACAGTTCACAGTTCACAGTTCACAGTTCACAGTTCACAGTTCACAGTTCACAGTTCACAGTTCACAGTTCACAGTTCACAGTCCACAGTTCACAGTTCACAGTGCACCCTTCTTAGTTCACAGTGCACCCTTCTTAGTTCACAGCTCACAGTTCCCAGTTCACAGTTAACAGTTCACAGTTCACAATCCGCCGTTCACAGTTCACAATTTGCAGTGCACACTTCAAAGTTCACAGTTCACTGTTCACAGTTCACTGTTCACAGTTCACAGTTCACAGTCCACAGTTCACAGTTCACAGTGCACCCTTCTTAGTTCACAGCTCACAGTTCCCAGTTCACAGTTCACAGTTCACAGTTCACAGTTCACAGTTCACAGTTCACAGTTCACAGTTCACAGTTCACAGTTCACAGTTCACAGTTCACAGTTCACAGTTCACAGTTCACAGTCCACAGTTCACAGTTCACAGTGCACCCTTCTTAGTTCACAGTGCACCCTTCTTAGTTCACAGCTCACAGTTCCCAGTTCACAGTTAACAGTTCACAGTTCACAATCCGCCGTTCACAGTTCACAATTTGCAGTGCACACTTCACAGTTCACAGTTCACAGTTCACAGTTCACAGTTCACAGTTCACAGTTCACAGTTCACAGTTCACAGTTCACAGTTCACAGTTCACAGTTCACAGTTCACAGTTCACAGTTCACAGTTCACAGTTCACAGTTCACAGTTCACAGTTCACAGTTCACAGTTCACAGTTCACAGTTCACAGTTCACAGTTCACAGTTCACAGCTCACAGTTCCCAGTTCACAGTTCACAGTTCACAGTTCACAGTTCACAGTTCACAGTTCACAGTTCACAGTTCACAGTTCACAGTTCACAGTCCACAGTTCACAGTTCACAGTGCACCCTTCTTAGTTCACAGTGCACCCTTCTTAGTTCACAGCTCACAGTTCCCAGTTCACAGTTAACAGTTCACAGTTCACACTCCGCCGTTCACAGTTCACAATTTGCAGTGCACACTTCACAGTTCACAGTTCACAGTTCACAGTTCACAGTTCACAGTTCACAGTTCACAGTTCACAGTTCACAGTTCACAGTTCACAGTTCACAGTTCACAGTTCACAGTTCACAGTTCACAGTTCACAGTTCACAGTTCACAGTTCACAGTTCACAGTTCACAGTTCACAGTTCACAGTTCACAGTTCACAGTTCACAGTTCACAGTTCACAGTTCACAGTCCACAGTTCACAGTTCACAGTGCACCCTTCTTAGTTCACAGCTCACAGTTCCCAGTTCACAGTTAACAGTTCACAGTTCACAGTTCACAGTTCACAGTTCACAGTTCACAGTTCACAGTTCACAGTTCACAGTTCACAGTTCACAGTTCACAGTTCACAGTTCACAGTTCACAGTTCACAGTTCACAGTTCACAGTTCACAGTTCACAGTTCACAGTTCACAGTTCACAGTTCACAGTTCACAGTTCACAGTTCACAGTTCACAGGTCACACTTCACAGTTCACAGTTCACAGTTCACAATCCGCCGTTCACAGTTCACAATTTGCAGTGCACACTTCAAAGTTCACAGCTCGCAGTTCACAGTTCACAGTTCACACTTCACAGTTCACTGTTCACAGTTCACAGTTCACAGTTCACAGTTCACAGTTCACAGTTCACAGTTCACAGTTCACAGTTCACAGTTCACAGTTCACTGTTCACAGTTCACAGTTCACAGTTCACAGTTCACAGTTCACAGTTCACAGTTCACAGTTCACAGTTCACAGTTCACAGTTCACAGTTCACAGTTCACAGTTCACAGTTCACAGTTCACAGTTCACAGTTCACAGTTCACAGTTCACAGTTCACAGTTCACAGTTCACAGTTCACAGTTCACAGTTCACAGTTCACAGTTCACAGTTCACAGTTCACAGTTCACAGTTCACAGTTCACAGTTCACAGTTCACAGTTCACAGTTCACAGTTCACAGTTCACAGTTCACAGTTCACAGTTCACAGTTCACAGTTCACAGTTCACAGTTCACAGTTCACAGTTCACAGTTCACAGTTCACAGTTCACAGTTCACAGTTCACAGTTCACAGTTCACAGTTCACAGTTCACAGTTCACAGTGCACAGTTCACAGTGCACCCTTCTTAGTTCACAGCTCACAGTTCCCAGTTCACAGTTAACAGTTCACAGTTCACAATCCGCCGTTCACAGTTCACAATTTGCAGTGCACACTTCAAAGTTCACAGGTCGCAGTTCACAGTTCACAGTTCACAGTTCACAGTTCACAGTTCACAGTTCACAGTTCACAGTTCACAGTTCACAGTTCACAGTTCACAGTTCACAGTTCACAGTTCACAGTTCACACTTCACAGTTCACAGTTCACAGTTCACAGTTCACAGTTCACAGTTCACAGTTCACAGTTCACAGTTCACAGTTCACAGTTCACAGTTCACAGTTCACAGTTCACAGTTCACAGTTCACAGTTCACAGTTCACAGTTCACAGTTCACAAGTTCACAGTTCACAGTTCACAGTTCACAGTTCACAGTTCACAGTTCACAGTTCACAGTTCACACTTCACAGTTCACAGTTCACAGTTCACAATCCGCCGTTCACAGTTCACAATTTGCAGTTCACAGTTCACAGTTCACAGTTCACAGTTCACAGTTCACAGTTCACAGTGCACAGTTCACAGTGCACCCTTCTTAGTTCACAGCTCACAGTTCCCAGTTCACAGTTAACAGTTCACAGTTCACAATCCGCCGTTCACAGTTCACAATTTGCAGTGCACACTTCAAAGTTCACAGGTCGCAGTTCACAGTTCACAGTTCACAGTTCACAGTTCACAGTTCACAGTTCACAGTTCACAGTTCACAGTTCACAGTTCACAGTTCACAGTTCACAGTTCACAGTTCACAGTTCACAGTTCACAGTTCACAGTTCACAGTTCACAGTTCACAGTTCACAGTTCACAGTTCACACTTCACAGTTCACAGTTCACAGTTCACAGTTCACAGTTCACAGTTCACAGTTCACAGTTCACAGTTCACAGTTCACAGTTCACAGTTCACAGTTCACAGTTCACAGTTCACAGTTCACAGTTCACAGTTCACAGTTCACAGTTCACAGTTCACAGTTCACAGTTCACAGTTCACAGTTCACAGTTCACAGTTCACAGTTCACAAGTTCACAGTTCACAGTTCACAGTTCACAGTTCACAGTTCACAGTTCACAGTTCACAGTTCACACTTCACAGTTCACAGTTCACAGTTCACAATCCGCCGTTCACAGTTCACAATTTGCAGTTCACAGTTCACAGTTCACAGTTCACAGTTCACAGTTCACAGTTCACAGTTCACAGTTCACAGTTCACAGTTCACAGTTCACAGTTCACAGTTCACAGTTCACAGTTCACAGTTCACAGTTCACAGTTCACAGTTCACAGTTCACAGTTCACAGTTCACAGTTCACAGTTCACAGTTCACAGTTCACAGTTCACAGTTCACAGTTCACAGTTCACAGTTCACAGTTCACAGTTCACAGTCCACAGTTCACAGTTCACAGTGCACCCTTCTTAGTTCACAGTGCACCCTTCTTAGTTCACAGCTCACAGTTCCCAGTTCACAGTTAACAGTTCACAGTTCACAATCCGCCGTTCACAGTTCACAATTTGCAGTGCACACTTCAAAGTTCACAGTTCACAGTTCACAGTTCACAGTTCACAGTTCACAGTCCACAGTTCACAGTTCACAGTGCACCCTTCTTAGTTCACAGTGCACCCTTCTTAGTTCACAGCTCACAGTTCCCAGTTCACAGTTAACAGTTCACAGTTCACAATCCGCCGTTCACAGTTCACAATTTGCAGTGCACACTTCACAGTTCACAGTTCACAGTTCACAGTTCACAGTTCACAGTTCACAGTTCACAGTTCACAGTTCACAGTTCACAGTTCACAGTTCACAGTTCACAGTTCACAGTTCACAGTTCACAGTTCACAGTTCACAGTTCACAGTTCACAGTTCACAGTTCACAGTTCACAGTTCACAGTTCACAGTTCACAGTTCACAGTTCACAGTTCACAGTTCACAGTTCACAGTTCACAGTTCACAGTTCACAGTTCACAGTTCACAGTTCACAGTTCACAGTTCACAGTTCACAGTCCACAGTTCACAGTTCACAGTGCACCCTTCTTAGTTCACAGCTCACAGTTCCCAGTTCACAGTTAACAGTTCACAGTTCACAGTTCACAGTTCACAGTTCACAGTTCACAGTTCACAGTTCACAGTTCACAGTTCACAGTTCACAGTTCACAGTTCACAGTTCACAGTTCACAGTTCACAGTTCACAGTTCACAGTTCACAGTTCACAGTTCACAGTTCACAGTTCACAGTTCACAGTTCACAGTTCACAGTTCACAGTTCACAAGTTCACAGTTCACAGTTCACACTTCACAGTTCACAGTTCACAGTTCACAGTTCACAGTTCACAGTTCACACTTCACAGTTCACAGTTCACAGTTCACAATCCGCCGTTCACAGTTCACAATTTGCAGTGCACACTTCAAAGTTCACAGCTCGCAGTTCACAGTTCACAGTTCACACTTCACAGTTCACAGTTCACAGTTCACAGTTCACAGTTCACAGTTCACAGTTCACAGTTCACAGTTCACAGTTCACAGTTCACAGTTCACAGTTCACAGTTCACAGTTCACAGTTCACAGTTCACAGTTCACAGTTCACAGTTCACAGTTCACAGTTCACAGTTCACAGTTCACAGTTCACAGTTCACAGTTCACAGTTCACAGTTCACAGTTCACAGTTCACAGTTCACAGTTCACAGTTCACAGTTCACAGTTCACAGTTCACAGTTCACAGTTCACAGTTCACAGTTCACAGTTCACAGTTCACAGTTCACAGTTCACAGTTCACAGTTCACAGTTCACAGTTCACAGTTCACAGTTCACAGTTCACAGTTCACAGTTCACAGTTCACAGTTCACAGTTCACAGTTCACAGTTCACAGTTCACAGTTCACAGTTCACAGTTCACAGTTCACAGTTCACAGTTCACAGTTCACAGTTCACAGTTCACAGTTCACAGTTCACAGTTCACAGTTCACAGTTCACAGTTCACAGTTCACAGTTCACAGTTCACAGTTCACAGTTCACAGTTCACAGTTCACAGTCCACAGTTCACAGTTCACAGTGCACCCTTCTTAGTTCACAGTGCACCCTTCTTAGTTCACAGCTCACAGTTCCCAGTTCACAGTTCACAGTTCACAGTTCACAGTTCACAGTTCACAGTTCACAGTTCACAGTTCACAGTTCACAGTTCACAGTTCACAGTTCACAGTTCACACTTCACAGTTCACAGTTCACAGTTCACAATCCGCCGTTCACAGTTCACAATTTGCAGTGCACACTTCAAAGTTCACAGCTCGCAGTTCACAGTTCACAGTTCACACTTCACAGTTCACAGTTCACAGTTCACAGTTCACAGTTCACAGTTCACAGTTCACAGTTCACAGTTCACAGTTCACAGTTCACAGTTCACAGTTCACAGTTCACAGTTCACAGTTCACAGTTCACAGTTCACAGTTCACAGTTCACAGTTCACAGTTCACAGTTCACAGTTCACAGTTCACAGTTCACAGTTCACAGTTCACAGTTCACAGTTCACAGTTCACAGTTCACAGTTCACAGTTCACAGTTCACAGTTCACAGTTCACAGTTCACAGTTCACAGTTCACAGTTCACAGTTCACAGTTCACAGTTCACAGTTCACAGTTCACAGTTCACAGTTCACAGTTCACAGTTCACAGTTCACAGTTCACAGTTCACAGTTCACAGTTCACAGTTCACAGTTCACAGTTCACAGTTCACAGTTCACAGTTCACAGTTCACAGTTCACAGTTCACAGTTCACAGTCCACAGTTCACAGTTCACAGTGCACCCTTCTTAGTTCACAGTGCACCCTTCTTAGTTCACAGTTCACAGTTCACAGTTCACACTTCACAGTTCACAGTTCACAATCCGCCGTTCACAGTTCACAATTTGCAGTGCACACTTCAAAGTTCACAGCTCGCAGTTCACAGTTCACAGTTCACACTTCACAGTTCACAGTTCACAGTTCACTGTTCACAAATTGCAGTTCACAGTTCACAGTTCACAGTTCACAGTTCACAGTTCACAGTTCACAGTTCACAGTTCACAGTTCACAGTTCACAGTTCACAGTTCACAGTTCACAGTTCACAGTTCACAGTTCACAGTTCACAGTTCACAGTTCACAGTTCACAGTTCACAGTTCACAGTTCACAGTTCACAGTTCACAGTTCACAGTTCACAGTTCACAGTTCACAGTTCACAGTTCACAGTTCACAGTTCACAGTTCACAGTTCACAGTTCACAGTTCACAGTTCACAGTTCACAGTTCACAGTTCACAGTTCACAGTTCACAGTTCACAGTTCACAGTTCACAGTTCACAGTTCACAGTTCACAGTTCACAGTTCACAGTTCACAGTTCACAGTTCACAGTTCACAGTTCACAGTTCACAGTTCACAGTTCACAGTTCACAGTTCACAGTTCACAGTTCACAGTTCACAGTTCACAGTTCACAGTTCACAGTTCACAGTTCACAGTTCACAGTTCACAGTTCACAGTTCACAGTTCACAGTTCACAGTTCACAGTTCACAGTTCACAGTTCACAGTTCACAGTTCACAGTTCACAGTTCACAGTTCACAGTTCACAGTTCACAGTTCACAGTTCACAGTTCACAGTTCACAGTTCACAGTTCACAGTTCACAGTTCACAGTTCACAGTTCACAGTCCACAGTTCACAGTTCACAGTGCACCCTTCTTAGTTCACAGTGCACCCTTCTTAGTTCACAGCTCACAGTTCCCAGTTCACAGTTAACAGTTCACAGTTCACAATCCGCCGTTACAGTTCACAATTTGCAGTGCACACTTCAAAGTTCACAGTTCACAGTTCACAGTTCACAGTTCACAGTCCACAGTTCACAGTTCACAGTGCACCCTTCTTAGTTCACAGCTCACAGTTCCCAGTTCACAGTTCACAGTTCACAGTTCACAGTTCACAGTTCACAGTTCATAGCTCGCAGTTCACAGTTCACAGTTCACTGTTCACAAATCGCAGTTCACAGTTCACAGTTCACAGTTCACACTTCACAGTTCACAGTTCACAGTTCACAGTGCACCGTTCTTAGTTCACAGCTCACAGTTCACAGTTCACAGTTAACAGTTCACAGTTCACAATCCGCCGTTCACAGTTCACAATTTGCAGTGCACACTTCAAAGTTCACAGCTCGCAGTTCACAGTTCACAGTTCACAGTTCACAGTTCACAGTTCACAGTTAACAGTTCACAGTGCACCCTTCTCAGTTCACAGCTCACAGTTTCCAGTTCACAATTTGCAGTGCACACTTCAAAGTTCACAGCTCGCAGTTCACAGTTCACAGTTCACAGTTCACAGTTCACAGTTCACAGTTCACAGTTCACAGTTCACAGTTCACAGTTCACAGTTCACAGTTCACAGTTCACAGTTCACAGTTCACAGTTCACAGTTCACAGTTCACAGTTCACAGTTCACAGTTCACAGTTCACAGTTCACAGTTCACAGTTCACAGTTCACAGCTCACAGTTCCCAGTTCACAGTTAACAGTTCACAGTTCACAATCCGCCGTTACAGTTCACAATTTGCAGTGCACACTTCAAAGTTCACAGTTCACAGTTCACAGTTCACAGTTCACAGTCCACAGTTCACAGTTCACAGTGCACCCTTCTTAGTTCACAGCTCACAGTTCCCAGTTCACAGTTCACAGTTCACAGTTCACAGTTCACAGTTCACAGTTCATAGCTCGCAGTTCACAGTTCACAGTTCACTGTTCACAAATCGCAGTTCACAGTTCACAGTTCACAGTTCACACTTCACAGTTCACAGTTCACAGTTCACAGTGCACCGTTCTTAGTTCACAGCTCACAGTTCACAGTTCACAGTTAACAGTTCACAGTTCACAATCCGCCGTTCACAGTTCACAATTTGCAGTGCACACTTCAAAGTTCACAGCTCGCAGTTCACAGTTCACAGTTCACAGTTCACAGTTCACAGTTCACAGTTAACAGTTCACAGTGCACCCTTCTCAGTTCACAGCTCACAGTTTCCAGTTCACAATTTGCAGTGCACACTTCAAAGTTCACAGCTCGCAGTTCACAGTTCACAGTTCACAGTTCACAGTTCACAGTTCACAGTTCACAGTTCACAGTTCACAGTTCACAGTTCACAGTTCACAGTTCACAGTTCACAGTTCACAGTTCACAGTTCACAGTTCACAGTTCACAGTTCACAGTTCACAGTTCACAGTTCACAGTTCACAGTTCACAGTTCACAGTTCACAGTTCACAGTTCACAGTTCACAGTTCACAGTTCACAGTTCACAGTTCACAGTTCACAGTTCACAGTTCACAGTTCACAGTTCACAGTTCACAGTTCACAGTTCACAGTTCACAGTCCACAGTTCACAGTTCACAGTGCACCCTTCTTAGTTCACAGTGCACCCTTCTTAGTTCACAGCTCACAGTTCCCAGTTCACAGTTAACAGTTCACAGTTCACAATCCGCCGTTCACAGTTCACAATTTGCAGTGCACACTTCAAAGTTCACAGTTCACAGTTCACAGTTCACAGTTCACAGTCCACAGTTCACAGTTCACAGTGCACCCTTCTTAGTTCACAGCTCACAGTTCCCAGTTCACAGTTCACAGTTCACAGTTCACAGTTCACAGTTCACAGTTCACAGTTCACAGTTCACAGTCCACAGATCACAGTTCACAGTGCACCCTTCTTAGTTCACAGTGCACCCTTCTTAGTTCACAGCTCACAGTTCCCAGTTCACAGTTAACAGTTCACAGTTCACAATCCGCCGTTCACAGTTCACAATTTGCAGTGCACACTTCACAGTTCACAGTTCACAGTTCACAGTTCACAGTTCACAGTTCACAGTTCACAGTTCACAGTTCACAGTTCACAGTTCACAGTTCACAGTTCACAGTTCACAGTTCACAGTTCACAGTTCACAGTTCACAGTTCACAGTTCACAGTTCACAGTTCACAGTTCACAGTTCACAGTTCACAGTTCACAGTTCACAGTTCACAGTTCACACTTCACAGTTCACAGTTCACAGTTCACAGTTCACAGTTCACAGTTCACAGTTCACAGTTCACAGTTCACAGTTCACAGTTCACAGTCCACAGTTCACAGTTCACAGTGCACCCTTCTTAGTTCACAGCTCACAGTTCCCAGTTCACAGTTAACAGTTCACAGTTCACAGTTCACAGCTCGCAGTTCACAGTTCACAGTTCACAGTTCACAGTTCACAGTTCACAGTTCACAGTTCACAGTTCACAGTTCACAGTTCACAGTTCACAGTTCACAGTTCACAGTTCACAGTTCACAGTTCACAGTTCACAGTTCACAGTTCACAGTTCACAGTTCACAGTTCACAGTTCACAGTTCACAGTTCACAGTTCACAGTTCACAGTTCACAGTTCACAGTTCACAGTTCACAGTTCACAGTTCACAGTTCACAGTTCACAGTTCACAGTTCACAGTTCACAGTTCACAGTTCACAGTTCACAGTTCACAGTTCACAGTTCACAGTTCACAGTTCACAGTTCACAGTTCACAGTTCACAGTCCACAGTTCACAGTTCACAGTGCACCCTTCTTAGTTCACAGTGCACCCTTCTTAGTTCACAGCTCACAGTTCCCAGTTCACAGTTAACAGTTCACAGTTCACAATCCGCCGTTCACAGTTCACAATTTGCAGTGCACACTTCAAAGTTCACAGTTCACAGTTCACAGTTCACAGTCCACAGTTCACAGTTCACAGTGCACCCTTCTTAGTTCACAGCTCACAGTTCCCAGTTCACAGTTCACAGTTCACAGTTCACAGTTCACAGTTCACAGTTCATAGCTCGCAGTTCACAGTTCACAGTTCACTGTTCACAAATCGCAGTTCACAGTTCACAGTTCACACTTCACAGTTCACAGTTCACAGTTCACAGTTCACAGTTAACAGTTCACAGTGCACCCTTCTCAGTTCACAGCTCACAGTTTCCAGTTCACAATTTGCAGTGCACACTTCAAAGTTCACAGCTCGCAGTTCACAGTTCACAGTTCACAGTTCACAGTTCACAGTTCACAGTTCACAGTTCACAGTTCACAGTTCACAGTTCACAGTTCACAGTTCACAGTTCACAGTTCACAGTTCACAGTTCACAGTTCACAGTTCACTGTTCACAGTTCACAGTTCACAGTTCACAGTTCACAGTTCACAGTTCACAGTTCACAGTTCACAGTTCACAGTTCACAGTTCACAGTTCACAGTTCACAGTTCACAGTTCACAGTTCACAATCCGCCGTTCACAGTTCACAATTTGCAGTGCACACTTCAAAGTTCACAGCTCGCAGTTCACAGTTCACAGTTCACACTTCACAGTTCACACTTCACAGTTCACAGTTCACAGTTCACAGTTCACAGTTCACAGTTCACAGTTCACAGTTAACAGTTCACAGTTCACAATCCGCCGTTCACAGTTCACAATTTGCAGTGCACACTTCAAAGTTCACAGCTCGCAGTTCACAGTTCACAGTTCACAGTTCACAGTTCACAGTTCACAGTTAACAGTTCACAGTGCACCCTTCTCAGTTCACAGCTCACAGTTTCCAGTTCACAATTTGCAGTGCACACTTCAAAGTTCACAGCTCGCAGTTCACAGTTCACAGTTCACAGTTCACAGTTCACAGTTCACGTTCACAGTTCACAGTTCACAGTTCACAGTTCACAGTTCACAGTTCACAGTTCACAGTTCACAGTTCACAGTTCACAGTTCACAGTTCACAGTTCACAGTTCACAGTTCACAGTTCACAGTTCACAGTTCACAGTTCACAGTTCACAGTTCACAGTTCACAGTTCACTGTTCACAGTTCACAGTTCACAGTTCACAGTTCACAGTTCACAGTTCACAGTTCACAGTTCACAGTTCACAGTTCACAGTTAACAGTTCACAGTTCACAATCCGCCGTTCACAGTTCACAGTTCACAGTTCACAGTTCACAGTTCACAGTTCACAGTTCACAGTTCACAGTTCACAGTTCACAGTTCACAGTTCACAGTTCACTGTTCACAGTTCACAGTTCACAGTTCACAGTTCACAGTTCACAGTTCACAGTTCACAGTTCACAGTTCACAGTTCACAGTTCACAGTTCACAGTTCACAGTTCGCAGTTCACAGTTCACAGTTCACAGTTCACAGTTCACAGTTCACAGTTCACAGTTCACAGTCCACAGTTCACAGTTCACAGTGCACCCTTCTTAGTTCACAGCTCACAGTTCCCAGTTCACAGTTAACAGTTCACAGTTCACAATCCGCCGTTCACAGTTCACAATTTGCAGTGCACACTTCAAAGTTCACAGCTCGCAGTTCACAGTTCACAGTTCACACTTCACAGTTCACACTTCACAGTTCACAGTTCACAGTTCACAGTTCACAGTTCACAGTTCACAGTTCACAGTTCACAGTTCACAGCTCGCAGTTCACAGTTCACAGATCACAGTTCACAGTTCACAGTTCATAGTTCACAGTTCACAGTTCACAGTTCACAGTTCACAGTTCACACTTCACAGTCCACAGTTCACAGTTCACAGTGCACCCTTCTTAGTTCACAGCTCACAGTTCCCAGTTCACAGTTAACAGTTCACAGTTCACAATCAGCCGTTCACAGTTCACAATTTGCAGTGCACACTTCAAAGTTCACAGCTCGCAGTTCACAGTTCACAGTTCACAGTTCACAGTTCACAGTTCACAGTTCACAGTTCACAGTTCACAGTTCACAGTTCACAGTTCACAGTTCACAGTTCACAGTTCACAGTTCACATTTCACAGTTCACAGTTCACAGTTCACAGTTCACAGTTCACAGTTCACAGTTCACAGTTCACAGTTCACAGTTCACAGTTCACAGTTCACAGTTCACAGTTCACAGTTCACAGTTCACACTTCACACTTCACAGTTCACAGTTCACAGTTCACAGTTCACAGTTCACAGTTCACAGTTCACAGTTCACAGTTCACAGTTCACAGTTCACAGTTCACAGTTCACAGTTCACAGTCCACAGTTCACAGTTCACAGTGCACCCTTCTTAGTTCACAGCTCACAGTTCCCAGTTCACAGTTAACAGTTCACAGTTCACAGTTCACAGCTCGCAGTTCACAGTTCACAGTTCACAGTTCACAGTTCACAGTTCACAGTTCACAGTTCACAGTTCACAGTTCACAGTTCACAGTTCACAGTTCACAGTTCACAGTTCACAGTTCACAGTTCACAGTTCACAGTTCACAGTTCACAGTTCACAGTTCACAGTTCACAGTTCACAGTTCACAGTTCACAGTTCACAGTTCACAGTTCACAGTTCACAGTTCACAGTTCACAGTCCACAGTTCACAGTTCACAGTGCACCCTTCTTAGTTCACAGTGCACCCTTCTTAGTTCACAGCTCACAGTTCCCAGTTCACAGTTAACAGTTCACAGTTCACAATCCGCCGTTCACAGTTCACAATTTGCAGTGCACACTTCAAAGTTCACAGTTCACAGTTCACAGTTCACAGTTCACAGTCCACAGTTCACAGTTCACAGTGCACCCTTCTTAGTTCACAGCTCACAGTTCCCAGTTCACAGTTCACAGTTCACAGTTCACAGTTCACAGTTCACAGTTCATAGCTCGCAGTTCACAGTTCACAGTTCACTGTTCACAAATCGCAGTTCACAGTTCACAGTTCACACTTCACAGTTCACAGTTCACAGTTCACAGTTCACAGTTCACAGTTCACAGTTAACAGTTCACAGTGCACCCTTCTCAGTTCACAGCTCACAGTTTCCAGTTCACAATTTGCAGTGCACACTTCAAAGTTCACAGCTCGCAGTTCACAGTTCACAGTTCACAGTTCACAGTTCACAGTTCACAGTTCACAGTTCACAGTTCACAGTTCACAGTTCACAGTTCACAGTTCACAGTTCACAGTTCACAGTTCACAGTTCACAGTTCACAGTTCACAGTTCACAGTTCACTGTTCACAGTTCACAGTTCACAGTTCACAGTTCACAGTTCACAGTTCACAGTTCACAGTTCACAGTTCACAGTTCACAGTTCACAGTTCACAGTTCACAGTTCACAGTTCACAATCCGCCGTTCACAGTTCACAATTTGCAGTGCACACTTCAAAGTTCACAGCTCGCAGTTCACAGTTCACAGTTCACACTTCACAGTTCACACTTCACAGTTCACAGTTCACAGTTCACAGTTCACAGTTCACAGTTCACAGTTCACAGTTAACAGTTCACAGTTCACAATCCGCCGTTCACAGTTCACAATTTGCAGTGCACACTTCAAAGTTCACAGCTCGCAGTTCACAGTTCACAGTTCACAGTTCACAGTTCACAGTTCACAGTTAACAGTTCACAGTGCACCCTTCTCAGTTCACAGCTCACAGTTTCCAGTTCACAATTTGCAGTGCACACTTCAAAGTTCACAGCTCGCAGTTCACAGTTCACAGTTCACAGTTCACAGTTCACAGTTCACAGTTCACAGTTCACAGTTCACAGTTCACAGTTCACAGTTCACAGTTCACAGTTCACAGTTCACAGTTCACAGTTCACAGTTCACAGTTCACAGTTCACAGTTCACAGTTCACAGTTCACAGTTCACAGTTCACAGTTCACAGTTCACAGTTCACTGTTCACAGTTCACAGTTCACAGTTCACAGTTCACAGTTCACAGTTCACAGTTCACAGTTCACAGTTCACAGTTCACAGTTCACAGTTAACAGTTCACAGTTCACAATCCGCCGTTCACAGTTCACAGTTCACAGTTCACAGTTCACAGTTCACAGTTCACAGTTCACAGTTCACAGTTCACAGTTCACAGTTCACAGTTCACTGTTCACAGTTCACAGTTCACAGTTCACAGTTCACAGTTCACAGTTCACAGTTCACAGTTCACAGTTCACAGTTCACAGTTCACAGTTCACAGTTCACAGTTCGCAGTTCACAGTTCACAGTTCACAGTTCACAGTTCACAGTTCACAGTTCACAGTTCACAGTTCACAGTCCACAGTTCACAGTTCACAGTGCACCCTTCTTAGTTCACAGCTCACAGTTCCCAGTTCACAGTTAACAGTTCACAGTTCACAATCCGCCGTTCACAGTTCACAATTTGCAGTGCACACTTCAAAGTTCACAGCTCGCAGTTCACAGTTCACAGTTCACACTTCACAGTTCACACTTCACAGTTCACAGTTCACAGTTCACAGTTCACAGTTCACAGTTCACAGTTCACAGTTCACAGTTCACAGTTCACAGTTCACAGCTCGCAGTTCACAGTTCACAGATCACAGTTCACAGTTCACAGTTCATAGTTCACAGTTCACAGTTCACAGTTCACAGTTCACAGTTCACACTTCACAGTCCACAGTTCACAGTTCACAGTGCACCCTTCTTAGTTCACAGCTCACAGTTCCCAGTTCACAGTTAACAGTTCACAGTTCACAATCAGCCGTTCACAGTTCACAATTTGCAGTGCACACTTCAAAGTTCACAGCTCGCAGTTCACAGTTCACAGTTCACAGTTCACAGTTCACAGTTCACAGTTCACAGTTCACAGTTCACAGTTCACAGTTCACAGTTCACAGTTCACAGTTCACATTTCACAGTTCACAGTTCACAGTTCACAGTTCACAGTTCACAGTTCACAGTTCACAGTTCACAGTTCACAGTTCACAGTTCACAGTCCACAGTTCACAGTTCACAGTTCACAGTTCACAGTTCACAGTTCACAGTTCACAGTTCACAGGTCACTGTTCACAGTTCACAGTTCACAGTTCACAGTTCACAGTTCACAGTTCACAGTTCACGGTTCACAGTTCACGGTTCACAGTTCACGGTTCACAGTTCACGGTTCACAGTTCACAGTTCACAGTTCACAGTTCACAGTTCACAGTTCACAGTTCACAGTTCACAGTTCACAGTTCACAGTTCACAGTTCACAGTTCACAGTTCACAGTTCACAGTTCACAGTGCACCCTTCTTAGTTCACAGCTCACAGTTCCCAGTTCACAGTTAACAGTTCACAGTTCACAATCCGCCGTTCACAGTTCACAATTTGCAGTGCACACTTCAAAGTTCACAGCTCGCAGTTCACAGTTCACAGTTCACAGTTCACAGTTCACAGTTCACAGTTCACAGTTCACAGTTCACAGTTCACAGTTCACAGTTCACAGTTCACAGTTCACAGTTCACAGTTCACAGTTCACAGTTCACAGTGCACCCTTCTTAGTTCACAGCTCACAGTTCCCAGTTCACAGTTAACAGTTCACAGTTCACAATCCGCCGTTCACAGTTCACAATTTGCAGTGCACACTTCAAAGTTCACAGGTCTCAGTTCACAGTTCACAGTTCACAGTTCACAGTTCACAGTTCACAGTTCACAGTTCACAGTTCACAGTTCACAGTTCACAGTTCACAGTTCACAGTTCACAGTTCACAGTTCACAGTTCACAGTTCACAGTTCACAGTTCACAGTTCACAGTTCACAGTTCACAGTTCACAGTTCACAGTTCACAGTTCACAGTTCACAGTTCACAGTTCACAGTTCACAGTTCACAGTTCACAGTTCACAGTTCACAGTTCACAGTTCACAGTTCACAGTTCACAGTTCACAGTTCACAGTTCACAGTTCACAGTTCACAGTTCACAGTTCACAGTTCACAGTTCACAGTTCACAGTTCACAGTTCACAGTTCACAGTACACAGTTCACAGTTCACAGTTCACAGTTCACAGTTCACAGTTCACAGTTCACAGTTCACAGTTCACAGTTCACAGTTCACAGTTCACAGTTCACAGTTCACAGTTCACAGATCACAGTTCACAGTTCACAGTTCACAGTTCACAGTTCACAAGTTCACAGTTCACAGTTCACAGTTCACAGTTCACAGTTCACTGTTCACAGTTCACAGTTCACACTTCACAGTTCACAGTTCACAGTTCACAATCCGCCGTTCACAGTTCACAATTTGCAGTGCACACTTCAAAGTTCACAGCTCGCAGTTCACAGTTCACAGTTCACACTTCACAGTTCACAGTTCACAGTTCACTGTTCACAAATTGCAGTTCACAGTTCACAGTTCACAGTTCACAGTTCACAGTTCACAGTTCACAGTTCACAGTTCACAGTTCACAGTTCACAGTTCGCAGTTCACAGTTCACAGTTCGCAGTTCACAGTTCGCAGTTCACAGTTCACAGTTCACAAATCGCAGTTCACAGTTCACAGTTCACAGTTCACAGTTCACATTTCACAGTTCACAGTTCACAGTTCACAGTTCACAGTTCACAGTTCACAGTTCACAGTTCACAGTTCACAGTTCACAGTTCACAGTTCACAGTTCACAGTTCACAGTTCACAGTTCACAGTTCACAGTTCACAGTTCACAGTTCACAGTTCACAGTTCACAGTTCACAGTTCACAGTTCACAGTTCACAGTTCACAGTTCACAGTTCACAGTTCACAGTCCACAGTTCACAGTTCACAGTGCACCCTTCTTAGTTCACAGTGCACCCTTCTTAGTTCACAGCTCACAGTTCCCAGTTCACAGTTAACAGTTCACAGTTCACAATCCGCCGTTCACAGTTCACAATTTGCAGTGCACACTTCAAAGTTCACAGTTCACAGTTCACAGTTCACAGTTCACAGTCCACAGTTCACAGTTCACAGTGCACCCTTCTTAGTTCACAGCTCACAGTTCCCAGTTCACAGTTCACAGTTCACAGTTCACAGTTCACAGTTCACAGTTCACAGTTCACAGTTCACAGTTCACAGTTCACAGATCACAGTTCACAGTTCACAGTTCACAGTTCACAGTTCACAAGTTCACAGTTCACAGTTCACAGTTCACAGTTCACAGTTCACTGTTCACAGTTCACAGTTCACACTTCACAGTTCACAGTTCACAGTTCACAATCCGCCGTTCACAGTTCACAATTTGCAGTGCACACTTCAAAGTTCACAGCTCGCAGTTCACAGTTCACAGTTCACACTTCACAGTTCACAGTTCACAGTTCACTGTTCACAAATTGCAGTTCACAGTTCACAGTTCACAGTTCACAGTTCACAGTTCACAGTTCACAGTTCGCAGGTCACAGTTCACAGTTCGCAGTTCACAGTTCGCAGTTCACAGTTCACAGTTCACAAATCGCAGTTCACAGTTCACAGTTCACAGTTCACAGTTCACATTTCACAGTTCACAGTTCACAGTTCACAGTTCACAGTTCACAGTTCACAGTTCACAGTTCACAGTTCACAGTTCACAGTTCACAGTTCACAGTTCACAGTTCACAGTTCATAGTTCACAGTTCACAGTTCACAGTTCACAGTTCACAGTTCACAGTTCACAGTTCACAGTTCACAGTTCACAGTTCACAGTTCACAGTTCACAGTTCACAGTTCACAGTTCACAGTTCACAGTTCACAGTTCACAGTTCACAGTTCACAGTCCACAGTTCACAGTTCACAGTGCACCCTTCTTAGTTCACAGTGCACCCTTCTTAGTTCACAGCTCACAGTTCCCAGTTCACAGTTAACAGTTCACAGTTCACAATCCGCCGTTCACAGTTCACAATTTGCAGTGCACACTTCAAAGTTCACAGTTCACAGTTCACAGTTCACAGTTCACAGTCCACAGTTCACAGTTCACAGTGCACCCTTCTTAGTTCACAGCTCACAGTTCCCAGTTCACAGTTCACAGTTCACAGTTCACAGTTCACAGTTCACAGTTCACAGTTCACAGTTCACAGTTCACAGTTCACAGTCCACAGTTCACAGTTCACAGTGCACCCTTCTTAGTTCACAGTGCACCCTTCTTAGTTCACAGCTCACAGTTCCCAGTTCACAGTTAACAGTTCACAGTTCACAATCCGCCGTTCACAGTTCACAATTTGCAGTGCACACTTCACAGTTCACAGTTCACAGTTCACAGTTCACAGTTCACAGTTCACAGTTCACAGTTCACAGTTCACAGTTCACAGTTCACAGTTCACAGTTCACAGTTCACAGTTCACAGTTCACAGTTCACAGTTCACAGTTCACAGTTCACAGTTCACAGTTCACAGTTCACAGTTCACAGTTCACAGTTCACAGTTCACAGTTCACAGTTCACAGTTCACAGTTCACAGTTCACAGTTCACAGTTCACAGTTCACAGTTCACAGTTCACAGTTCACAGTTCACAGTTCACAGTTCACAGTTCACAGTTCACAGTTCACAGTTCACAGTCCACAGTTCACAGTTCACAGTGCACCCTTCTTAGTTCACAGCTCACAGTTCCCAGTTCACAGTTAACAGTTAACAGTTCACAGTTCACAGCTCGCAGTTCACAGTTCACAGTTCACAGTTCACAGTTCACAGTTCACAGTTCACAGTTCACAGTTCACAGTTCACAGTTCACAGTTCACAGTTCACAGTTCACAGTTCACAGTTCACAGTTCACAGTTCACAGTTCACAGTTCACAGTTCACAGTTCACAGTTCACAGTTCACAGTTCACAGTTCACAGTGCACCCTTCTTAGTTCACAGTTCACAGTTCACAGTTCACAGTTCACAGTTCACAGTTCACAGTTCACAGTTCACAGTTCACAGTTCACAGTTCACAGTTCACAGTTCACAGTTCACAGTTCACAGTTCACAGTTCACAGTTCACAGTTCACAGTTCACAGTTCACAGTTCACAGTTCACAGTTCACAGTTCACAGTTCACAGTTCACAGTTCACAGTTCACAGTTCACAGTTCACAGTTCACAGTTCACAGTTCACAGTTCACAGTTCACAGTTCACAGTTCACAGTTCACAGTTCACAGTTCACAGTTCACAGTTCACAGTTCACAGTTCACAGTTCACAGTTCACAGTTCACAGTTCTCACTTCACAGTTCACAGTTCACAGTTCCCAGTTCACAGTTCACAGTTCACAGTTCACAGTTCACAGTTCACAGTTCACAGTTCACAGTTCACAGTTCACAGTTCACAGTTCACAGTTCACAGTTCACAGTTCACAGTTCACAGTTCACAGTTCACAGTTCACAGTTCACAGTTCACAGTTCACAGTTCACAGTTCACAGTTCACAGTTCACAGTTCACAGTTCACAGTTCACAGTTCACAGTTCACAGTTCACAGTTCACAGTTCACAGTTCACAGTTCACAGTTCACAGTTCACAGTTCACAGCTCACAGTTCCCAGTTCACAGTTAACAGTTCACAGTTCACAATCCGCCGTTCACAGTTCACAATTTGCAGTGCACACTTCAAAGTTCACAGTTCACAGTTCACAGTTCACAGTTCACAGTTCACAGTTCACAGTTCACAGTTCACAGTTCACAGTTCACAGTTCACAGTTCACAGTTCACAGTTCACAGTTCACAGTTCACAGTTCACAGTTCACAGTTCACAGTTCACAGTTCACAGTTCACAGTTCACAGTTCACAGTTCACAGTTCACAGTTCACAGTTCACAGTTCACAGTTCACAGTTCACAGTTCACAGTGCACCCTTCTTAGTTCACAGCTCACAGTTCCCAGTTCACAGTTAACAGTTCACAGTTCACAATCCGCCGTTCACAGTTCACAATTTGCAGTGCACACTTCAAAGTTCACAGGTCTCAGTTCACAGTTCACAGTTCACAGTTCACATTTCACAATTCACAGTTCACAGTTCACAGTTCACAGTTCACAGTTCACAGTTCACAGTTCACAGTTCACAGTTCACAGTTCACAGTTCACAGTTCACAGTTCACAGTTCACAGTTCACAGTTCACAGTTCACAGTTCACAGTTCACAGTTCACAGTTCACAGTTCACAGTTCACAGTTCACAGTTCACAGTTCACAGTTCACAGTTCACAGTTCACAGTTCACAGTTCACAGTTCACAGTTCACAGTTCACAGTTCACAGTTCACAGTTCACAGTTCACAGTTCACAGTTCACAGTTCACAGTTCACAGTTCACAGTTCACAGTTCACAGTTCACAGTTCACAGTTCACAGTTCACAGTTCACAGTTCACAGTTCACAGTTCACAGTTCACAGTTCACAGTTCACAGTTCACAGTACACAGTTCACAGTTCACAGTTCACAGTTCACAGTTCACAGTTCATAGTTCACAGTTCACAGTTCACAGTTCACAGTTCACAGTTCACAGTTCACAGTTCACAGTTCACAGTTCACAGTTCACAGTTCACAGTTCACAGTTCACAGTTCACAGATCACAGTTCACAGTTCACAGTTCACAGTTCACAGTTCACAGTTCACAGTTCACAAGTTCACAGTTCACAGTTCACAGTTCACAGTTCACAGTTCACAGTTCACAGTTCACTGTTCACAGTTCACAGTTCACACTTCACAGTTCACAGTTCACAGTTCACAATCCGCCGTTCACAGTTCACAATTTGCAGTGCACACTTCAAAGTTCACAGCTCGCAGTTCACAGTTCACAGTTCACACTTCACACTTCACAGTTCACAGTTCACAGTTCACTGTTCACAAATTGCAGTTCACAGTTCACAGTTCACAGTTCACAGTTCACAGTTCACAGTTCACAGTTCACAGTTCACAGTTCACAGTTCGCAGTTCACAGTTCACAGTTCGCAGTTCACAGTTCGCAGTTCACAGTTCACAGTTCACAAATCGCAGTTCACAGTTCACAGTTCACAGTTCACAGTTCACATTTCACAGTTCACAGTTCACAGTTCACAGTTCACAGTTCACAGTTCACAGTTCACAGTTCACAGTTCACAGTTCACAGTTCACAGTTCACAGTTCACAGTTCACAGTTCACAGTTCACAGTTCACAGTTCACAGTTCACAGTTCAAAGTTCACAGTTCACAGTTCACAGTTCACAGTTCACAGTTCACAGTTCACAGTTCACAGTCCACAGTTCACAGTTCACAGTGCACCCTTCTTAGTTCACAGTGCACCCTTCTTAGTTCACAGCTCACAGTTCCCAGTTCACAGTTAACAGTTCACAGTTCACAATCCGCCGTTCACAGTTCACAATTTGCAGTGCACACTTCAAAGTTCACAGTTCACAGTTCACAGTTCACAGTTCACAGTCCACAGTTCACAGTTCACAGTGCACCCTTCTTAGTTCACAGCTCACAGTTCCCAGTTCACAGTTCACAGTTCACAGTTCACAGTTCACAGTTCACAGTTCACAGTTCACAGTTCACAGTTCACAGTCCACAGTTCACAGTTCACAGTGCACCCTTCTTAGTTCACAGTGCACCCTTCTTAGTTCACAGCTCACAGTTCCCAGTTCACAGTTAACAGTTCACAGTTCACAATCCGCCGTTCACAGTTCACAATTTGCAGTGCACACTTCACAGTTCACAGTTCACAGTTCACAGTTCACAGTTCACAGTTCACAGTTCACAGTTCACAGTTCACAGTTCACAGTTCACAGTTCACAGTTCACAGTTCACAGTTCACAGTTCACAGTTCACAGTTCACAGTTCACAGTTCACAGTTCACAGTTCACAGTTCACAGTTCACAGTTCACAGTTCACAGTTCACAGTTCACAGTCCACAGTTCACAGTTCACAGTGCACCCTTCTTAGTTCACAGCTCACAGTTCCCAGTTCACAGTTAACAGTTAACAGTTCACAGTTCACAGCTCGCAGTTCACAGTTCACAGTTCACAGTTCACAGTTCACAGTTCACAGTTCACAGTTCACAGTTCACAGTTCACAGTTCACAGTTCACAGTTCACAGTTCACAGTTCACAGTTCACAGTTCACAGTTCACAGTTCACAGTTCACAGTTCACAGTTCACAGTTCACAGTTCACAGTGCACCCTTCTTAGTTCACAGTTCACAGTTCACAGTTCACAGTTCACAGTTCACAGTTCACAGTTCACAGTTCACAGTTCACAGTTCACAGTTCACAGTTCACAGTTCACAGTTCACAGTTCACAGTTCACAGTTCACAGTTCACAGTTCACAGTTCACAGTTCACAGTTCACAGTTCACAGTTCACAGTTCACAGTTCACAGTTCACAGTTCACAGTTCACAGTTCACAGTTCACAGTTCACAGTTCACAGTTCACAGTTCACAGTTCACAGTTCACAGTTCACAGTTCACAGTTCACAGTTCACAGTTCACAGTTCACAGTTCACAGTTCACAGTTCACAGTTCACAGTTCACAGTTCACAGTTCACAGTTCTCACTTCACAGTTCACAGTTCACAGTTCCCAGTTCACAGTTCACAGTTCACAGTTCACAGTTCACAGTTCACAGTTCACAGTTCACAGTTCACAGTTCACAGTTCACAGTTCACAGTTCACAGTTCACAGTTCACAGTTCACAGTTCACAGTTCACAGTTCACAGTTCACAGTTCACAGTTCACAGTTCACAGTTCACAGTTCACAGTTCACAGTTCACAGTTCACAGTTCACAGTTCACAGTTCACAGTTCACAGTTCACAGTTCACAGTTCACAGTTCACAGTTCACAGTTCACAGTTCACAGTTCACAGTTCACAGTTCACAGTTCACAGCTCACAGTTCCCAGTTCACAGTTAACAGTTCACAGTTCACAATCCGCCGTTCACAGTTCACAATTTGCAGTGCACACTTCAAAGTTCACAGTTCACAGTTCACAGTTCACAGTTCACAGTTCACAGTTCACAGTTCACAGTTCACAGTTCACAGTTCACAGTTCACAGTTCACAGTTCACAGTTCACAGTTCACAGTTCACAGTTCACAGTTCACAGTTCACAGTTCACAGTTCACAGTTCACAGTTCACAGTTCACAGTTCACAGTTCACAGTTCACAGTGCACCCTTCTTAGTTCACAGCTCACAGTTCCCAGTTCACAGTTAACAGTTCACAGTTCACAATCCGCCGTTCACAGTTCACAATTTGCAGTGCACACTTCAAAGTTCACAGGTCTCAGTTCACAGTTCACAGTTCACAGTTCACAGTTCACAGTTCACAGTTCACAGTTCACAGTTCACAGTTCACAGTTCACAGTTCACAGTTCACAGTTCACAGTTCACAGTTCACAGTTCACAGTTCACAGTTCACAGTTCACAGTTCACAGTTCACAGTTCACAGTTCACAGTTCACAGTTCACAGTTCACAGTTCACAGTTCACAGTTCACAGTTCACAGTTCACAGTTCACAGTTCACAGTTCACAGTTCACAGTTCACAGTTCACAGTTCACAGTTCACAGTTCACAGTTCACAGTTCACAGTTCACAGTTCACAGTTCACAGTTCACAGTTCACAGTTCACAGTTCACAGTTCACAGTTCACAGTTCACAGTTCACAGTTCACAGTTCACAGTTCACAGTTCACAGTTCACAGTTCACAGTTCACAGTTCACAGTTCACAGTTCACAGTTCACAGTTCACAGTTCACAGTACACAGTTCACAGTTCACAGTTCACAGTTCACAGTTCACAGTTCATAGTTCACAGTTCACAGTTCACAGTTCACAGTTCACAGTTCACAGTTCACAGTTCACAGTTCACAGTTCACAGTTCACAGTTCACAGTTCACAGTTCACAGATCACAGTTCACAGTTCACAGTTCACAGTTCACAGTTCACAGTTCACAGTTCACAAGTTCACAGTTCACAGTTCACAGTTCACAGTTCACAGTTCACTGTTCACAGTTCACAGTTCACACTTCACAGTTCACAGTTCACAGTTCACAATCCGCCGTTCACAGTTCACAATTTGCAGTGCACACTTCAAAGTTCACAGCTCGCAGTTCACAGTTCACAGTTCACACTTCACAGTTCACAGTTCACAGTTCACTGTTCACAAATTGCAGTTCACAGTTCACAGTTCACAGTTCACAGTTCACAGTTCACAGTTCACAGTTCACAGTTCACAGTTCACAGTTCACAGTTCACAGTTCACAGTTCGCAGTTCACAGTTCACAGTTCGCAGTTCACAGTTCGCAGTTCACAGTTCACAGTTCACAAATCGCAGTTCACAGTTCACAGTTCACAGTTCACAGTTCACATTTCACAGTTCACAGTTCACAGTTCACAGTTCACAGTTCACAGTTCACAGTTCACAGTTCACAGTTCACAGTTCACAGTTCACAGTTCACAGTTCACAGTTCACAGTTCACAGTTCACAGTTCACAGTTCACAGTTCACAGTTCACAGTTCACAGTTCACAGTTCACAGTTCACAGTTCACAGTTCACAGTTCACAGTTCACAGTTCACAGTCCACAGTTCACAGTTCACAGTGCACCCTTCTTAGTTCACAGTGCACCCTTCTTAGTTCACAGTTCACAGTTCACAGTTCACAGTTCACAGTTCACAGTTCACAGTTCACAGTTCACAGTTCACAGTTCACAGTTCACAGTTCACAGTTCACAGTTCACAGTTCACAGTTCACAGTTCACAGTTCACAGTTCACAGTTCACAGTTCACAGTTCACAGTTCACAGTTCACAGTTCACAGTTCACAGTTCACAGTCCACAGTTCACAGTTCACAGTGCACCCTTCTTAGTTCACAGTGCACCCTTCTTAGTTCACAGCTCACAGTTCCCAGTTCACAGTTAACAGTTCACAGTTCACAATCCGCCGTTCACAGTTCACAATTTGCAGTGCACACTTCAAAGTTCACAGTTCACAGTTCACAGTTCACAGTTCACAGTCCACAGTTCACAGTTCACAGTGCACCCTTCTTAGTTCACAGCTCACAGTTCCCAGTTCACAGTTCACAGTTCACAGTTCACAGTTCACAGTTCACAGTTCACAGTTCACAGTTCACAGTTCACAGTCCACAGTTCACAGTTCACAGTGCACCCTTCTTAGTTCACAGTGCACCCTTCTTAGTTCACAGCTCACAGTTCCCAGTTCACAGTTAACAGTTCACAGTTCACAATCCGCCGTTCACAGTTCACAATTTGCAGTGCACACTTCACAGTTCACAGTTCACAGTTCACAGTTCACAGTTCACAGTTCACAGTTCACAGTTCACAGTTCACAGTTCACAGTTCACAGTTCACAGTTCACAGTTCACAGTTCACAGTTCACAGTTCACAGTTCACAGTTCACAGTTCACAGTTCACAGTTCACAGTTCACAGTTCACAGTTCACAGTTCACAGTTCACAGTTCACAGTTCACAGTTCACAGTTCACAGTTCACAGTTCACAGTTCACAGTTCACAGTTCACAGTTCACAGTCCACAGTTCACAGTTCACAGTGCACCCTTCTTAGTTCACAGCTCACAGTTCCCAGTTCACAGTTAACAGTTAACAGTTCACAGTTCACAGCTCGCAGTTCACAGTTCACAGTTCACAGTTCACAGTTCACAGTTCACAGTTCACAGTTCACAGTTCACAGTTCACAGTTCACAGTTCACAGTTCACAGTTCACAGTTCACAGTTCACAGTTCACAGTTCACAGTTCACAGTTCACAGTTCACAGTTCACAGTTCACAGTTCACAGTTCACAGTTCACAGTACACAGTTCACAGTTCACAGTTCACAGTTCACAGTTCACAGTTCACAGTTCACAGTTCACAGTTCACAGTTCACAGTTCACAGTTCACAGTTCACAGTTCACAGTTCACAGTTCACAGTTCACAGTTCACAGTTCACAGTTCACAGTTCACAGTTCACAGTTCACAGTTCACAGTTCACAGTTCACAGTTCACAGTTCACAGTTCACAGTTCACAGTTCACAGTTCACAGTTCACAGTTCACAGTTCACAGTTCACAGTTCACAGTTCACAGTTCACAGTTCACAGTTCACAGTTCACAGTTCACAGTTCACAGTTCACAGTTCACAGTTCACAGTTCACAGTTCACAGTTCACAGTTCACAGTTCACAGTTCACAGTTCACAGTTCACAGTTCACAGTTCACAGTTCACAGTTCACAGTTCACAGTTCACAGTCCACAGTTCACAGTTCACAGTGCACCCTTCTTAGTTCACAGTGCACCCTTCTTAGTTCACAGCTCACAGTTCCCAGTTCACAGTTAACAGTTCACAGTTCACAATCCGCCGTTCACAGTTCACAATTTGCAGTGCACACTTCAAAGTTCACAGTTCACAGTTCACAGTTCACAGTTCACAGTCCACAGTTCACAGTTCACAGTGCACCCTTCTTAGTTCACAGCTCACAGTTCCCAGTTCACAGTTCACAGTTCACAGTTCACAGTTCACAGTTCACAGTTCATAGCTCGCAGTTCACAGTTCACAGTTCACTGTTCACAAATCGCAGTTCACAGTTCACAGTTCACACTTCACAGTTCACAGTTCACAGTTCACAGTGCACCGTTCTTAGTTCACAGCTCACAGTTCACAGTTCACAGTTAACAGTTCACAGTTCACAATCCGCCGTTCACAGTTCACAATTTGCAGTGCACACTTCAAAGTTCACAGCTCGCAGTTCACAGTTCACAGTTCACAGTTCACAGTTCACAGTTCACAGTTAACAGTTCACAGTGCACCCTTCTCAGTTCACAGCTCACAGTTTCCAGTTCACAATTTGCAGTGCACACTTCAAAGTTCACAGCTCGCAGTTCACAGTTCACAGTTCACAGTTCACAGTTCACAGTTCACAGTTCACAGTTCACAGTTCACAGTTCACAGTTCACAGTTCACAGTTCACAGTTCACAGTTCACAGTTCACAGTTCACAGTTCACAGTTCACAGTTCACAGTTCACAGTTCACAGTTCACAGTTCACAGTTCACAGTTCACAGTTCACAGTTCACAGTTCACAGTTCACAGTTCACAGTTCACAGTTCACAGTTCACATTTCACAGTTCACAGTCCACAGTTCACAGTTCACAGTGCACCCTTCTTAGTTCACAGTGCACCCTTCTTAGTTCACAGCTCACAGTTCCCAGTTCACAGTTAACAGTTCACAGTTCACAATCCGCCGTTCACAGTTCACAATTTGCAGTGCACACTTCAAAGTTCACAGTTCACAGTTCACAGTTCACAGTTCGCAGTCCACAGTTCACAGTTCACAGTGCACCCTTCTTAGTTCACAGCTCACAGTTCCCAGTTCACAGTTCACAGTTCACAGTTCACAGTTCACAGTTCACAGTTCACAGTTCACAGTCCACAGATCACAGTTCACAGTGCACCCTTCTTAGTTCACAGTGCACCCTTCTTAGTTCACAGCTCACAGTTCCCAGTTCACAGTTAACAGTTCACAGTTCACAATCCGCCGTTCACAGTTCACAGTTCACAGTTCACAGTTCACAGTTCACAGTTCACAGTTCACAGTTCACAGTTCACAGTTCACAGTTCACAGTTCACAGTTCACAGTTCACAGTTCACAGTTCACAGTTCACAGTTCACAGTTCACAGTTCACAGTTCACAGTTCACAGTTCACAGTTCACAGTTCACAGTTCACAGTTCACAGTTCACAGTTCACAGTTCACAGTTCACAGTTCACAGTTCACAGTTCACAGTTCACAGTTCACAGTTCACAGTTCACAGTTCACAGTTCACAGTTCACAGTTCACAGTTCACAGTTCACAGTTCACAGTCCACAGTTCACAGTTCACAGTGCACCATTCTTAGTTCACAGCTCACAGTTCCCAGTTCACAGTTCACAGTTCACAGTTCACAGTTCACAGTTCACAGTTCACAGTTCACAGTTCACAGTTCACAGTTCACAGTTCACAGTTCACAGTTCACAGTTCACAGTTCACAGTTCACAGTTCACAGTTCACAGTTCACAGTTCACAGTTCACAGTTCACAGTTCACAGTTCACAGTTCACAGTTCACAGTTCACAGTTCACAGTTCACAGTTCACAGTTCACAGTTCACAGTTCACAGTTCACAGTTCACAGTTCACAGTTCACAGTTCACAGTTCACAGTTCACAGTTCACAGTTCACAGTTCACAGTTCACAGTTCACAGTTCACAGTTCACAGTTCACAGTTCACAGTTCACAGTTCACAGTTCACAGTTCACAGTTCACAGTTCACAGTACACAGTTCACAGTTCACAGTTCACAGTTCACAGTTCACAGTTCATAGTTCACAGTTCACAGTTCACAGTTCACAGTTCACAGTTCACAGTTCACAGTTCACAGTTCACAGTTCACAGTTCACAGTTCACAGTTCACAGTTCACAGATCACAGTTCACAGTTCACAGTTCACAGTTCACAGTTCACAGTTCACAGTTCACAAGTTCACAGTTCACAGTTCACAGTTCACAGTTCACAGTTCACTGTTCACAGTTCACAGTTCACACTTCACAGTTCACAGTTCACAGTTCACAATCCGCCGTTCACAGTTCACAATTTGCAGTGCACACTTCAAAGTTCACAGCTCGCAGTTCACAGTTCACAGTTCACACTTCACAGTTCACAGTTCACAGTTCACTGTTCACAAATTGCAGTTCACAGTTCACAGTTCACAGTTCACAGTTCACAGTTCACAGTTCACAGTTCACAGTTCACAGTTCACAGTTCACAGTTCGCAGTTCACAGTTCACAGTTCGCAGTTCACAGTTCGCAGTTCACAGTTCACAGTTCACAAATCGCAGTTCACAGTTCACAGTTCACAGTTCACAGTTCACATTTCACAGTTCACAGTTCACAGTTCACAGTTCACAGTTCACAGTTCACAGTTCACAGTTCACAGTTCACAGTTCACAGTTCACAGTTCACAGTTCACAGTTCACAGTTCACAGTTCACAGTTCACAGTTCACAGTTCACAGTTCACAGTTCACAGTTCACAGTTCACAGTTCACAGTTCACAGTTCACAGTTCACAGTTCACAGTTCACAGTCCACAGTTCACAGTTCACAGTGCACCCTTCTTAGTTCACAGTGCACCCTTCTTAGTTCACAGTTCACAGTTCACAGTTCACAGTTCACAGTTCACAGTTCACAGTTCACAGTTCACAGTTCACAGTTCACAGTTCACAGTTCACAGTTCACAGTTCACAGTTCACAGTTCACAGTTCACAGTTCACAGTTCACAGTTCACAGTTCACAGTTCACAGTTCACAGTTCACAGTTCACAGTTCACAGTTCACAGTCCACAGTTCACAGTTCACAGTGCACCCTTCTTAGTTCACAGTGCACCCTTCTTAGTTCACAGCTCACAGTTCCCAGTTCACAGTTAACAGTTCACAGTTCACAATCCGCCGTTCACAGTTCACAATTTGCAGTGCACACTTCAAAGTTCACAGTTCACAGTTCACAGTTCACAGTTCACAGTCCACAGTTCACAGTTCACAGTGCACCCTTCTTAGTTCACAGCTCACAGTTCCCAGTTCACAGTTCACAGTTCACAGTTCACAGTTCACAGTTCACAGTTCACAGTTCACAGTTCACAGTTCACAGTCCACAGTTCACAGTTCACAGTGCACCCTTCTTAGTTCACAGTGCACCCTTCTTAGTTCACAGCTCACAGTTCCCAGTTCACAGTTAACAGTTCACAGTTCACAATCCGCCGTTCACAGTTCACAATTTGCAGTGCACACTTCACAGTTCACAGTTCACAGTTCACAGTTCACAGTTCACAGTTCACAGTTCACAGTTCACAGTTCACAGTTCACAGTTCACAGTTCACAGTTCACAGTTCACAGTTCACAGTTCACAGTTCACAGTTCACAGTTCACAGTTCACAGTTCACAGTTCACAGTTCACAGTTCACAGTTCACAGTTCACAGTTCACAGTTCACAGTTCACAGTTCACAGTTCACAGTTCACAGTTCACAGTTCACAGTTCACAGTCCACAGTTCACAGTTCACAGTGCACCCTTCTTAGTTCACAGCTCACAGTTCCCAGTTCACAGTTAACAGTTAACAGTTCACAGTTCACAGCTCGCAGTTCACAGTTCACAGTTCACAGTTCACAGTTCACAGTTCACAGTTCACAGTTCACAGTTCACAGTTCACAGTTCACAGTTCACAGTTCACAGTTCACAGTTCACAGTTCACAGTTCACAGTTCACAGTTCACAGTTCACAGTTCACAGTTCACAGTTCACAGTTCACAGTTCACAGTTCACAGTACACAGTTCACAGTTCACAGTTCACAGTTCACAGTTCACAGTTCACAGTTCACAGTTCACAGTTCACAGTTCACAGTTCACAGTTCACAGTTCACAGTTCACAGTTCACAGTTCACAGTTCACAGTTCACAGTTCACAGTTCACAGTTCACAGTTCACAGTTCACAGTTCACAGTTCACAGTTCACAGTTCACAGTTCACAGTTCACAGTTCACAGTTCACAGTTCACAGTTCACAGTTCACAGTTCACAGTTCACAGTTCACAGTTCACAGTTCACAGTTCACAGTTCACAGTTCACAGTTCACAGTTCACAGTTCACAGTTCACAGTTCACAGTTCACAGTTCACAGTTCACAGTTCACAGTTCACAGTTCACAGTTCACAGTTCACAGTTCACAGTTCACAGTTCACAGTTCACAGTTCACAGTTCACAGTTCACAGTCCACAGTTCACAGTTCACAGTGCACCCTTCTTAGTTCACAGTGCACCCTTCTTAGTTCACAGCTCACAGTTCCCAGTTCACAGTTAACAGTTCACAGTTCACAATCCGCCGTTCACAGTTCACAATTTGCAGTGCACACTTCAAAGTTCACAGTTCACAGTTCACAGTTCACAGTTCACAGTCCACAGTTCACAGTTCACAGTTCACAGTGCACCCTTCTTAGTTCACAGCTCACAGTTCCCAGTTCACAGTTCACAGTTCACAGTTCACAGTTCACAGTTCACAGTTCATAGCTCGCAGTTCACAGTTCACAGTTCACTGTTCACAAATCGCAGTTCACAGTTCACAGTTCACACTTCACAGTTCACAGTTCACAGTTCACAGTGCACCGTTCTTAGTTCACAGCTCACAGTTCACAGTTCACAGTTAACAGTTCACAGTTCACAATCCGCCGTTCACAGTTCACAATTTGCAGTGCACACTTCAAAGTTCACAGCTCGCAGTTCACAGTTCACAGTTCACAGTTCACAGTTCACAGTTCACAGTTAACAGTTCACAGTGCACCCTTCTCAGTTCACAGCTCACAGTTTCCAGTTCACAATTTGCAGTGCACACTTCAAAGTTCACAGCTCGCAGTTCACAGTTCACAGTTCACAGTTCACAGTTCACAGTTCACAGTTCACAGTTCACAGTTCACAGTTCACAGTTCACAGTTCACAGTTCACAGTTCACAGTTCACAGTTCACAGTTCACAGTTCACAGTTCACAGTTCACAGTTCACAGTTCACAGTTCACAGTTCACAGTTCACAGTTCACAGTTCACAGTTCACAGTTCACAGTTCACAGTTCACAGTTCACAGTTCACAGTTCACATTTCACAGTTCACAGTCCACAGTTCACAGTTCACAGTGCACCCTTCTTAGTTCACAGTGCACCCTTCTTAGTTCACAGCTCACAGTTCCCAGTTCACAGTTAACAGTTCACAGTTCACAATCCGCCGTTCACAGTTCACAATTTGCAGTGCACACTTCAAAGTTCACAGTTCACAGTTCACAGTTCACAGTTCGCAGTCCACAGTTCACAGTTCACAGTGCACCCTTCTTAGTTCACAGCTCACAGTTCCCAGTTCACAGTTCACAGTTCACAGTTCACAGTTCACAGTTCACAGTTCACAGTTCACAGTCCACAGATCACAGTTCACAGTGCACCCTTCTTAGTTCACAGTGCACCCTTCTTAGTTCACAGCTCACAGTTCCCAGTTCACAGTTAACAGTTCACAGTTCACAATCCGCCGTTCACAGTTCACAGTTCACAGTTCACAGTTCACAGTTCACAGTTCACAGTTCACAGTTCACAGTTCACAGTTCACAGTTCACAGTTCACAGTTCACAGTTCACAGTTCACAGTTCACAGTTCACAGTTCACAGTTCACAGTTCACAGTTCACAGTTCACAGTTCACAGTTCACAGTTCACAGTTCACAGTTCACAGTTCACAGTTCACAGTTCACAGTTCACAGTTCACAGTTCACAGTTCACAGTTCACAGTTCACAGTTCACAGTTCACAGTTCACAGTTCACAGTTCACAGTTCACAGTTCACAGTTCACAGTTCACAGTCCACAGTTCACAGTTCACAGTGCACCATTCTTAGTTCACAGCTCACAGTTCCCAGTTCACAGTTAACAGTTCACAGTTCACAGTTCACAGCTCGCAGTTCACAGTTCACAGTTCACAGTTCACAGTTCACAGTTCACAGTTCACAGTTCACAGTTCACAGTTCACAGTTCACAGTTCACAGTTCACAGTTCACAGTTCACAGTTCACAGTTCACAGTTCACAGTTCACAGTTCACAGTTCACAGTTCACAGTTCACAGTTCACAGTTCACAGTTCACAGTTCACAGTTCACAGTTCACAGTTCACAGTTCACAGTTCACAGTTCACAGTTCACAGTTCACAGTCCACAGTTCACAGTTCACAGTGCACCCTTCTTAGTTCACAGCTCACAGTTCCCAGTTCACAGTTCACAGTTCACAGTTCACAGTTCACAGTTCACAGTTCACAGTTCACAGTCCACAGATCACAGTTCACAGTGCACCCTTCTTAGTTCACAGTGCACCCTTCTTAGTTCACAGCTCACAGTTCCCAGTTCACAGTTAACAGTTCACAGTTCACAATCCGCCGTTCACAGTTCACAGTTCACAGTTCACAGTTCACAGTTCACAGTTCACAGTTCACAGTTCACAGTTCACAGTTCACAGTTCACAGTTCACAGTTCACAGTTCACAGTTCACAGTTCACAGTTCACAGTTCACAGTTCACAGTTCACAGTTCACAGTTCACAGTTCACAGTTCACAGTTCACAGTTCACAGTTCACAGTTCACAGTTCACAGTTCACAGTTCACAGTTCACAGTTCACAGTTCACAGTTCACAGTTCACAGTTCACAGTTCACAGTTCACAGTTCACAGTTCACAGTTCACAGTTCACAGTTCACAGTTCACAGTTCACAGTTCACAGTTCACAGTTCACAGTTCACAGTCCACAGTTCACAGTTCACAGTGCACCATTCTTAGTTCACAGCTCACAGTTCCCAGTTCACAGTTAACAGTTCACAGTTCACAGTTCACAGCTCGCAGTTCACAGTTCACAGTTCACAGTTCACAGTTCACAGTTCACAGTTCACAGTTCACAGTTCACAGTTCACAGTTCACAGTTCACAGTTCACAGTTCACAGTTCACAGTTCACAGTTCACAGTTCACAGTTCACAGTTCACAGTTCACAGTTCACAGTTCACAGTTCACAGTTCACAGTTCACAGTTCACAGTTCACAGTTCACAGTTCACAGTTCACAGTTCACAGTTCACAGTTCACAGTTCACAGTTCACAGTTCACAGTACACAGTTCACAGTTCACAGTTCACAGTTCACAGTTCACAGTTCACAGTTCACAGTTCACAGTTCACAGTTCACAGTTCACAGTTCACAGTTCACAGTTCACAGTTCACAGTTCACAGTTCACAGTTCACAGTTCACAGTTCACAGTTCACAGTTCACAGTTCACAGTTCACAGTTCACAGTTCACAGTTCACAGTTCACAGTTCACAGTTCACAGTTCACAGTTCACAGTTCACAGTTCACAGTTCACAGTTCACAGTTCACAGTTCACAGTTCACAGTTCACAGTTCACAGTTCACAGTTCACAGTTCACAGTTCACAGTTCACAGTTCACAGTTCACAGTTCACAGTTCACAGTTCACAGTCCACAGTTCACAGTTCACAGTGCACCCTTCTTAGTTCACAGTGCACCCTTCTTAGTTCACAGCTCACAGTTCCCAGTTCACAGTTAACAGTTCACAGTTCACAATCCGCCGTTCACAGTTCACAATTTGCAGTGCACACTTCAAAGTTCACAGTTCACAGTTCACAGTTCACAGTTCACAGTCCACAGTTCACAGTTCACAGTGCACCCTTCTTAGTTCACAGCTCACAGTTCCCAGTTCACAGTTCACAGTTCACAGTTCATAGCTCGCAGTTCACAGTTCACAGTTCACTGTTCACAAATCGCAGTTCACAGTTCACAGTTCACACTTCACAGTTCACAGTTCACAGTTCACAGTTCACAGTTAACAGTTCACAGTGCACCCTTCTCAGTTCACAGCTCACAGTTTCCAGTTCACAATTTGCAGTGCACACTTCAAAGTTCACAGCTCGCAGTTCACAGTTCACAGTTCACAGTTCACAGTTCACAGTTCACAGTTCACAGTTCACAGTTCACAGTTCACAGTTCACAGTTCACAGTTCACAGTTCACAGTTCACAGTTCACAGTTCACAGTTCACAGTTCACTGTTCACAGTTCACAGTTCACAGTTCACAGTTCACAATTTGCAGTGCACACTTCAAAGTTCACAGCTCGCAGTTCACAGTTCACAGTTCACAGTTCACAGTTCACAGTTCACAGTTAACAGTTCACAGTGCACCCTTCTCAGTTCACAGCTCACAGTTTCCAGTTCACAATTTGCAGTGCACACTTCAAAGTTCACAGCTCGCAGTTCACAGTGCACAGTTCACAGTTCACAGTTCACAGTTCACAGTTCACAGTTCACAGTTCACAGTTCACAGTTCACAGTTCACAGTTCACAGTTCACAGTTCACAGTTCACAGTTCACAGTTCACAGTTCACAGTTCACAGTTCACAGTTCACAGTTCACAGTTCACAGTTCACAGTTCACTGTTCACAGTTCACAGTTCACAGTTCACAGTTCACAGTTCACAGTTCACAGTTCACAGTTCACAGTTCACAGTTCACAGTTCACAGTTAACAGTTCACAGTTCACAATCCGCCGTTCACAGTTCACAATTTGCAGTGCACACTTCAAAGTTCACAGCTCGCAGTTCACAGTTCACAGTTCACACTTCACAGTTCACACTTCACAGTTCACAGTTCACAGTTCACAGTTCACAGTTCACAGTTCACAGTTCACAGTTCACAGTTCACAGCTCGCAGTTCACAGTTCACAGATCACAGTTCACAGTGCACCCTTCTTAGTTCACAGCTCACAGTTCCCAGTTCACAGTTAACAGTTCACAGTTCACAATCAGCCGTTCACAGTTCACAATTTGCAGTGCACACTTCAAAGTTCACAGCTCGCAGTTCACAGTTCACAGTTCACAGTTCACAGTTCACAGTTCACAGTTCACAGTTCACAGTTCACAGTTCACAGTTCACAGTTCACAGTTCACAGTTCACAGTTCACAGTTCACAGTTCACAGTTCACAGTTCACAGTTCACAGTTCACAGTTCACAGTTCACAGTTCACAGTTCACAGTTCACAGTTCACAGTTCACAGTTCACAGTTCACAGTTCACAGTTCACAGTTCACAGTTCACAGTTCACAGTTCACAGTTCACAGTTCACAGTTCACAGTTCACAGTTCACAGTTCACAGTTCACAGTTCACAGTTCACAGTTCACAGTTCACAGTTCACAGTTCACAGTTCACAGTTCACAGTTCACAGTTCACAGTTCACAGTTCACAGTTCACAGTTCACAGTTCACAGTTCACAGTTCACAGTTCACAGTTCACAGTTCACAGTTCACAGTTCACAGTTCACAGTTCACAGTTCACAGTTCACAGTTCACAGTTCACAGTTCACAGTTCACAGTTCACAGTTCACAGTTCACAGTTCACAGTTCACAGTTCACAGTTCACAGTTCACAGTTCACAGTCCACAGTTCACAGTTCACAGTGCACCCTTCTTAGTTCACAGCTCACAGTTCCCAGTTCACAGTTAACAGTTCACAGTTCACAATCCGCCGTTCACAGTTCACAATTTGCAGTGCACACTTCAAAGTTCACAGCTCGCAGTTCACAGTTCACAGTTCACACTTCACAGTTCACACTTCACAGTTCACAGTTCACAGTTCACAGTTCACAGTTCACAGTTCACAGTTCACAGTTCACAGTTCACAGTTCACAGCTCGCAGTTCACAGTTCACAGATCACAGTTCACAGTTCACAGTTCATAGTTCACAGTTCACAGTTCACAGTTCACAGTTCACAGTTCACACTTCACAGTCCACAGTTCACAGTTCACAGTGCACCCTTCTTAGTTCACAGCTCACAGTTCCCAGTTCACAGTTAACAGTTCACAGTTCACAATCAGCCGTTCACAGTTCACAATTTGCAGTGCACACTTCAAAGTTCACAGCTCGCAGTTCACAGTTCACAGTTCACAATTCACAGTTCACAGTTCACAGTTCACAGTTCACAGTTCACAGTTCACAGTTCACAGTTCACAGTTCACATTTCACAGTTCACAGTTCACAGTTCACAGTTCACAGTTCACAGTTCACAGTTCACAGTTCACAGTTCACAGTTCACAGTTCACAGTTCACAGTTCACAGTCCACAGTTCACAGTTCACAGTTCACAGTTCACAGTTCACAGTTCACAGTTCACAGGTCACTCTTCACAGTTCACAGTTCACAGTTCACAGTTCACAGTTCACAGTTCACAGTTCACAGTTCACGGTTCACAGTTCACGGTTCACAGTTCACAGTTCACAGCTCGCAGTTCACAGTTCACAGATCACAGTTCACAGTTCACAGTTCATAGTTCACAGTTCACAGTTCACAGTTCACAGTTCACAGCTCACAGTTCCCAGTTCACAGTTAACAGTTCACAGTTCACAATCAGCCGTTCACAGTTCACAATTTGCAGTGCACACTTCAAAGTTCACAGCTCGCAGTTCACAGTTCACAGTTCACAATTCACAGTTCACAGTTCACAGTTCACAGTTCACAGTTCACAGTTCACAGTTCACAGTTCACAGTTCACAGTTCACATTTCACAGTTCACAGTTCACAGTTCACAGTTCACAGTTCACAGTTCACAGTTCACAGTTCACAGTTCACAGTTCACAGTTCACAGTTCACAGTTCACAGTCCACAGTTCACAGTTCACAGTTCACAGTTCACAGTTCACAGTTCACAGTTCACAGGTCACTCTTCACAGTTCACAGTTCACAGTTCACAGTTCACAGTTCACAGTTCACAGTTCACAGTTCACGGTTCACAGTTCACGGTTCACAGTTCACAGTTCACAGCTCGCAGTTCACAGTTCACAGATCACAGTTCACAGTTCACAGTTCATAGTTCACAGTTCACAGTTCACAGTTCACAGTTCACAGTTCACAGTTCACACTTCACAGTCCACAGTTCACAGTGCACCCTTCTTAGTTCACAGCTCACAGTTCCCAGTTCACAGTTAACAGTTCACAGTTCACAATCAGCCGTTCACAGTTCACAATTTGCAGTGCACACTTCAAAGTTCACAGCTCGCAGTTCACAGTTCACAGTTCACAATTCACAGTTCACAGTTCACAGTTCACAGTTCACAGTTCACAGTTCACAGTTCACAGTTCACATTTCACAGTTCACAGTTCACAGTTCACAGTTCACAGTTCACAGTTCACAGTTCACAGTTCACAGTTCACAGTTCACAGTTCACAGTTCACAGTTCACAGTTCACAGTTCACAGTTCACAGTTCACAGTTCACAGTTCACTGTTCACAGTTCACAGTTCACACTTCACAGTTCACAGTTCACAGTTCACAATTTGCAGTGCACACTTCAAAGTTCACAGCTCGCAGTTCACAGTTCACAGTTCACACTTCACAGTTCACAGTTCACAGTTCACTGTTCACAAATTGCAGTTCACAGTTCACAGTTCACAGTTCACAGTTCACAGTTCACAGTTCACAGTTCACAGTTCACAGTTCGCAGGTCACAGTTCACAGTTCGCAGTTCACAGTTCGCAGTTCACAGTTCACAGTTCACAAATCGCAGTTCACAGTTCACAGTTCACAGTTCACAGTTCACATTTCACAGTTCACAGTTCACAGTTCACAGTTCACAGTTCACAGTTCACAGTTCACAGTTCACAGTTCACAGTTCACAGTTCACAGTTCACAGTTCACAGTTCACAGTTCACAGTTCACAGTTCACAGTTCACAGTTCACAGTTCACAGTTCACAGTTCACAGTTCACAGTTCACAGTTCACAGTTCACAGTTCACAGTTCACAGTTCACAGTTCACAGTTCACAGTTCACAGTTCACAGTTCACAGTTCACAGTCCACAGTTCACAGTTCACAGTGCACCCTTCTTAGTTCACAGTGCACCCTTCTTAGTTCACAGCTCACAGTTCCCAGTTCACAGTTAACAGTTCACAGTTCACAATCCGCCGTTCACAGTTCACAATTTGCAGTGCACACTTCAAAGTTCACAGTTCACAGTTCACAGTTCACAGTTCACAGTCCACAGTTCACAGTTCACAGTTCACAGTTCACAGTTCACAGTTCACAGTTCACAGTTCACAGTTCACAGTTCACAGTTCACAGTTCACAGTTCACAGTTCACAGTTCACAGTTCACAGTTCACAGTTCACAGTTCACAGTTCACAGTTCACAGTTCACACTTCACAGTCCACAGTTCACAGTTGACAGTGCACCCTTCTTAGTTCACAGCTCACAGATCCCAGTTCACAGTTAACAGTTCACAGTTCACAATCCGCCGTTCACAGTTCACAATTTGCAGTGCACACTTCAAAGTTCAGAGCTCGCAGTTCACAGTTCACAGTTCACAGTTCACAGTTCACAGTTCACAGTTCACAGTTCACAGTTCACAGTTCACAGTTCACAGTTCACAGTTCACAGTTCACAGTTCACAGTTCACAGTTCACAGTTCACAGTTCACAGTTCACAGTTCACAGTTCACAGTTCACAGTTCACAGTTCACAGTTCACAGTTCACAGTTCACAGTTCACAGTTCACAGTTCACAGTTCACAGTTCACAGTTCACAGTTCACAGTTCACAGTTCACAGTTCACAGTTCACAGTTCACAGTTCACAGTTCACAGTTCACAGTTCACAGTTCACAGTTCACAGTTCACAGTTCACAGTTCACAGTTCACAGTTCACAGTTCACAGTTCACAGTTCACAGTTCACAGTTCACAGTTCACAGTTCACAGTTCACAGTTCACAGTCCACAGTTCACAGTTCACAGTGCACCCTTCTTAGTTCACAGTGCACCCTTCTTAGTTCACAGCTCACAGTTCCCAGTTCACAGTTAACAGTTCACAGTTCACAATCCGCCGTTCACAGTTCACAATTTGCAGTGCACACTTCAAAGTTCACAGTTCACAAATCGCAGTTCACAGTTCACAGTTCACAGTTCACACTTCACAGTTCACACTTCACAGTTCACAGTTCACAGTTCACAGTTCACAGTTCACAGTTCACAGTTCACAGTTCACAGTTCACAGCTCGCAGTTCACAGTTCACAGATCACAGTTCACAGTGCACCCTTCTTAGTTCACAGCTCACAGTTCCCAGTTCACAGTTAACAGTTCACAGTTCACAATCAGCCGTTCACAGTTCACAATTTGCAGTGCACACTTCAAAGTTCACAGCTCGCAGTTCACAGTTCACAGTTCACAGTTCACAGTTCACAGTTCACAGTTCACAGTTCACAGTTCACAGTTCACAGTTCACAGTTCACAGTTCACAGTTCACAGTTCACAGTTCACAGTTCACAGTTCACAGTTCACAGTTCACAGTTCACAGTTCACAGTTCACAGTTCACAGTTCACAGTTCACAGTTCACAGTTCACAGTTCACAGTTCACAGTTCACAGTTCACAGTTCACAGTTCACAGTTCACAGTTCACAGTTCACAGTTCACAGTTCACAGTTCACAGTTCACAGTTCACAGTTCACAGTTCACAGTTCACAGTTCACAGTTCACAGTTCACAGTTCACAGTTCACAGTTCACAGTTCACAGTTCACAGTTCACAGTTCACAGTTCACAGTTCACAGTTCACAGTTCACAGTTCACAGTTCACAGTTCACAGTTCACAGTTCACAGTTCACAGTTCACAGTTCACAGTTCACAGTTCACAGTTCACAGGTCACTGTTCACAGTTCACAGTTCACAGTTCACAGTTCACAGTTCACAGTTCACAGTTCACAGTTCACGGTTCACAGTTCACGGTTCACAGTTCACAGTTCACAGCTCGCAGTTCACAGTTCACAGATCACAGTTCACAGTTCACAGTTCATAGTTCACAGTTCACAGTTCACAGTTCACAGTTCACAGTTCACACTTCACAGTCCACAGTTCACAGTGCACCCTTCTTAGTTCACAGCTCACAGTTCCCAGTTCACAGTTAACAGTTCACAGTTCACAATCAGCCGTTCACAGTTCACAATTTGCAGTGCACACTTCAAAGTTCACAGCTCGCAGTTCACAGTTCACAGTTCACAATTCACAGTTCACAGTTCACAGTTCACAGTTCACAGTTCACAGTTCACAGTTCACAGTTCACATTTCACAGTTCACAGTTCACAGTTCACAGTTCACAGTTCACAGTTCACAGTTCACAGTTCACAGTTCACAGTTCACAGTTCACAGTTCACAGTTCACAGTTCACAGTTCACAGTTCACAGTTCACAGTTCACAGTTCACAGTTCACTGTTCACAGTTCACAGTTCACACTTCACAGTTCACAGTTCACAGTTCACAATTTGCAGTGCACACTTCAAAGTTCACAGCTCGCAGTTCACAGTTCACAGTTCACACTTCACAGTTCACAGTTCACAGTTCACTGTTCACAAATTGCAGTTCACAGTTCACAGTTCACAGTTCACAGTTCACAGTTCACAGTTCACAGTTCACAGTTCACAGTTCGCAGGTCACAGTTCACAGTTCGCAGTTCACAGTTCGCAGTTCACAGTTCACAGTTCACAAATCGCAGTTCACAGTTCACAGTTCACAGTTCACAGTTCACATTTCACAGTTCACAGTTCACAGTTCACAGTTCACAGTTCACAGTTCACAGTTCACAGTTCACAGTTCACAGTTCACAGTTCACAGTTCACAGTTCACAGTTCACAGTTCACAGTTCACAGTTCACAGTTCACAGTTCACAGTTCACAGTTCACAGTTCACAGTTCACAGTTCACAGTTCACAGTTCACAGTTCACAGTTCACAGTTCACAGTTCACAGTTCACAGTTCACAGTTCACAGTTCACAGTTCACAGTTCACAGTTCACAGTCCACAGTTCACAGTTCACAGTGCACCCTTCTTAGTTCACAGTGCACCCTTCTTAGTTCACAGCTCACAGTTCCCAGTTCACAGTTAACAGTTCACAGTTCACAATCCGCCGTTCACAGTTCACAATTTGCAGTGCACACTTCAAAGTTCACAGTTCACAGTTCACAGTTCACAGTTCACAGTCCACAGTTCACAGTTCACAGTTCACAGTTCACAGTTCACAGTTCACAGTTCACATTTCACAGTTCACAGTTCACAGTTCACAGTTCACAGTTCACAGTTCACAGTTCACAGTTCACAGTTCACAGTTCACAGTTCACAGTTCACAGTTCACAGTCCACAGTTCACAGTTCACAGTTCACAGTTCACAGTTCACAGTTCACAGTTCACAGGTCACTCTTCACAGTTCACAGTTCACAGTTCACAGTTCACAGTTCACAGTTCACAGTTCACAGTTCACGGTTCACAGTTCACGGTTCACAGTTCACAGTTCACAGCTCGCAGTTCACAGTTCACAGATCACAGTTCACAGTTCACAGTTCATAGTTCACAGTTCACAGTTCACAGTTCACAGTTCACAGTTCACAGTTCACACTTCACAGTCCACAGTTCACAGTGCACCCTTCTTAGTTCACAGCTCACAGTTCCCAGTTCACAGTTAACAGTTCACAGTTCACAATCAGCCGTTCACAGTTCACAATTTGCAGTGCACACTTCAAAGTTCACAGCTCGCAGTTCACAGTTCACAGTTCACAATTCACAGTTCACAGTTCACAGTTCACAGTTCACAGTTCACAGTTCACAGTTCACAGTTCACATTTCACAGTTCACAGTTCACAGTTCACAGTTCACAGTTCACAGTTCACAGTTCACAGTTCACAGTTCACAGTTCACAGTTCACAGTTCACAGTTCACAGTTCACAGTTCACAGTTCACAGTTCACAGTTCACAGTTCACTGTTCACAGTTCACAGTTCACACTTCACAGTTCACAGTTCACAGTTCACAATTTGCAGTGCACACTTCAAAGTTCACAGCTCGCAGTTCACAGTTCACAGTTCACACTTCACAGTTCACAGTTCACAGTTCACTGTTCACAAATTGCAGTTCACAGTTCACAGTTCACAGTTCACAGTTCACAGTTCACAGTTCACAGTTCACAGTTCACAGTTCGCAGGTCACAGTTCACAGTTCGCAGTTCACAGTTCGCAGTTCACAGTTCACAGTTCACAAATCGCAGTTCACAGTTCACAGTTCACAGTTCACAGTTCACATTTCACAGTTCACAGTTCACAGTTCACAGTTCACAGTTCACAGTTCACAGTTCACAGTTCACAGTTCACAGTTCACAGTTCACAGTTCACAGTTCACAGTTCACAGTTCACAGTTCACAGTTCACAGTTCACAGTTCACAGTTCACAGTTCACAGTTCACAGTTCACAGTTCACAGTTCACAGTTCACAGTTCACAGTTCACAGTTCACAGTTCACAGTTCACAGTTCACAGTTCACAGTTCACAGTTCACAGTCCACAGTTCACAGTTCACAGTGCACCCTTCTTAGTTCACAGTGCACCCTTCTTAGTTCACAGCTCACAGTTCCCAGTTCACAGTTAACAGTTCACAGTTCACAATCCGCCGTTCACAGTTCACAATTTGCAGTGCACACTTCAAAGTTCACAGTTCACAGTTCACAGTTCACAGTTCACAGTCCACAGTTCACAGTTCACAGTTCACAGTTCACAGTTCACAGTTCACAGTTCACAGTTCACAGTTCACAGTTCACAGTTCACAGTTCACAGTTCACAGTTCACAGTTCACAGTTCACAGTTCACAGTTCACAGTTCACAGTTCACAGTTCACAGTTCACACTTCACAGTCCACAGTTCACAGTTGACAGTGCACCCTTCTTAGTTCACAGCTCACAGATCCCAGTTCACAGTTAACAGTTCACAGTTCACAATCCGCCGTTCACAGTTCACAATTTGCAGTGCACACTTCAAAGTTCAGAGCTCGCAGTTCACAGTTCACAGTTCACAGTTCACAGTTCACAGTTCACAGTTCACAGTTCACAGTTCACAGTTCACAGTTCACAGTTCACAGTTCACAGTTCACAGTTCACAGTTCACAGTTCACAGTTCACAGTTCACAGTTCACAGTTCACAGTTCACAGTTCACAGTTCACAGTTCACAGTTCACAGTTCACAGTTCACAGTTCACAGTTCACAGTTCACAGTTCACAGTTCACAGTTCACAGTTCACAGTTCACAGTTCACAGTTCACAGTTCACAGTTCACAGTTCACAGTTCACAGTTCACAGTTCACAGTTCACAGTTCACAGTTCACAGTTCACAGTTCACAGTTCACAGTTCACAGTTCACAGTTCACAGTTCACAGTTCACAGTTCACAGTTCACAGTTCACAGTTCACAGTTCACAGTCCACAGTTCACAGTTCACAGTGCACCCTTCTTAGTTCACAGTGCACCCTTCTTAGTTCACAGCTCACAGTTCCCAGTTCACAGTTAACAGTTCACAGTTCACAATCCGCCGTTCACAGTTCACAATTTGCAGTGCACACTTCAAAGTTCACAGTTCACAAATCGCAGTTCACAGTTCACAGTTCACAGTTCACACTTCACAGTTCACACTTCACAGTTCACAGTTCACAGTTCACAGTTCACAGTTCACAGTTCACAGTTCACAGTTCACAGTTCACAGCTCGCAGTTCACAGTTCACAGATCACAGTTCACAGTGCACCCTTCTTAGTTCACAGCTCACAGTTCCCAGTTCACAGTTAACAGTTCACAGTTCACAATCAGCCGTTCACAGTTCACAATTTGCAGTGCACACTTCAAAGTTCACAGCTCGCAGTTCACAGTTCACAGTTCACAGTTCACAGTTCACAGTTCACAGTTCACAGTTCACAGTTCACAGTTCACAGTTCACAGTTCACAGTTCACAGTTCACAGTTCACAGTTCACAGTTCACAGTTCACAGTTCACAGTTCACAGTTCACAGTTCACAGTTCACAGTTCACAGTTCACAGTTCACAGTTCACAGTTCACAGTTCACAGTTCACAGTTCACAGTTCACAGTTCACAGTTCACAGTTCACAGTTCACAGTTCACAGTTCACAGTTCACAGTTCACAGTTCACAGTTCACAGTTCACAGTTCACAGTTCACAGTTCACAGTTCACAGTTCACAGTTCACAGTTCACAGTTCACAGTTCACAGTTCACAGTTCACAGTTCACAGTTCACAGTTCACAGTTCACAGTTCACAGTTCACAGTTCACAGTTCACAGTTCACAGTTCACAGTTCACAGTTCACAGTTCACAGTTCACAGTTCACAGTTCACAGTTCACAGTTCACAGTTCACAGTTCACAGTTCACAGTCCACAGTTCACAGTTCACAGTTCACAGTTCACAGTTCACAGTTCACAGTTCACAGGTCACAGTTCACAGTTCACAGTTCACAGTTCACAGTTCACAGTTCACAGTTCACAGTTCACAGTTCACGGTTCACAGTTCACGGTTCACAGTTCACAGTTCACAGCTCGCAGTTCACAGTTCACAGATCACAGTTCACAGTTCACAGTTCATAGTTCACAGTTCACAGTTCACAGTTCACAGTTCACAGTTCACACTTCACAGTCCACAGTTCACAGTGCACCCTTCTTAGTTCACAGCTCACAGTTCCCAGTTCACAGTTAACAGTTCACAGTTCACAATCAGCCGTTCACAGTTCACAATTTGCAGTGCACACTTCAAAGTTCACAGCTCGCAGTTCACAGTTCACAGTTCACAATTCACAGTTCACAGTTCACAGTTCACAGTTCACAGTTCACAGTTCACAGTTCACAGTTCACATTTCACAGTTCACAGTTCACAGTTCACAGTTCACAGTTCACAGTTCACAGTTCACAGTTCACAGTTCACAGTTCACAGTTCACAGTTCACAGTTCACAGTTCACAGTTCACAGTTCACAGTTCACAGTTCACAGTTCACAGTTCACTGTTCACAGTTCACAGTTCACACTTCACAGTTCACAGTTCACAGTTCACAATTTGCAGTGCACACTTCAAAGTTCACAGCTCGCAGTTCACAGTTCACAGTTCACACTTCACAGTTCACAGTTCACAGTTCACTGTTCACAAATTGCAGTTCACAGTTCACAGTTCACAGTTCACAGTTCACAGTTCACAGTTCACAGTTCACAGTTCACAGTTCGCAGGTCACAGTTCACAGTTCGCAGTTCACAGTTCGCAGTTCACAGTTCACAGTTCACAAATCGCAGTTCACAGTTCACAGTTCACAGTTCACAGTTCACATTTCACAGTTCACAGTTCACAGTTCACAGTTCACAGTTCACAGTTCACAGTTCACAGTTCACAGTTCACAGTTCACAGTTCACAGTTCACAGTTCACAGTTCACAGTTCACAGTTCACAGTTCACAGTTCACAGTTCACAGTTCACAGTTCACAGTTCACAGTTCACAGTTCACAGTTCACAGTTCACAGTTCACAGTTCACAGTTCACAGTTCACAGTTCACAGTTCACAGTTCACAGTTCACAGTTCACAGTTCACAGTTCACAGTCCACAGTTCACAGTTCACAGTGCACCCTTCTTAGTTCACAGTGCACCCTTCTTAGTTCACAGCTCACAGTTCCCAGTTCACAGTTAACAGTTCACAGTTCACAATCCGCCGTTCACAGTTCACAATTTGCAGTGCACACTTCAAAGTTCACAGTTCACAGTTCACAGTTCACAGTTCACAGTCCACAGTTCACAGTTCACAGTTCACAGTTCACAGTTCACAGTTCACAGTTCACAGTTCACAGTTCACAGTTCACAGTTCACAGTTCACAGTTCACAGTTCACAGTTCACAGTTCACAGTTCACAGTTCACAGTTCACAGTTCACAGTTCACAGTTCACAGTTCACAGTTCACAGTTCACACTTCACAGTCCACAGTTCACAGTTGACAGTGCACCCTTCTTAGTTCACAGCTCACAGATCCCAGTTCACAGTTAACAGTTCACAGTTCACAATCCGCCGTTCACAGTTCACAATTTGCAGTGCACACTTCAAAGTTCAGAGCTCGCAGTTCACAGTTCACAGTTCACAGTTCACAGTTCACAGTTCACAGTTCACAGTTCACAGTTCACAGTTCACAGTTCACAGTTCACAGTTCACAGTTCACAGTTCACAGTTCACAGTTCACAGTTCACAGTTCACAGTTCACAGTTCACAGTTCACAGTTCACAGTTCACAGTTCACAGTTCACAGTTCACAGTTCACAGTTCACAGTTCACAGTTCACAGTTCACAGTTCACAGTTCACAGTTCACAGTTCACAGTTCACAGTTCACAGTTCACAGTTCACAGTTCACAGTTCACAGTTCACAGTTCACAGTTCACAGTTCACAGTTCACAGTTCACAGTTCACAGTTCACAGTTCACAGTTCACAGTTCACAGTTCACAGTTCACAGTTCACAGTTCACAGTTCACAGTTCACAGTCCACAGTTCACAGTTCACAGTGCACCCTTCTTAGTTCACAGTGCACCCTTCTTAGTTCACAGCTCACAGTTCCCAGTTCACAGTTAACAGTTCACAGTTCACAATCCGCCGTTCACAGTTCACAATTTGCAGTGCACACTTCAAAGTTCACAGTTCACAAATCGCAGTTCACAGTTCACAGTTCACAGTTCACACTTCACAGTTCACAGTTCACACTTCACAGTTCACAGTTCACAGTTCACAGTTCACAGTTCACAGTTCACAGTTCACAGTTCACAGTTCACAGCTCGCAGTTCACAGTTCACAGATCACAGTTCACAGTGCACCCTTCTTAGTTCACAGCTCACAGTTCCCAGTTCACAGTTAACAGTTCACAGTTCACAATCAGCCGTTCACAGTTCACAATTTGCAGTGCACACTTCAAAGTTCACAGCTCGCAGTTCACAGTTCACAGTTCACAGTTCACAGTTCACAGTTCACAGTTCACAGTTCACAGTTCACAGTTCACAGTTCACAGTTCACAGTTCACAGTTCACAGTTCACAGTTCACAGTTCACAGTTCACAGTTCACAGTTCACAGTTCACAGTTCACAGTTCACAGTTCACAGTTCACAGTTCACAGTTCACAGTTCACAGTTCACAGTTCACAGTTCACAGTTCACAGTTCACAGTTCACAGTTCACAGTTCACAGTTCACAGTTCACAGTTCACAGTTCACAGTTCACAGTTCACAGTTCACAGTTCACAGTTCACAGTTCACAGTTCACAGTTCACAGTTCACAGTTCACAGTTCACAGTTCACAGTTCACAGTTCACAGTTCACAGTTCACAGTTCACAGTTCACAGTTCACAGTTCACAGTTCACAGTTCACAGTTCACAGTTCACAGTTCACAGTTCACAGTTCACAGTTCACAGTTCACAGTTCACAGTTCACAGTTCACAGTTCACAGTTCACAGTTCACAGTTCACAGTTCACAGTTCACAGTTCACAGTTCACAGTTCACAGTTCACAGTTCACAGTTCACAGTTCACAGTTCACAGTTCACAGTTCACAGTTCACAGTCCACAGTTCACAGTTCACAGTGCACCCTTCTTAGTTCACAGCTCACAGTTCCCAGTTCACAGTTAACAGTTCACAGTTCACAATCCGCCGTTCACAGTTCACAATTTGCAGTGCACACTTCAAAGTTCACAGCTCGCAGTTCACAGTTCACAGTTCACACTTCACAGTTCACACTTCACAGTTCACAGTTCACAGTTCACAGTTCACAGTTCACAGTTCACAGTTCACAGTTCACAGTTCACAGTTCACAGCTCGCAGTTCACAGTTCACAGATCACAGTTCACAGTTCACAGTTCATAGTTCACAGTTCACAGTTCACAGTTCACAGTTCACAGTTCACACTTCACAGTCCACAGTTCACAGTTCACAGTGCACCCTTCTTAGTTCACAGCTCACAGTTCCCAGTTCACAGTTAACAGTTCACAGTTCACAATCAGCCGTTCACAGTTCACAATTTGCAGTGCACACTTCAAAGTTCACAGCTCGCAGTTCACAGTTCACAGTTCACAATTCACAGTTCACAGTTAACAGTTCACAGTTCACAGTTCACAGTTCACAGTTCACAGTTCACATTTCACAGTTCACAGTTCACAGTTCACAGTTCACAGTTCACAGTTCACAGTTCACAGTTCACAGTTCACAGTTCACAGTTCACAGTTCACAGTCCACAGTTCACAGTTCACAGTTCACAGTTCACAGTTCACAGTTCACAGTTCACAGGTCACTGTTCACAGTTCACAGTTCACAGTTCACAGTTCACAGTTCACAGTTCACAGTTCACGGTTCACAGTTCACGGTTCACAGTTCACAGTTCACAGCTCGCAGTTCACAGTTCACAGATCACAGTTCACAGTTCACAGTTCATAGTTCACAGTTCACAGTTCACAGTTCACAGTTCACAGTTCACACTTCACAGTCCACAGTTCACAGTTCACAGTGCACCCTTCTTAGTTCACAGCTCACAGTTCCCAGTTCACAGTTAACAGTTCACAGTTCACAATCAGCCGTTCACAGTTCACAATTTGCAGTGCACACTTCAAAGTTCACAGCTCGCAGTTCACAGTTCACAGTTCACAATTCACAGTTCACAGTTCACAGTTCACAGTTCACAGTTCACAGTTCACAGTTCACAGTTCACATTTCACAGTTCACAGTTCACAGTTCACAGTTCACAGTTCACAGTTCACAGTTCACAGTTCACAGTTCACAGTTCACAGTTCACAGTTCACAGTTCACAGTTCACAGTTCACAGTTCACAGTTCACAGTTCACAGTTCACTGTTCACAGTTCACAGTTCACACTTCACAGTTCACAGTTCACAGTTCACAATCCGCCGTTCACAGTTCACAATTTGCAGTGCACACTTCAAAGTTCACAGCTCGCAGTTCACAGTTCACAGTTCACACTTCACAGTTCACAGTTCACAGTTCACTGTTCACAAATTGCAGTTCACAGTTCACAGTTCACAGTTCACAGTTCACAGTTCACAGTTCGCAGGTCACAGTTCACAGTTCGCAGTTCACAGTTCGCAGTTCACAGTTCACAGTTCACAAATCGCAGTTCACAGTTCACAGTTCACAGTTCACAGTTCACATTTCACAGTTCACAGTTCACAGTTCACAGTTCACAGTTCACAGTTCACAGTTCACAGTTCACAGTTCACAGTTCACAGTTCACAGTTCACAGTTCACAGTTAACAGTTCACAGTTCACAATCCGCCGTTCACAGTTCACAATTTGCAGTGCACACTTCAAAGTTCACAGTTCACAGTTCACAGTTCACAGTTCACAGTCCACAGTTCACAGTTCACAGTTCACAGTTCACAGTTCACAGTTCACAGTTCACAGTTCACAGTTCACAGTTCACAGTTCACAGTTCACAGTTCACAGTTCACAGTTCACAGTTCACAGTTCACAGTTCACAGTTCACAGTTCACAGTTCACAGTTCACAGTTCACAGTTCACACTTCACAGTCCACAGTTCACAGTTGACAGTGCACCCTTCTTAGTTCACAGCTCACAGATCCCAGTTCACAGTTAACAGTTCACAGTTCACAATCCGCCGTTCACAGTTCACAATTTGCAGTGCACACTTCAAAGTTCAGAGCTCGCAGTTCACAGTTCACAGTTCACAGTTCACAGTTCACAGTTCACAGTTCACAGTTCACAGTTCACAGTTCACAGTTCACAGTTCACAGTTCACAGTTCACAGTTCACAGTTCACAGTTCACAGTTCACAGTTCACAGTTCACAGTTCACAGTTCACAGTTCACAGTTCACAGTTCACAGTTCACAGTTCACAGTTCACAGTTCACAGTTCACAGTTCACAGTTCACAGTTCACAGTTCACAGTTCACAGTTCACAGTTCACAGTTCACAGTTCACAGTTCACAGTTCACAGTTCACAGTTCACAGTTCACAGTTCACAGTTCACAGTTCACAGTTCACAGTTCACAGTTCACAGTTCACAGTTCACAGTTCACAGTTCACAGTCCACAGTTCACAGTTCACAGTGCACCCTTCTTAGTTCACAGTGCACCCTTCTTAGTTCACAGCTCACAGTTCCCAGTTCACAGTTAACAGTTCACAGTTCACAATCCGCCGTTCACAGTTCACAATTTGCAGTGCACACTTCAAAGTTCACAGTTCACAAATCGCAGTTCACAGTTCACAGTTCACAGTTCACAGTTCACAGTTCACAGTTCACAGTTCACAGTTCACAGTTCACAGTTCACAGCTCGCAGTTCACAGTTCACAGATCACAGTTCACAATCCGCCGTTCACAGTTCACAATTTGCAGTGCACACTTCAAAGTTCACAGCTCGCAGTTCACAGTTCACAGTTCACACTTCACAGTTCACACTTCACAGTTCACAGTTCACAGTTCACAGTTCACAGTTCACAGTTCACAGTTCACAGTTCACAGTTCACAGTTCACAGCTCGCAGTTCACAGTTCACAGATCACAGTTCACAGTGCACCCTTCTTAGTTCACAGCTCACAGTTCCCAGTTCACAGTTAACAGTTCACAGTTCACAATCAGCCGTTCACAGTTCACAATTTGCAGTGCACACTTCAAAGTTCACAGCTCGCAGTTCACAGTTCACAGTTCACAGTTCACAGTTCACAGTTCACAGTTCACAGTTCACAGTTCACAGTTCACAGTTCACAGTTCACAGTTCACAGTTCACAGTTCACAGTTCACAGTTCACAGTTCACAGTTCACAGTTCACAGTTCACAGTTCACAGTTCACAGTTCACAGTTCACAGTTCACAGTTCACAGTTCACAGTTCACAGTTCACAGTTCACAGTTCACAGTTCACAGTTCACAGTTCACAGTTCACAGTTCACAGTTCACAGTTCACAGTTCACAGTTCACAGTTCACAGTTCACAGTTCACAGTTCACAGTTCACAGTTCACAGTTCACAGTTCACAGTTCACAGTTCACAGTTCACAGTTCACAGTTCACAGTTCACAGTTCACAGTTCACAGTTCACAGTTCACAGTTCACAGTTCACAGTTCACAGTTCACAGTTCACAGTTCACAGTTCACAGTTCACAGTTCACAGTTCACAGTTCACAGTTCACAGTTCACAGTTCACAGTTCACAGTTCACAGTTCACAGTTCACAGTTCACAGTTCACAGTTCACAGTTCACAGTTCACAGTTCACAGTCCACAGTTCACAGTTCACAGTGCACCCTTCTTAGTTCACAGCTCACAGTTCCCAGTTCACAGTTAACAGTTCACAGTTCACAATCCGCCGTTCACAGTTCACAATTTGCAGTGCACACTTCAAAGTTCACAGCTCGCAGTTCACAGTTCACAGTTCACACTTCACAGTTCACACTTCACAGTTCACAGTTCACAGTTCACAGTTCACAGTTCACAGTTCACAGTTCACAGTTCACAGTTCACAGTTCACAGCTCGCAGTTCACAGTTCACAGATCACAGTTCACAGTTCACAGTTCATAGTTCACAGTTCACAGTTCACAGTTCACAGTTCACAGTTCACACTTCACAGTCCACAGTTCACAGTTCACAGTGCACCCTTCTTAGTTCACAGCTCACAGTTCCCAGTTCACAGTTAACAGTTCACAGTTCACAATCAGCCGTTCACAGTTCACAATTTGCAGTGCACACTTCAAAGTTCACAGCTCGCAGTTCACAGTTCACAGTTCACAATTCACAGTTCACAGTTCACAGTTCACAGTTCACAGTTCACAGTTCACAGTTCACAGTTCACATTTCACAGTTCACAGTTCACAGTTCACAGTTCACAGTTCACAGTTCACAGTTCACAGTCCACAGTTCACAGTTCACAGTTCACAGTGCACCCTTCTTAGTTCACAGCTCACAGTTCCCAGTTCACAGTTAACAGTTAACAGTTCACAGTTCACAGCTCGCAGTTCACAGTTCACAGTTCACAGTTCACAGTTCACAGTTCACAGTTCACAGTTCACAGTTCACAGTTCACAGTTCACAGTTCACAGTTCACAGTTCACAGTTCACAGTTCACAGTTCACAGTTCACAGTGCACCCTTCTTAGTTCACAGTTCACAGTTCACAGTTCACAGTTCACAGTTCACAGTTCACAGTTCACAGTTCACAGTTCACAGTTCACAGTTCACAGTTCACAGTTCACAGTTCACAGTTCACAGTTCACAGTTCACAGTTCACAGTTCACAGTTCACAGTTCACAGTTCACAGTTCACAGTTCACAGTTCACAGTTCACAGTTCACAGTTCACAGTTCACAGTTCACAGTTCACAGTTCACAGTTCACAGTTCACAGTTCACAGTTCACAGTTCACAGTTCACAGTTCACAGTTCACAGTTCACAGTTCACAGTTCACAGTTCACAGTTCACAGTTCACAGTTCACAGTTCACAGTTCACAGTTCACAGTTCACAGTTCACAGTTCACAGTTCACAGTTCACAGTTCACAGTTCTCAGTTCACAGTTCACAGTTCACAGTTCCCAGTTCACAGTTCACAGTTCACAGTTCACAGTTCACAGTTCACAGTTCACAGTTCACAGTTCACAGTTCACAGTTCACAGTTCACAGTTCACAGTTCACAGTTCACAGTTCACAGTTCACAGTTCACAGTTCACAGTTCACAGTTCACAGTTCACAGTTCACAGTTCACAGTTCACAGTTCACAGTTCACAGTTCACAGTTCACAGTTCACAGTTCACAGTTCACAGTTCACAGTTCACATTTCACAGTTCACAGTCCACAGTTCACAGTTCACAGTGCACCCTTCTTAGTTCACAGTGCACCCTTCTTAGTTCACAGCTCACAGTTCCCAGTTCACAGTTAACAGTTCACAGTTCACAATCCGCCGTTCACAGTTCACAATTTGCAGTGCACACTTCAAAGTTCACAGTTCACAGTTCACAGTTCACAGTTCACAGTCCACAGTTCACAGTTCACAGTGCACCCTTCTTAGTTCACAGCTCACAGTTCCCAGTTCACAGTTCACAGTTCACAGTTCACAGTTCACAGTTCACAGTTCACAGTTCACAGTTCACAGTCCACAGATCACAGTTCACAGTGCACCCTTCTTAGTTCACAGTGCACCCTTCTTAGTTCACAGCTCACAGTTCCCAGTTCACAGTTAACAGTTCACAGTTCACAATCCGCCGTTCACAGTTCACAATTTGCAGTGCACACTTCACAGTTCACAGTTCACAGTTCACAGTTCACAGTTCACAGTTCACAGTTCACAGTTCACAGTTCACAGTTCACAGTTCACAGTTCACAGTTCACAGTTCACAGTTCACAGTTCACAGTTCACAGTTCACAGTTCACAGTTCACAGTTCACAGTTCACAGTTCACAGTTCACAGTTCACAGTTCACAGTTCACAGTTCACAGTTCACAGTTCACAGTTCACAGTTCACAGTTCACAGTTCACAGTTCACAGTTCACAGTTCACATTTTACAGTTCACAGTTCACAGTTCACAGTTCACAGTTCACAGTTCACAGTTCACAGTTCACAGTTCACAGTTCACAGTTCACAGTCCACAGTTCACAGTTCACAGTGCACCATTCTTAGTTCACAGCTCACAGTTCCCAGTTCACAGTTAACAGTTCACAGTTCACAGTTCACAGCTCGCAGTTCACAGTTCACAGTTCACAGTTCACAGTTCACAGTTCACAGTTCACAGTTCACAGTTCACAGTTCACAGTTCACAGTTCACAGTTCACAGTTCACAGTTCACAGTTCACAGTTCACAGTTCACAGTTCACAGTTCACAGTTCACAGTTCACAGTTCACAGTTCACAGTTCACAGTTCACAGTTCACAATCCGCCGTTCACAGTTCACAATTTGCAGTGCACACTTCAAAGTTCACAGTTCACAGTTCACAGTTCACAGTTCACAGTCCACAGTTCACAGTTCACAGTGCACCCTTCTTAGTTCACAGCTCACAGTTCCCAGTTCACAGTTCACAGTTCACAGTTCATAGCTCGCAGTTCACAGTTCACAGTTCACTGTTCACAAATCGCAGTTCACAGTTCACAGTTCACACTTCACAGTTCACAGTTCACAGTTCACAGTTCACAGTTAACAGTTCACAGTGCACCCTTCTCAGTTCACAGCTCACAGTTTCCAGTTCACAATTTGCAGTGCACACTTCAAAGTTCACAGCTCGCAGTTCACAGTTCACAGTTCACAGTTCACAGTTCACAGTTCACAGTTCACAGTTCACAGTTCACAGTTCACAGTTCACAGTTCACAGTTCACAGTTCACAGTTCACAGTTCACAGTTCACTGTTCACAGTTCACAGTTCACAGTTCACAGTTCACAATTTGCAGTGCACACTTCAAAGTTCACAGCTCGCAGTTCACAGTTCACAGTTCACAGTTCACAGTTCACAGTTCACAGTTCACAGTTAACAGTTCACAGTGCACCCTTCTCAGTTCACAGCTCACAGTTTCCAGTTCACAATTTGCAGTGCACACTTCAAAGTTCACAGCTCGCAGTTCACAGTGCACAGTTCACAGTTCACAGTTCACAGTTCACAGTTCACAGTTCACAGTTCACAGTTCACAGTTCACAGTTCACTGTTCACAGTTCACAGTTCACAGTTCACAGTTCACAGTTCACAGTTCACAGTTAACAGTTCACAGTTCACAATCCGCCGTTCACAGTTCACAATTTGCAGTGCACACTTCAAAGTTCACAGCTCGCAGTTCACAGTTCACAGTTCACACTTCACAGTTCACACTTCACAGTTCACAGTTCACAGTTCACAGTTCACAGTTCACAGTTCACAGTTCACAGTTCACAGTTCACAGTTCACAGTTCACAGCTCGCAGTTCACAGTTCACAGATCACAGTTCACAGTGCACCCTTCTTAGTTCACAGCTCACAGTTCCCAGTTCACAGTTAACAGTTCACAGTTCACAATCAGCCGTTCACAGTTCACAATTTGCAGTGCACACTTCAAAGTTCACAGCTCGCAGTTCACAGTTCACAGTTCACAGTTCACAGTTCACAGTTCACAGTTCACAGTTCACAGTTCACAGTTCACAGTTCACAGTTCACAGTTCACAGTTCACAGTTCACAGTTCACAGTTCACAGTTCACAGTTCACAGTTCACAGTTCACAGTTCACAGTTCACAGTTCACAGTTCACAGTTCACAGTTCACAGTTCACAGTTCACAGTTCACAGTTCACAGTTCACAGTTCACAGTTCACAGTTCACAGTTCACAGTTCACAGTTCACAGTTCACAGTTCACAGTTCACAGTTCACAGTTCACAGTTCACAGTTCACAGTTCACAGTTCACAGTTCACAGTTCACAGTTCACAGTTCACAGTTCACAGTTCACAGTTCACAGTTCACAGTTCACAGTTCACAGTTCACAGTTCACAGTTCACAGTTCACAGTTCACAGTTCACAGTTCACAGTTCACAGTTCACAGTTCACAGTTCACAGTTCACAGTTCACAGTTCACAGTTCACAGTTCACAGTTCACAGTTCACAGTTCACAGTTCACAGTTCACAGTTCACAGTTCACAGTTCACAGTTCACAGTTCACAGTTCACAGTTCACAGTTCACAGTTCACAGTTCACAGTTCACAGTTCACAGTTCACAGTTCACAGTTCACAGTTCACAGTCCACAGTTCACAGTTCACAGTGCACCCTTCTTAGTTCACAGCTCACAGTTCCCAGTTCACAGTTAACAGTTCACAGTTCACAATCCGCCGTTCACAGTTCACAATTTGCAGTGCACACTTCAAAGTTCACAGCTCGCAGTTCACAGTTCACAGTTCACACTTCACAGTTCACACTTCACAGTTCACAGTTCACAGTTCACAGTTCACAGTTCACAGTTCACAGTTCACAGTTCACAGTTCACAGTTCACAGTTCACAGCTCGCAGTTCACAGTTCACAGATCACAGTTCACAGTTCACAGTTCATAGTTCACAGTTCACAGTTCACAGTTCACAGTTCACAGTTCACAGTTCACACTTCACAGTCCACAGTTCACAGTTCACAGTGCACCCTTCTTAGTTCACAGCTCACAGTTCCCAGTTCACAGTTAACAGTTCACAGTTCACAATCAGCCGTTCACAGTTCACAATTTGCAGTGCACACTTCAAAGTTCACAGCTCGCAGTTCACAGTTCACAGTTCACAATTCACAGTTCACAGTTCACAGTTCACAGTTCACAGTTCACAGTTCACAGTTCACAGTTCACATTTCACAGTTCACAGTTCACAGTTCACAGTTCACAGTTCACAGTTCACAGTTCACAGTTCACAGTTCACAGTTCACAGTTCACAGTTCACAGTTCACAGTTCACAGTTCACAGTCCACAGTTCACAGTTCACAGTTCACAGTTCACAGTTCACAGTTCACAGTTCACAGGTCACTGTTCACAGTTCACAGTTCACAGTTCACAGTTCACAGTTCACAGTTCACAGTTCACGGTTCACGGTTCACAGTTCACAGTTCACAGTTCACAGTGCACCCTTCTTAGTTCACAGCTCACAGTTCCCAGTTCACAGTTAACAGTTCACAGTTCACAATCCGCCGTTCACAGTTCACAATTTGCAGTGCACACTTCAAAGTTCACAGCTCGCAGTTCACAGTTCACAGTTCACAGTTCACAGTTCACAGTTCACAGTTCACAGTTCACAGTTCACAGTTCACAGTTCACAGTTCACAGTTCACAGTTCACAGTTCACAGTTCACAGTTCACAGTTCACAGTTCACAGTTCACAGTTCACAGTTCACAGTTCACAGTTCACACTTCACAGTCCACAGTTCACAGTTCACAGTGCACCCTTCTTAGTTCACAGCTCACAGTCACACTTCACAGTTAACAGTTCACAGTTCACAATCCGCCGTTCACAGTTCACAATTTGCAGTGCACACTTCAAAGTTCACAGTTCCCAGTTCACAGTTCACAGTTCACAGTTCACAGTTCACAGTTCACAGTTCACAGTTCACAGTTCACAGTTCACAGTTCACAGTTCACAGTTCACAGTTCACAGTTCACAGTTCACAGTTCACAGTTCACAGTTCACAGTTCACAGTTCACAGTTCACAGTTCACAGTTCACAGTTCACAGTTCACAGTTCACAGTTCACAGCTCACAGTTCCCAGTTCACAGTTAACAGTTCACAGTTCACAATCCGCCGTTCACAGTTCACAATTTGCAGTGCACACTTCAAAGTTCACAGCTCGCAGTTCACAGTTCACAGTTCACACTTCACAGTTCACACTTCACAGTTCACAGTTCACAGTTCACAGTTCACAGTTCACAGTTCACAGTTCACAGTTCACAGTTCACAGTTCACAGTTCACAGTTCACAGTTCACAGTTCACAGTTCACAGTTCACAGTTCACAGTTCACAGTTCACAGTTCACAGTTCACAGTTCACAGTTCACAGTTCACAGTTCACAGTTCACACTTCACAGTCCACAGTTCACAGTTGACAATCCGCCGTTCACAGTTCACAATTTGCAGTGCACACTTCAAAGTTCAGAGCTCGCAGTTCACAGTTCACAGTTCACAGTTCACAGTTCACAGTTCACAGTTCACAGTTCACAGTTCACAGTTCACAGTTCACAGTTCACAGTTCACAGTTCACAGTTCACAGTTCACAGTTCACAGTTCACAGTTCACAGTTCACAGTTCACAGTTCACAGTTCACAGTTCACAGTTCACAGTTCACAGTTCACAGTTCACAGTTCACAGTTCACAGTTCACAGTTCACAGTTCACAGTTCACAGTTCACAGTTCACAGTTCACAGTTCACAGTTAACAGTTCACAGTTCACAATCCGCCGCTCACAGTTCACAATTTGCAGTGCACACTTCAAAGTTCACAGCTCGCAGTTCACAGTTCACAGTTCACAGTTCACAGTTCACAGTTCACAGTGCACCCTTCTTAGTTCACAGCTCACAGTTCCCAGTTCACAGTTCACAGTTCACAGTTCATAGCTCGCAGTTCACAGTTCACAGTTCACTGTTCACAAATCGCAGTTCACAGTTCACAGTTCACACTTCACAGTTCACAGTTCACAGTTCACAGTTCACAGTTAACAGTTCACAGTGCACCCTTCTCAGTTCACAGCTCACAGTTTCCAGTTCACAATTTGCAGTGCACACTTCAAAGTTCACAGCTCGCAGTTCACAGTTCACAGTTCACAGTTCACAGTTCACAGTTCACAGTTCACAGTTCACAGTTCACAGTTCACAGTTCACAGTTCACAGTTCACAGTTCACAGTTCACAGTTCACAGTTCACAGTTCACAGTTCACAGTTCACTGTTCACAGTTCACAGTTCACAGTTCACAGTTCACAGTTCACAGTTCACAGTTCACAGTTCACAGTTCACAGTTCACAGTTCACAGTTCACAGTTCACAGTTCACAGTTCACAGGTCACAGTTAACAGTTCACAGTTCACAATCCGCCGTTCACAGTTCACAATTTGCAGTGCACACTTCAAAGTTCACAGCTCGCAGTTCACAGTTCACAGTTCACACTTCACAGTTCACACTTCACAGTTCACAGTTCACAGTTCACAGTTCACAGTTCACAGTTCACAGTTCACAGTTCACAGTTAACAGTTCACAGTTCACAATCCGCCGTTCACAGTTCACAATTTGCAGTGCACACTTCAAAGTTCACAGCTCGCAGTTCACAGTTCACAGTTCACAGTTCACAGTTCACAGTTCACAGTTAACAGTTCACAGTGCACCCTTCTCAGTTCACAGCTCACAGTTTCCAGTTCACAATTTGCAGTGCACACTTCAAAGTTCACAGCTCGCAGTTCACAGTGCACAGTTCACAGTTCACAGTTCACAGTTCACAGTTCACAGTTCACAGTTCACAGTTCACAGTTCACAGTTCACAGTTCACAGTTCACAGTTCACAGTTCACAGTTCACAGTTCACAGTTCACAGTTCACAGTTCACAGTTCACAGTTCACAGTTCACAGTTCACTGTTCACAGTTCACAGTTCACAGTTCACAGTTCACAGTTCACAGTTCACAGTTCACAGTTCACAGTTCACAGTTCACAGTTCACAGTTAACAGTTCACAGTTCACAATCCGCCGTTCACAGTTCACAATTTGCAGTGCACACTTCAAAGTTCACAGCTCGCAGTTCACAGTTCACAGTTCACAGTTCACAGTTCACAGTTCACAGTTCACAGTTCACAGTTCACAGTTCACAGTTCACAGTTCACAGTTCACAGTTCACAGTTCACAGTTCACAGTTCACAGTTCACAGTTCACAGTTCACAGTTAACAGTTCACAGTTCACAATCCGCCGTTCACAGTTCACAATTTGCAGTGCACACTTCAAAGTTCACAGCTCGCAGTTCACAGTTCACAGTTCACACTTCACAGTTCACACTTCACAGTTCACAGTTCACAGTTCACAGTTCACAGTTCACAGTTCACAGTTCACAGTTCACAGTTCACAGTTCACAGTTCACAGTTCACAGTTCACAGTTCACAGTTCACAGTTCACAGTTCACAGTTCACAGTTCACAGTTCACAGTTCACAGTTCACAGTTCACAGTTCACAGTTCACAGTTCACAGTTCACAGTTCACAGTTCACAGTTCACAGTTCACAGTTCACAGTTCACAGTTCACAGTTCACAGTTCACAGTTCACAGTTCACAGTTCACAGTTCACAGTTCACAGTTCACAGTTCACAGTTCACAGTTCACAGTTCACAGTTCACAGTTCACAGTTCACAGTTCACAGTTCACAGTTCACAGTTCACAGTTCACAGTTCACAGTTCACAGTTCACAGTTCACAGTTCACAGTTCACAGTTCACAGTTCACAGTTCACAGTTCACAGTTCACAGTTCACAGTTCACAGTTCACAGTTCACAGTTCACAGTTCACAGTTCACAGTTCACAGTTCACAGTTCACAGTTCACAGTTCACAGTTCACAGTTCACAGTTCACAGTTCACAGTTCACAGTTCACAGTTCACAGTTCACAGTTCACAGTTCACAGTTCACAGTTCACAGTTCACAGTTCACAGTTCACAGTTCACAGTCCACAGTTCACAGTTCACAGTGCACCCTTCTTAGTTCACAGCTCACAGTTCCCAGTTCACAGTTAACAGTTCACAGTTCACAATCCGCCGTTCACAGTTCACAATTTGCAGTGCACACTTCAAAGTTCACAGCTCGCAGTTCACAGTTCACAGTTCACACTTCACAGTTCACACTTCACAGTTCACAGTTCACAGTTCACAGTTCACAGTTCACAGTTCACAGTTCACAGTTCACAGCTCGCAGTTCACAGTTCACAGATCACAGTTCACAGTTCACAGTTCATAGTTCACAGTTCACAGTTCACAGTTCACAGTTCACAGTTCACACTTCACAGTCCACAGTTCACAGTTCACAGTGCACCCTTCTTAGTTCACAGCTCACAGTTCCCAGTTCACAGTTAACAGTTCACAGTTCACAATCAGCCGTTCACAGTTCACAATTTGCAGTGCACACTTCAAAGTTCACAGCTCGCAGTTCACAGTTCACAGTTCACAGTTCACAGTTCACAGTTCACAGTTCACAGTTCACAGTTCACAGTTCACAGTTCACAGTTCACATTTCACAGTTCACAGTTCACAGTTCACAGTTCACAGTTCACAGTTCACAGTTCACAGTTCACAGTTCACAGTTCACAGTTCACAGTTCACAGTTCACAGTTCACAGTCCACAGTTCACAGTTCACAGTTCACAGTTCACAGTTCACAGTTCACAGTTCACAGGTCACTGTTCACAGTTCACAGTTCACAGTTCACAGTTCACAGTTCACAGTTCACAGTTCACAGTTCACGGTTCACAGTTCACAGTTCACAGTTCACAGTTCACAGTTCACAGTTCACAGTTCACAGTTCACAGTTCACAGTTCACAGTTCACAGTTCACAGTTCACAGTTCACAGTTCACAGTTCACAGTTCACAGTTCACAGTTCACAGTTCACAGTTCACAGTTCACAGTTCACAGTTCACAGTTCACAGTTCACAGTTCACAGTTCACAGTGCACCCTTCTTAGTTCACAGCTCACAGTTCCCAGTTCACAGTTAACAGTTCACAGTTCACAATCCGCCGTTCACAGTTCACAATTTGCAGTGCACACTTCAAAGTTCACAGCTCGCAGTTCACAGTTCACAGTTCACAGTTCACAGTTCACAGTTCACAGTTCACAGTTCACAGTTCACAGTTCACAGTTCACAGTTCACAGTTCACAGTTCACAGTTCACAGTTCACAGTTCACAGTTCACAGTTCACAGTTCACAGTTCACAGTTCACAGTTCACAGTTCACAGTTCACAGTTCACACTTCACAGTCCACAGTTCACAGTTCACAGTGCACCCTTCTTAGTTCACAGCTCACAGTCACACTTCACAGTTAACAGTTCACAGTTCACAATCCGCCGTTCACAGTTCACAATTTGCAGTGCACACTTCAAAGTTCACAGTTCCCAGTTCACAGTTCACAGTTCACAGTTCACAGTTCACAGTTCACAGTTCACAGTTCACAGTTCACAGTTCACAGTTCACAGTTCACAGTTCACAGTTCACAGTTCACAGTTCACAGTTCACAGTTCACAGTTCACAGTTCACAGTTCACAGTTCACAGTTCACAGTTCACAGTTCACAGTTCACAGTTCACAGTTCACAGTTCACAGTTCACAGTTCACAGTTCACAGTTCACAGTTCACAGTTCACAGTTCACAGTTCACAGCTCACAGTTCCCAGTTCACAGTTAACAGTTCACAGTTCACAATCCGCCGTTCACAGTTCACAATTTGCAGTGCACACTTCAAAGTTCACAGCTCGCAGTTCACAGTTCACAGTTCACACTTCACAGTTCACACTTCACAGTTCACAGTTCACAGTTCACAGTTCACAGTTCACAGTTCACAGTTCACAGTTCACAGTTCACAGTTCACAGTTCACAGTTCACAGTTCACAGTTCACAGTTCACAGTTCACAGTTCACAGTTCACAGTTCACAGTTCACAGTTCACAGTTCACACTTCACAGTCCACAGTTCACAGTTGACAATCCGCCGTTCACAGTTCACAATTTGCAGTGCACACTTCAAAGTTCAGAGCTCGCAGTTCACAGTTCACAGTTCACAGTTCACAGTTCACAGTTCACAGTTCACAGTTCACAGTTCACAGTTCACAGTTCACAGTTCACAGTTCACAGTTCACAGTTCACAGTTCACAGTTCACAGTTCACAGTTCACAGTTCACAGTTCACAGTTCACAGTTCACAGTTCACAGTTCACAGTTCACAGTTCACAGTTCACAGTTCACAGTTCACAGTTCACAGTTCACAGTTAACAGTTCACAGTTCACAATCCGCCGTTCACAGTTCACAATTTGCAGTGCACACTTCAAAGTTCACAGCTCGCAGTTCACAGTTCACAGTTCACAGTTCACAGTTCACAGTTCACAGTTCATAGCTCGCAGTTCACAGTTCACAGTTCACTGTTCACAAATCGCAGTTCACAGTTCACAGTTCACACTTCACAGTTCACAGTTCACAGTTCACAGTGCACCGTTCTTAGTTCACAGCTCACAGTTCACAGTTCACAGTTAACAGTTCACAGTTCACAATCCGCCGTTCACAGTTTACAATTTGCAGTGCACACTTCAAAGTTCACAGCTCGCAGTTCACAGTTCACAGTTCACAGTTCACAGTTCACAGTTCACAGTTCACAGTTAACAGTTCACAGTGCACCCTTCTCAGTTCACAGCTCACAGTTTCCAGTTCACAATTTGCAGTGCACACTTCAAAGTTCACAGCTCGCAGTTCACAGTTCACAGTTCACAGTTCACAGTTCACAGTTCACAGTTCACAGTTCACAGTTCACAGTTCACAGTTCACAGTTCACAGTTCACAGTTCACAGTTCACAGTTCACAGTTCACAGTTCACAGTTCACAGTTCACAGTTCACAGTTCACAGTTCACAGTTCACAGTTCACAGTTCACAGTTCACAGTTCACAGTTCACACTTCACAGTTCACACTTCACAGTTCACAGTTCACAGTTCACAGTGCACCGTTCTTAGTTCACAGCTCACAGTTCACAGTTCACAGTTAACAGTTCACAGTTCACAATCCGCCGTTCACAGTTTACAATTTGCAGTGCACACTTCAAAGTTCACAGCTCGCAGTTCACAGTTCACAGTTCACAGTTCACAGTTCACAGTTCACAGTTCACAGTTAACAGTTCACAGTGCACCCTTCTCAGTTCACAGCTCACAGTTTCCAGTTCACAATTTGCAGTGCACACTTCAAAGTTCACAGCTCGCAGTTCACAGTTCACAGTTCACAGTTCACAGTTCACAGTTCACAGTTCACAGTTCACAGTTCACAGTTCACAGTTCACAGTTCACAGTTCACAGTTCACAGTTCACAGTTCACAGTTCACAGTTCACAGTTCACAGTTCACAGTTCACAGTTCACAGTTCACAGTTCACAGTTCACAGTTCACAGTTCACAGTTCACAGTTCACACTTCACAGTTCACACTTCACAGTTCACAGTTCACAGTTCACAGTTCACAGTTCACAGTTCACAGTTCACAGTTCACAGTTCACAATTTGCAGTGCACACTTCAAAGTTCACAGCTCGCAGTTCACAGTTCACAGTTCACAGTTCACAGTTCACAGTTCACAGTTCACAGTTCACAGTTCACAGTTCACAGTTCACAGTTCACAGTTCACAGTTCACTGTTCACAGTTCACAGTTCACAGTTCACAGTTCACAGTTCACAGTTCACAGTTCACAGTTCACAGTTCACAGTTCACAGTTCACAGTTCACAGTTCACAGTTCACAGTTCACAGTCCACAGTTCACAGTTCACAGTGCACCCTTCTTAGTTCACAGCTCACAGTTCCCAGTTCACAGTTAACAGTTCACAGTTCACAATCCGCCGTTCACAGTTCACAATTTGCAGTGCACACTTCAAAGTTCACAGCTCGCAGTTCACAGTTCACAGTTCACACTTCACAGTTCACACTTCACAGTTCACACTTCACAGTTCACAGTTCACAGTTCACAGTTCACAGTTCACAGTTCACAGTTCACAGTTCACAGTTCACAGTTCACAGTTCACAGTTCACAGTTCACAGCTCGCAGTTCACAGTTCACAGATCACAGTTCACAGTTCACAGTTCATAGTTCACAGTTCACAGTTCACAGTTCACAGTTCACAGTTCACACTTCACAGTCCACAGTTCACAGTTCACAGTGCACCCTTCTTAGTTCACAGCTCACAGTTCCCAGTTCACAGTTAACAGTTCACAGTTCACAAACCGCCGTTCACAGTTCACAATTTGCAGTGCACACTTCAAAGTTCACAGCTCGCAGTTCACAGTTCACAGTTCACACTTCACAGTTCACACTTCACAGTTCACAGTTCACAGTTCACAGTTCACAGTTCACAGTTCACAGTTCACAGTTCACAGTTCACAGTTCACAGTTCACAGTTCACAGTTCACAGTTCACAGTTCACAGTTCACAGCTCGCAGTTCACAGTTCACAGATCACAGTTCACAGTTCACAGTTCATAGTTCACAGTTCACAGTTCACAGTTCACAGTTCACAGTTCACAGTTCACAGTTCACAGTTCACAGTCCACAGTCCACAGTTCACAGTGCACCCTTCTTAGTTCACAGCTCACAGTTCCCAGTTCACAGTTCCCAGTTCACAGTTCACAGTTCACAGTTCACAGTTCACAGTTCACAGTTCACAGTTCACAGTTCACAGTTGACAGTTGACAGTTCACAGTTCACAGTTCACAGTTCACAGTTCACAGTTCACAGTTCACAGTTCACAGTTCACAGTTCACAGTTCACAGTTCACAGTTCACAGTTCACAGTTCACAGTTCACAGTTCACAGTTCACAGTTCACAGTTCACAGTTCACAGTTCACAGTTCACAGTTCACAGTTCACAGTTCACAGTTCACAGTTCACAGTTCACAGCTCACAGTTCCCAGTTCACAGTTAACAGTTCACAGTTCACAATCCGCCGTTCACAGTTCACAATTTGCAGTGCACACTTCAAAGTTCACAGCTCGCAGTTCACAGTTCACAGTTCACACTTCACAGTTCACACTTCACATTTCACAGTTCACAGTTCACAGTTCACAGTTCACAGTTCACAGTTCACAGTTCACAGTTCACAGTTCACAGTTCACAGTTCACAGTTCACAGTTCACAGTTCACAGTTCACAGTTCACAGTTCACAGTTCACAGTTCACAGTTCACAGTTCACAGTTCACAGTTCACAGTTCACACTTCACAGTCCACAGTTCACAGTTGACAATCCGCCGTTCACAGTTCACAATTTGCAGTGCACACTTCAAAGTTCAGAGCTCGCAGTTCACAGTTCACAGTTCACAGTTCACAGTTCACAGTTCACAGTTCACAGTTCACAGTTCACAGTTCACAGTTCACAGTTCACAGTTCACAGTTCACAGTTCACAGTTCACAGTTCACAGTTCACAGTTCACAGTTCACAGTTCACAGTTCACAGTTCACAGTTCACAGTTCACAGTTCACAGTTCACAGTTCACAGTTCACAGTTCACAGTTCACAGTTCACAGTTCACAGTTCACAGTTCACAGTTCACAGTTAACAGTTCACAGTTCACAATCCGCCGTTCACAGTTCACAATTTGCAGTGCACACTTCAAAATTCACAGCTCGCAGTTCACAGTTCACAGTTCACAGTTCACAGTTCACAGTTCATAGCTCGCAGTTCACAGTTCACAGTTCACTGTTCACAAATCGCAGTTCACAGTTCACAGTTCACACTTCACAGTTCACAGTTCACAGTTCACAGTGCACCGTTCTTAGTTCACAGCTCGCAGTTCACAGTTCACAGTTAACAGTTCACAGTTCACAATCCGCCGTTCACAGTTTACAATTTGCAGTGCACACTTCAAAGTTCACAGCTCGCAGTTCACAGTTCACAGTTCACAGTTCACAGTTCACAGTTCACAGTTCACAGTTAACAGTTCACAGTGCACCCTTCTCAGTTCACAGCTCACAGTTTCCAGTTCACAATTTGCAGTGCACACTTCAAAGTTCACAGCTCGCAGTTCACAGTTCACAGTTCACAGTTCACAGTTCACAGTTCACAGTTCACAGTTCACAGTTCACAGTTCACAGTTCACAGTTCACAGTTCACAGTTCACAGTTCACAGTTCACAGTTCACAGTTCACAGTTCACAGTTCACACTTCACAGTTCACACTTCACAGTTCACAGTTCACAGTTCACAGTTCACAGTTCACAGTTCACAGTTCACAATTTGCAGTGCACACTTCAAAGTTCACAGCTCGCAGTTCACAGTTCACAGTTCACAGTTCACAGTTCACAGTTCACAGTTCACAGTTCACAGTTCACAGTTCACAGTTCACAGTTCACAGTTCCCTGTTCACAGTTCACAGTTCACAGTTCACAGTTCACAGTTCACAGTTCACAGTTCACAGTTCACAGTTCACAGTTCACAGTTCACAGTTCACAGTTCACAGTCCACAGTTCACAGTTCACAGTGCACCCTTCTTAGTTCACAGCTCACAGTTCCCAGTTCACAGTTAACAGTTCACAGTTCACAATCCGCCGTTCACAGTTCACAATTTGCAGTGCACACTTCAAAGTTCACAGCTCGCAGTTCACAGTTCACAGTTCACACTTCACAGTTCACACTTCACAGTTCACAGTTCACAGTTCACAGTTCACAGTTCACAGTTCACAGTTCACAGTTCACAGTTCACAGTTCACAGTTCACAGTTCACAGTTCACAGTTCACAGTTCACAGTTCACAGCTCGCAGTTCACAGTTCACAGATCACAGTTCACAGTTCACAGTTCATAGTTCACAGTTCACAGTTCACAGTTCACAGTTCACAGTTCACACTTCACAGTCCACAGTTCACAGTTCACAGTGCACCCTTCTTAGTTCACAGCTCACAGTTCCCAGTTCACAGTTAACAGTTCACAGTTCACAAACCGCCGTTCACAGTTCACAATTTGCAGTGCACACTTCAAAGTTCACAGCTCGCAGTTCACAGTTCACAGTTCACACTTCACAGTTCACAGTTCACAGTTCACAGTTCACAGTTCACAGTTCACAGTTCACAGTTCACAGTTCACAGTTCACAGTTAACAGTTCACAGTTCACAGTTCACAGTTCACAGTTCACAGTTCACAGTTCACAGTTCACAGTTCACAGCTCGCAGTTCACAGTTCACAGATCACAGTTCACAGTTCACAGTTCATAGTTCACAGTTCACAGTTCACAGTTCACAGTTCACAGTTCACAGTTCACAGTCCACAGTCCACAGTTCACAGTGCACCCTTCTTAGTTCACAGCTCACAGTTCCCAGTTCACAGTTAACAGTTCACAGTTCACAATCAGCCGTTCACAGTTCACAATTTGCAGTGCACACTTCAAAGTTCACAGCTCGCAGTTCACAGTTCACAGTTCACAGTTCACAGTTCACAGTTCACAGTTCACAGTTCACAGTTCACAGTTCACAGTTCACAGTTCACATTTCACAGTTCACAGTTCACAGTTCACAGTTCACAGTTCACAGTTCACAGTTCACAGTTCACAGTTCACAGTTCACAGTTCACAGTTCACAGTTCACAGTTCACAGTTCACAGTTCACAGTTCACAGTTCACAGTTCACAGTTCACAGTTCACAGTTCACAGTTCACAGTTCACAGTTCACAGTTCACAGTTCACAGTCCACAGTTCACAGTTCACAGTTCACAGTTCACAGTTCACAGTTCACAGTTCACAGGTCACTGTTCACAGTTCACAGTTCACAGTTCACAGTTCACAGTTCACAGTTCACAGTTCACAGTTCACAGTTCACAGTTCACAGTTCACAGTTCACAGTTCACAGTTCACAGTTCACAGTTCACAGTTCACAGTTCACAGTTCACAGTTCACAGTTCACAGTTCACAGTTCACAGTTCACAGTTCACAGTTCACAGTTCACAGTTCACAGTTCACAGTTCACAGTTCACAGTTCACAGTTCACAGTTCACAGTTCACAGTTCACAGTTCACAGTTCACAGTTCACAGTTCACAGTTCACAGTTCACAGTTCACAGTTCACAGTTCACAGTTCACAGTTCACAGTTCACAGTTCACAGTTCACAGTTCACAGTTCACAGTTCACAGTTCACAGTTCACAGTTCACAGTTCACAGTTCACAGTTCACAGTTCACAGTTCACAGTTCACAGTTCACAGTTCCCAGTTCACAGTTCCCAGTTCACAGTTCACAGTTCACAGTTCACAGTTCACAGTTCACAGTTCACAGTTCACAGTTCACAGTTCACAGTTCACAGTTCACAGTTCACAGTTCACAGTTCACAGTTCACAGTTCACAGTTCACAGTTCACAGTTCACAGTTCACAGTTCACAGTTCACAGTTCACAGTTCACAGTTCACAGTTCACACTTCACAGTCCACAGTTCACAGTTGACAATCCGCCGTTCACAGTTCACAATTTGCAGTGCACACTTCAAAGTTCAGAGCTCGCAGTTCACAGTTCACAGTTCACAGTTCACAGTTCACAGTTCACAGTTCACAGTTCACAGTTCACAGTTCACAGTTCACAGTTCACAGTTCACAGTTCACAGTTCACAGTTCACAGTTCACAGTTCACAGTTCACAGTTCACAGTTCACAGTTCACAGTTCACAGTTCACAGTTCACAGTTCACAGTTCACAGTTCACAGTTCACAGTTCACAGTTAACAGTTCACAGTTCACAATCCGCCGTTCACAGTTCACAATTTGCAGTGCACACTTCAAAGTTCACAGCTCGCAGTTCACAGTTCACAGTTCACAGTTCACAGTTCACAGTTCATAGCTCGCAGTTCACAGTTCACAGTTCACTGTTCACAAATCGCAGTTCACAGTTCACAGTTCACACTTCACAGTTCACAGTTCACAGTTCACAGTGCACCGTTCTTAGTTCACAGCTCACAGTTCACAGTTCACAGTTAACAGTTCACAGTTCACAATCCGCCGTTCACAGTTTACAATTTGCAGTGCACACTTCAAAGTTCACAGCTCGCAGTTCACAGTTCACAGTTCACAGTTCACAGTTCACAGTTCACAGTTAACAGTTCACAGTGCACCCTTCTCAGTTCACAGCTCACAGTTTCCAGTTCACAATTTGCAGTGCACACTTCAAAGTTCACAGCTCGCAGTTCACAGCTCGCAGTTCACAGTTCACAGTTCACAGTTCACAGTTCACAGTTCACAGTTCACAGTTCACAGTTCACAGTTCACAGTTCACAGTTCACAGTTCACAGTTCACAGTTCACAGTTCACACTTCACAGTTCACAGTTACAGTTCACAGTTCACAGTTCACAGTTCACAGTTCACAGTTCACAGTTCACAGTTCACAATTTGCAGTGCACACTTCAAAGTTCACAGCTCGCAGTTCACAGTTCACAGTTCACAGTTCACAGTTCACAGTTCACAGTTCACAGTTCACAGTTCACAGTTCACAGTCACAGTTCACAGTTCACAGTTCACAGTTCACAGTTCACAGTTCACAGTTCACAGTTCACAGTTCACAGTTCACAGTTCACTGTTCACAGTTCACAGTTCACAGTTCACAGTTCACAGTTCACAGTTCACAGTTCACAGTTCACAGTTCACAGTTCACAGTTCACAGTTCACAGTTCACAGTTCACAGTTCACAGTCCACAGTTCACAGTCACAGTGCACCCTTCTTAGTTCACAGCTCACAGTTCCAGTTCACAGTTAACAGTTCACAGTTCACAATCGCCGTTCACAGTTCACAATTTGCAGTGCACACTTCAAAGTTCACAGCTCGCAGTTCACAGTTCACAGTTCACACTTCACAGTTCACACACAGTTCACAGTTCACAGTTCACAGTTCACAGTTCACAGTTCACAGTTCAAGTTCACAGTTCAGTTCACAGTTCACAGTTCACAGTTCACAGTTCACAGTTCACAGCTCGCAGTTCACAGTTCACAGATCACAGTTCACAGTTCACAAGTTCAAAGTTCACAGTTCACAGTTCACAGTTCACAGTTCACAGTTCACAGTTCACAGTTCACAGTTCACAGTTCACAGTTCACAGTTCACAGTTCACAGTTCACAGTTCACAGTTCACAGTTCACAGTTCACAGTTCACAGTTCACAGTTCACAGTTCACAGTTCACAGTTCACAGTTCACAGTTCACAGTTCACAGTTCACAGTTCACAGTTCACAGTTCACAGTTCACAGTTCACAGTTCACAGTTCACAGTTCACAGTTCACAGTTCACAGTTCACAGTTCACAGTTCACAGTTCACAGTTCACAGTTCACAGTTCACAGTTCACAGTTCACAGTTCACAGTTCACAGTTCACAGTTCACAGTTCACAGTTCACAGTTCACAGTTCACAGTTCACAGTTCACAGTTCTCACAGTTCACACAGTTCACAGTTCACAGTTCACAGTTCACAGTTCACAGTTTCACAGTTCACAGTTCACAAGTTCACAGTTCACAGTTCACAGTTCACAGTTCACAGTTCAACAGTTCACAGTTCACAGTTCACAGTTCACAGTTCACAGTTCACAGTTCACAGTTCACAGTTCACAGTTCACAGTTCACAGTTCACAGTTCACAGTTCACAGTTCACAGTTCACAGTTCACAGTCACAGTTCACAGTTCACAGTTCACAGTTCACAGTTCACAGTTCACAGTTCACAGTTCACAGTTCACAGTTCACAGTTCACAGTTCACAGTTCACAGTTCACAGTTCACAGTTCACAGTTCTCACAGTTCACAGTTCACAGTTCACAGTTCACAGTTCACAGTTCACAGTTCACAGTTCACAGTTCACAGTTCACAGTTCACAGTTCACAGTTCACAGTTCACAGTTCACAGTTCACAGTTCACAGTTCACAGTTCACAGTTCACCAGTTCACAGTTCACAGTTCACAGTTCACAGTTCACAGTTCACAGTTCACAGTTCACAGTTCACAGTTCACAGTTCACAGTTCACAGTTCACAGTTCACAGTTCACAGTCACAGTTCACAGTCACAGTTCACAGTTCAGTTCACAGTTCACGTTCACATTCACAGTTCACAGTTCACAGTCACAGTTCACAGTTCACAGTTCACAGTTCACTTCACAGTTCACAGTTCACAGTTCACAGTTCACAGTTCACAGTTCACACTTCACAGTCCACAGTTCACAGTTGACAATCCGCCGTTCACAGTTCACAATTTGCAGTGCACACTTCAAAGTTCAGAGCTCGCAGTTCACAGTTCACAGTTCACAGTTCACAGTTCACAGTTCACAGTTCACAGTTCACAGTTCACAGTTCACAGTTCACAGTTCACAGTTCACAGTTCACAGTTCACAGTTCACAGTTCACAGTTCACAGTTCACAGTTCACAGTTCACAGTTCACAGTTCACAGTTCACAGTTCACAGTTCACAGTTCACAGTTCACAGTTCACAGTTAACAGTTCACAGTTCACAATCCGCCGTTCACAGTTCACAATTTGCAGTGCACACTTCAAAGTTCACAGCTCGCAGTTCACAGTTCACAGTTCACAGTTCACAGTTCACAGTTCATAGCTCGCAGTTCACAGTTCACAGTTCACTGTTCACAAATCGCAGTTCACAGTTCACAGTTCACACTTCACAGTTCACAGTTCACAGTTCACAGTGCACCGTTCTTAGTTCACAGCTCACAGTTCACAGTTCACAGTTAACAGTTCACAGTTCACAATCCGCCGTTCACAGTTTACAATTTGCAGTGCACACTTCAAAGTTCACAGCTCGCAGTTCACAGTTCACAGTTCACAGTTCACAGTTCACAGTTCACAGTTAACAGTTCACAGTGCACCCTTCTCAGTTCACAGCTCACAGTTTCCAGTTCACAATTTGCAGTGCACACTTCAAAGTTCACAGCTCGCAGTTCACAGCTCGCAGTTCACAGTTCACAGTTCACAGTTCACAGTTCACAGTTCACAGTTCACAGTTCACAGTTCACAGTTCACAGTTCACAGTTCACAGTTCACAGTTCACAGTTCACAGTTCACACTTCACAGTTCACAGTTCACAGTTCACAGTTCACAGTTCACAGTTCACAGTTCACAGTTCACAGTTCACAGTTCACAGTTCACAATTTGCAGTGCACACTTCAAAGTTCACAGCTCGCAGTTCACAGTTCACAGTTCACAGTTCACAGTTCACAGTTCACAGTTCACAGTTCACAGTTCACAGTTCACAGTTCACAGTTCACAGTTCACAGTTCACAGTTCACAGTTCACAGTTCACAGTTCACAGTTCACAGTTCACAGTTCACAGTTCACTGTTCACAGTTCACAGTTCACAGTTCACAGTTCACAGTTCACAGTTCACAGTTCACAGTTCACAGTTCACAGTTCACAGTTCACAGTTCACAGTTCACAGTTCACAGTTCACAGTTCACAGTCCACAGTTCACAGTTCACAGTGCACCCTTCTTAGTTCACAGCTCACAGTTCCCAGTTCACAGTTAACAGTTCACAGTTCACAATCCGCCGTTCACAGTTCACAATTTGCAGTGCACACTTCAAAGTTCACAGCTCGCAGTTCACAGTTCACAGTTCACACTTCACAGTTCACACTTCACAGTTCACAGTTCACAGTTCACAGTTCACAGTTCACAGTTCACAGTTCACAGTTCACAGTTCACAGTTCACAGTTCACAGTTCACAGTTCACAGTTCACAGCTCGCAGTTCACAGTTCACAGATCACAGTTCACAGTTCACAGTTCAAAGTTCACAGTTCACAGTTCACAGTTCACAGTTCACAGTTCACAGTTCACAGTTCACAGTTCACAGTTCACAGTTCACAGTTCACAGTTCACAGTTCACAGTTCACAGTTCACAGTTCACAGTTCACAGTTCACAGTTCACAGTTCACAGTTCACAGTTCACAGTTCACACTTCACAGTCCACAGTTCACAGTTGACAATCCGCCGTTCACAGTTCACAATTTGCAGTGCACACTTCAAAGTTCAGAGCTCGCAGTTCACAGTTCACAGTTCACAGTTCACAGTTCACAGTTCACAGTTCACAGTTCACAGTTCACAGTTCACAGTTCACAGTTCACAGTTCACAGTTCACAGTTCACAGTTCACAGTTCACAGTTCACAGTTCACAGTTCACAGTTCACATTTCACAGTTCACAGTTCACAGTTCACAGTTCACAGTTCACAGTTCACAGTTCACAGTTCACAGTTCACAGTTCACAGTTCACAGTTCACAGTTAACAGTTCACAGTTCACAATCCGCCGTTCACAGTTCACAATTTGCAGTGCACACTTCAAAGTTCACAGCTCGCAGTTCACAGTTCACAGTTCACAGTTCACAGTTCACAGTTCATAGCTCGCAGTTCACAGTTCACAGTTCACTGTTCACAAATCGCAGTTCACAGTTCACAGTTCACACTTCACAGTTCACAGTTCACAGTTCACAGTGCACCGTTCTTAGTTCACAGCTCACAGTTCACAGTTCACAGTTAACAGTTCACAGTTCACAATCCGCCGTTCACAGTTTACAATTTGCAGTGCACACTTCAAAGTTCACAGCTCGCAGTTCACAGTTCACAGTTCACAGTTCACAGTTAACAGTTCACAGTTAACAGTTCACAGTGCACCCTTCTCAGTTCACAGCTCACAGTTTCCAGTTCACAATTTGCAGTGCACACTTCAAAGTTCACAGCTCGCAGTTCACAGTTCACAGTTCACAGTTCACAGTTCACAGTTCACAGTTCACAGTTCACAGTTCACAGTTCACAGTTCACAGTTCACAGTTCACAGTTCACAGTTCACAGTTCACAGTTCACAGTTCACAGTTCACAGTTCACAGTTCACAGTTCACAGTTCACAGTTCACAGTTCACAGTTCACAATTTGCAGTGCACACTTCAAAGTTCACAGCTCGCAGTTCACAGTTCACAGTTCACAGTTCACAGTTCACAGTTCACAGTTCACAGTTCACAGTTCACAGTTCACAGTTCACAGTTCACTGTTCACAGTTCACAGTTCACAGTTCACAGTTCACAGTTCACAGTTCACAGTTCACAGTTCACAGTTCACAGTTCACAGTTCACAGTTCACAGTTCACAGTTCACAGTCCACAGTTCACAGTTCACAGTGCACCCTTCTTAGTTCACAGCTCACAGTTCCCAGTTCACAGTTAACAGTTCACAGTTCACAATCCGCCGTTCACAGTTCACAATTTGCAGTGCACACTTCAAAGTTCACAGCTCGCAGTTCACAGTTCACAGTTCACACTTCACAGTTCACACTTCACAGTTCACAGTTCACAGTTCACAGTTCACAGTTCACAGTTCACAGTTCACAGTTCACAGTTCACAGTTCACAGTTCACAGTTCACAGTTCACAGTTCACAGCTCGCAGTTCACAGTTCACAGATCACAGTTCACAGTTCACAGTTCATAGTTCACAGTTCACAGTTCACAGTTCACAGTTCACAGTTCACAGTTCACACTTCACAGTCCACAGTTCACAGTTCACAGTGCACCCTTCTTAGTTCACAGCTCACAGTTCCCAGTTCACAGTTAACAGTTCACAGTTCACAAACCGCCGTTCACAGTTCACAATTTGCAGTGCACACTTCAAAGTTCACAGCTCGCAGTTCACAGTTCACAGTTCACACTTCACAGTTCACACTTCACAGTTCACAGTTCACAGTTCACAGTTCACAGTTCACAGTTCACAGTTCACAGTTCACAGTTCACAGTTCACAGTTCACAGTTCACAGTTCACAGTTCACAGCTCGCAGTTCACAGTTCACAGATCACAGTTCACAGTTCACAGTTCATAGTTCACAGTTCACAGTTCACAGTTCACAGTTCACAGTTCACAGTTCACAGTCCACAGTCCACAGTTCACAGTGCACCCTTCTTAGTTCACAGCTCACAGTTCCCAGTTCACAGTTAACAGTTCACAGTTCACAATCAGCCGTTCACAGTTCACAATTTGCAGTGCACACTTCAAAGTTCACAGCTCGCAGTTCACAGTTCACAGTTCACAGTTCACAGTTCACAGTTCACAGTTCACAGTTCACAGTTCACAGTTCACAGTTCACAGTTCACAGTTCACAGTTCACAGTTCACAGTTCACAGTTCACAGTTCACAGTTCACAGTTCACAGTTCACAGTTCACAGTTCACAGTTCACAGTTCACAGTTCACAGTTCACAGTTCACAGTTCACAGTTCACAGTTCACAGTTCACAGTTCACAGTTCACAGTTCACAGTTCACAGTTCACAGTTCACAGTTCACAGTTCACAGTTCACAGTTCACAGTTCACAGTTCACAGTTCACAGTTCACAGTTCACAGTTCACAGTTAACAGTTCACAGTTCACAATCCGCCGTTCACAGTTCACAATTTGCAGTGCACACTTCAAAGTTCACAGCTCGCAGTTCACAGTTCACAGTTCACAGTTCACAGTTCACAGTTCATAGCTCGCAGTTCACAGTTCACAGTTCACTGTTCACAAATCGCAGTTCACAGTTCACAGTTCACACTTCACAGTTCACAGTTCACAGTTCACAGTGCACCGTTCTTAGTTCACAGCTCACAGTTCACAGTTCACAGTTAACAGTTCACAGTTCACAATCCGCCGTTCACAGTTTACAATTTGCAGTGCACACTTCAAAGTTCACAGCTCGCAGTTCACAGTTCACAGTTCACAGTTCACAGTTCACAGTTCACAGTTAACAGTTCACAGTGCACCCTTCTCAGTTCACAGCTCACAGTTTCCAGTTCACAATTTGCAGTGCACACTTCAAAGTTCACAGCTCGCAGTTCACAGTTCACAGTTCACAGTTCACAGTTCACAGTTCACAGTTCACAGTTCACAGTTCACAGTTCACAGTTCACAGTTCACAGTTCACAGTTCACAGTTCACAGTTCACAGTTCACACTTCACACTTCACACTTCACAGTTCACAGTTCACACTTCACAGTTCACAGTTCACAGTTCACAGTTCACAGTTCACAGGTCACAGTTCACAGTTCACAATTTGCAGTGCACACTTCAAAGTTCACAGCTCGCAGTTCACAGTTCACAGTTCACAGTTCACAGTTCACAGTTCACAGTTCACAGTTCACAGTTCACAGTTCACAGTTCACAGTTCACAGTTCACAGTTCACAGTTCACAGTTCACAGTTCACAGTTCACAGTTCACAGTTCACAGTTCACAGTTCACAGTTCACAGTTCACAGTTCACAGTTCACTGTTCACAGTTCACAGTTCACAGTTCACAGTTCACAGTTCACTGTTCACAGTTCACAGTTCACAGTTCACAGTTCACAGTTCACAGTTCACAGTTCACAGTTCACAGTTCACAGTTCACAGTTCACAGTCCACAGTTCACAGTTCACAGTGCACCCTTCTTAGTTCACAGCTCACAGTTCCCAGTTCACAGTTAACAGTTCACAGTTCACAATCCGCCGTTCACAGTTCACAATTTGCAGTGCACACTTCAAAGTTCACAGCTCGCAGTTCACAGTTCACAGTTCACACTTCACAGTTCACACTTCACAGTTCACAGTTCACAGTTCACAGTTCACAGTTCACAGTTCACAGTTCACAGTTCACAGTTCACAGTTCACAGTTCACAGTTCACAGTTCACAGTTCACAGTTCACAGCTCGCAGTTCACAGTTCACAGATCACAGTTCACAGTTCACAGTTCATAGTTCACAGTTCACAGTTCACAGTTCACAGTTCACAGTTCACACTTCACAGTCCACAGTTCACAGTTCACAGTGCACCCTTCTTAGTTCACAGCTCACAGTTCCCAGTTCACAGTTAACAGTTCACAGTTCACAAACCGCCGTTCACAGTTCACAATTTGCAGTGCACACTTCAAAGTTCACAGCTCGCAGTTCACAGTTCACAGTTCACACTTCACAGTTCACACTTCACAGTTCACAGTTCACAGTTCACAGTTCACAGTTCACAGTTCACAGTTCACAGTTCACAGTTCACAGTTCACAGTTCACAGTTCACAGTTCACAGTTCACAGTTCACAGCTCGCAGTTCACAGTTCACAGATCACAGTTCACAGTTCACAGTTCATAGTTCACAGTTCACAGTTCACAGTTCACAGTTCACAGTTCACAGTTCACAGTCCACAGTTCACAGTTCACAGTGCACCCTTCTTAGTTCACAGCTCACAGTTCCCAGTTCACAGTTAACAGTTCACAGTTCACAATCAGCCGTTCACAGTTCACAATTTGCAGTGCACACATCAAAGTTCACAGCTCGCAGTTCACAGTTCACAGTTCACAGTTCACAGTTCACAGTTCACATTTCACAGTTCACAGTTCACAGTTCACAGTTCACAGTTCACAGTTCACAGTTCACAGTTCACAGTTCACAGTTCACAGTTCACAGTTCACAGTTCACAGTTCACAGTTCACAGTTCACAGTTCACAGTTCACAGTTCACAGTTCACAGTTCACAGTTCACAGTTCACAGTTCACAGTTCACAGTTCACAGTTCACAGTTCACAGTTCACAGTTCACTGTTCACAGTTCACAGTTCACAGTTCACAGTTCACAGTTCACTGTTCACAGTTCACAGTTCACAGTTCACAGTTCACAGTTCACAGTTCACAGTTCACAGTTCACAGTTCACAGTCCACAGTTCACAGTTCACAGTGCACCCTTCTTAGTTCACAGCTCACAGTTCCCAGTTCACAGTTAACAGTTCACAGTTCACAATCCGCCGTTCACAGTTCACAATTTGCAGTGCACACTTCAAAGTTCACAGCTCGCAGTTCACAGTTCACAGTTCACACTTCACAGTTCACACTTCACAGTTCACAGTTCACAGTTCACAGTTCACAGTTCACAGTTCACAGTTCACAGTTCACAGTTCACAGTTCACAGTTCACAGTTCACAGTTCACAGTTCACAGTTCACAGCTCGCAGTTCACAGTTCACAGATCACAGTTCACAGTTCACAGTTCACAGTTCACAGTTCACAGTTCACAGTTCACAGTTCACAGCTCGCAGTTCACAGTTCACAGATCACAGTTCACAGTTCACAGTTCATAGTTCACAGTTCACAGTTCACAGTTCACAGTTCACAGTTCACAGTTCACAGTCCACAGTCCACAGTTCACAGTGCACCCTTCTTAGTTCACAGCTCACAGTTCCCAGTTCACAGTTAACAGTTCACAGTTCACAATCAGCCGTTCACAGTTCACAATTTGCAGTGCACACTTCAAAGTTCACAGCTCGCAGTTCACAGTTCACAGTTCACAGTTCACAGTTCACAGTTCACAGTTCACAGTTCACAGTTCACAGTTCACAGTTCACAGTTCACAGTTCACAGTTCACAGTTCACAGTTCACAGCTCGCAGTTCACAGTTCACAGTTCACAGTTCACAGTTCACAGTTCACAGTTCACAGTTCACAGTTCACAGTTCACAGTTCACAGTTCACAGTTCACAGTTCACAGTTCACAGTTCACAGTTCACAGTTCACAGTTCACAGTTCACAGTTCACAGTTCACAGTTCACAGTTCACAGTTCACAGTTCACAGTTCACAGTTCACAGTTCACAGTTCACAGTTCACAGTTCACAGTTCACAGTTCACAGTTCACAGTTCACTGTTCACAGTTCACAGTTCACAGTTCACAGTTCACAGTTCACTGTTCACAGTTCACAGTTCACAGTTCACAGTTCACAGTTCACAGTTCACAGTTCACAGTTCACAGTTCACAGTTCACAGTCCACAGTTCACAGTTCACAGTGCACCCTTCTTAGTTCACAGCTCACAGTTCCCAGTTCACAGTTAACAGTTCACAGTTCACAATCCGCCGTTCACAGTTCACAATTTGCAGTGCACACTTCAAAGTTCACAGCTCGCAGTTCACAGTTCACAGTTCACACTTCACAGTTCACACTTCACAGTTCACAGTTCACAGTTCACAGTTCACAGTTCACAGTTCACAGTTCACAGTTCACAGTTCACAGTTCACAGTTCACAGTTCACAGTTCACAGTTCACAGTTCACAGCTCGCAGTTCACAGTTCACAGATCACAGTTCACAGTTCACAGTTCATAGTTCACAGTTCACAGTTCACAGTTCACAGTTCACAGTTCACACTTCACAGTCCACAGTTCACAGTTCACAGTGCACCCTTCTTAGTTCACAGCTCACAGTTCCCAGTTCACAGTTAACAGTTCACAGTTCACAAACCGCCGTTCACAGTTCACAATTTGCAGTGCACACTTCAAAGTTCACAGCTCGCAGTTCACAGTTCACAGTTCACACTTCACAGTTCACACTTCACAGTTCACAGTTCACAGTTCACAGTTCACAGTTCACAGTTCACAGTTCACAGTTCACAGTTCACAGTTCACAGTTCACAGTTCACAGTTCACAGTTCACAGTTCACAGCTCGCAGTTCACAGTTCACAGATCACAGTTCACAGTTCACAGTTCATAGTTCACAGTTCACAGTTCACAGTTCACAGTTCACAGTTCACAGTTCACAGTCCACAGTTCACAGTTCACAGTGCACCCTTCTTAGTTCACAGCTCACAGTTCCCAGTTCACAGTTAACAGTTCACAGTTCACAATCAGCCGTTCACAGTTCACAATTTGCAGTGCACACATCAAAGTTCACAGCTCGCAGTTCACAGTTCACAGTTCACAGTTCACAGTTCACAGTTCACATTTCACAGTTCACAGTTCACAGTTCACAGTTCACAGTTCACAGTTCACAGTTCACAGTTCACAGTTCACAGTTCACAGTTCACAGTTCACAGTTCACAGTTCACAGTTCACAGTTCACAGTTCACAGTTCACAGTTCACAGTTCACAGTTCACAGTTCACAGTTCACAGTTCACAGTTCACAGTTCACAGTTCACAGTTCACAGTTCACAGTTCACAGTTCACAGTTCACAGTTCACAGTTCACAGTTCACAGTTCACAGTTCACAGTTCACAGTTCACAGTTCACAGTTCACAGTTCACAGTTCACAGTTCACAGTTCACAGTTCACAGTTCACAGTTCACAGTTCACAGTTCACAGTTCACAGTTCACAGTTCACAGTTCACAGTTCACAGTTCACAGTTCACAGTTCACAGTTCACAGTTCACAGTTCACAGTTCACAGTTCACAGTTCACAGTTCACAGTTCACAGTTCACAGTTCACAGTTCACAGTTCACAGTTCACAGTTCACAGTTCACAGTTCACACTTCACAGTCCACAGTTCACAGTTGACAGTGCACCCTTCTTAGTTCACAGCTCACAGATCCCAGTTCACAGTTAACAGTTCACAGTTCACAATCCGCCGTTCACAGTTCACAATTTGCAGTGCACACTTCAAAGTTCAGAGCTCGCAGTTCACAGTTCACAGTTCACAGTTCACAGTTCACAGTTCACAGTTCACAGTTCACAGTTCACAGTTCACAGTTCACAGTTCACAGTTCACAGTTCACAGTTCACAGTTCACAGTTCACAGTTCACAGTTCACAGTTCACAGTTCACAGTTCACAGTTCACAGTTCACAGTTCACAGTTCACAGTTCACAGTTCACAGTTCACAGTTCACAGTTCACAGTTCACAGTTCACAGTTCACAGTTCACAGTTCACAGTTCACAGTTCACAGTTCACAGTTCACAGTTCACAGTTCACAGTTCACAGTGCACAGTTCACAGTTCACAGTTCACAGTTCACAGTTCACAGTTAACAGTTCACAGTTCACAATCCGCCGTTCACAGTTCACAATTTGCAGTGCACACTTCAAAGTTCACAGCTCGCAGTTCACAGTTCACAGTTCACAGTTCACAGTTCACAGTTCATAGCTCGCAGTTCACAGTTCACAGTTCACTGTTCACAAATCGCAGTTCACAGTTGACAGTTCACACTTCACAGTTCACAGTTCACAGTTCACAGTGCACCGTTCTTAGTTCACAGCTCACAGTTCACAGTTCACAGTTCACAATCCGCCGTTCACAGTTTACAATTTGCAGTGCACACTTCAAAGTTCACAGCTCGCAGTTCACAGTTCACAGTTCACAGTTCACAGTTCACAGTTCACAGTTAACAGTTCACAGTGCACCCTTCTCAGTTCACAGCTCACAGTTTCCAGTTCACAATTTGCAGTGCACACTTCAAAGTTCACAGCTCGCAGTTCACAGTTCACAGTCCACAGTTCACAGTTCACAGTTCACAGTTCACAGTTCACAGTTCACAGTTCACAGTTCACAGTTCACAGTTCACAGTTCACAGTTCACAGTTCACAGTTCACAGTTCACAGTTCACAGTTCACAGTTCACAGTTCACAGTTCACAGTTCACAGTTCACAGTTCACAGTTCACAGTTCACAGTTCACTGTTCACAGTTCACAGTTCACAGTTCACAGTTCACAGTTCACAGTTCACAGTTCACAGTTCACAGTTCACAGTTCACAGTTCACAGTTCACAGTTCACAGTTCAAAGTCCACAGTTCACAGTTCACAGTGCACCCTTCTTAGTTCACAGCTCACAGTTCCCAGTTCACAGTTAACAGTTCACAGTTCACAATCCGCCGTTCACAGTTCACAATTTGCAGTGCACACTTCAAAGTTCACAGCTCGCAGTTCACAGTTCACAGTTCACACTTCACAGTTCACACTTCACAGTTCACAGTTCACAGTTCACAGTTCACAATTTGCAGTGCACACTTCAAAGTTCACAGCTCGCAGTTCACAGTTCACAGTTCACAGTTCACAGTTCACAGTTCACAGTTCACAGTTCACAGTTCACAGTTCACAGTTCACAGTTCACAGTTCACAGTTCACAGTTCACAGTTCACAGTTCACAGTTCACAGTTCACAGTTCACAGTTCACAGTTCACAGTTCACAGTTCACAGTTCACAGTTCACAGTTCACTGTTCACAGTTCACAGTTCACAGTTCACAGTTCACAGTTCACAGTTCACAGTTCACAGTTCACAGTTCACAGTTCACAGTTCACAGTTCACAGTCCACAGTTCACAGTTCACAGTGCACCCTTCTTAGTTCACAGCTCACAGTTCCCAGTTCACAGTTAACAGTTCACAGTTCACAATCCGCCGTTCACAGTTCACAATTTGCAGTGCACACTTCAAAGTTCACAGTTCACAGTTCACAGTTCACAGTTCACAGTTCACAGTTCACAGTTCACAGTTCACAGTTCACAGTTCACAGTTCACAGTTCACAGTTCACAGTTCACAGTTCACAGTTCACAGTTCACAGTTCACAGTTCACAGTTCACAGTTCACAGTTCACAGTTCACAGTTCACAGTTCACAGTTCACAGTTCACAGTTCACAGTTCACAGTTCACAGTTCACAGTTCACAGTTCACAGTTCACAGTTCACAGTTCACAGTTCACAGTTCACAGTTCACAGTTCACAGTTCACAGTTCACAGTTCACAGTTAACAGTTCACAGTTCACAATCCGCCGTTCACAGTTCACAATTTGCAGTGCACACTTCAAAGTTCACAGCTCGCAGTTCACAGTTCACAGTTCACAGTTCACAGTTCACAGTTCATAGCTCGCAGTTCACAGTTCACAGTTCACTGTTCACAAATCGCAGTTCACAGTTCACAGTTCACACTTCACAGTTCACAGTTCACAGTTCACAGTGCACCGTTCTTAGTTCACAGCTCACAGTTCACAGTTCACAGTTAACAGTTCACAGTTCACAATCCGCCGTTCACAGTTTACAATTTGCAGTGCACACTTCAAAGTTCACAGCTCGCAGTTCACAGTTCACAGTTCACAGTTCACAGTTCACAGTTCACAGTTAACAGTTCACAGTGCACCCTTCTCAGTTCACAGCTCACAGTTTCCAGTTCACAATTTGCAGTGCACACTTCAAAGTTCACAGCTCGCAGTTCACAGTTCACAGTTCACAGTTCACAGTTCACAGTTCACAGTTCACAGTTCACAGTTCACAGTTCACAGTTCACAGTTCACAGTTCACAGTTCACAGTTCACAGTTCACAGTTCACAGTTCACAGTTCACAGTTCACAGTTCACAGTTCACAGTTCACTGTTCACAGTTCACAGTTCACAGTTCACAGTTCACAGTTCACAGTTCACAGTTCACAGTTCACAGTTCACAGTTCACAGTTCACAGTTCACAGTTCACAGTCCACAGTTCACAGTTCACAGTGCACCCTTCTTAGTTCACAGCTCACAGTTCCCAGTTCACAGTTAACAGTTCACAGTTCACAATCCGCCGTTCACAGTTCACAATTTGCAGAGCACACTTCAAAGTTCACAGCTCGCAGTTCACAGTTCACAGTTCACACTTCACAGTTCACACTTCACAGTTCACAGTTCACAGTTCACAGTTCACAGTTCACAGTTCACAGTTCACAGTTCACAATTTGCAGTGCACACTTCAAAGTTCACAGCTCGCAGTTCACAGTTCACAGTTCACAGTTCACAGTTCACAGTTCACAGTTCACAGTTCACAGTTAACAGTTCACAGTTCACAATCCGCCGTTCACAGTTCACAATTTGCAGTGCACACTTCAAAGTTCACAGCTCGCAGTTCACAGTTCACAGTTCACAGTTCACAGTTCACAGTTCATAGCTCGCAGTTCACAGTTCACAGTTCACTGTTCACAAATCGCAGTTCACAGTTGACAGTTCACACTTCACAGTTCACAGTTCACAGTTCACAGTGCACCGTTCTTAGTTCACAGCTCACAGTTCACAGTTCACAGTTCACAATCCGCCGTTCACAGTTTACAATTTGCAGTGCACACTTCAAAGTTCACAGCTCGCAGTTCACAGTTCACAGTTCACAGTTCACAGTTCACAGTTCACAGTTAACAGTTCACAGTGCACCCTTCTCAGTTCACAGCTCACAGTTTCCAGTTCACAATTTGCAGTGCACACTTCAAAGTTCACAGCTCGCAGTTCACAGTTCACAGTCCACAGTTCACAGTTCACAGTTCACAGTTCACAGTTCACAGTTCACAGTTCACAGTTCACAGTTCACAGTTCACAGTTCACAGTTCACAGTTCACAGTTCACAGTTCACAGTTCACAGTTCACAGTTCACAGTTCACAGTTCACAGTTCACAGTTCACAGTTCACAGTTCACAGTTCACAGTTCACAGTTCACAGTTCACTGTTCACAGTTCACAGTTCACAGTTCACAGTTCACAGTTCACAGTTCACAGTTCACAGTTCACAGTTCACAGTTCACAGTTCACAGTTCACAGTTCACAGTTCAAAGTCCACAGTTCACAGTTCACAGTGCACCCTTCTTAGTTCACAGCTCACAGTTCCCAGTTCACAATTTGCAGTGCACACTTCAAAGTTCACAGCTCGCAGTTCACAGTTCACAGTTCACAGTTCACAGTTCACAGTTCACAGTTCACAGTTCACAGTTCACAGTTCACAGTTCACACTTCACAGTTCACAGTTCACAGTTCACAGTGCACCGTTCTTAGTTCACAGCTCACAGTTCACAGTTCACAGTTCACAGTTCACAGTTCACAGTTCACAGTTCACAGTTCACACTTCACAGTCCACAGTTCACAGTTGACAGTGCACCCTTCTTAGTTCACAGCTCACAGATCCCAGTTCACAGTTAACAGTTCACAGTTCACAATCCGCCGTTCACAGTTCACAATTTGCAGTGCACACTTCAAAGTTCAGAGCTCGCAGTTCACAGTTCACAGTTCACAGTTCACAGTTCACAGTTCACAGTTCACAGTTCACAGTTCACAGTTCACAGTTCACAGTTCACAGTTCACAGTTCACAGTTCACAGTTCACAGTTCACAGTTCACAGTTCACAGTTCACAGTTCACAGTTCACAGTTCACAGTTCACAGTTCACAGTTCACAGTTCACAGTTCACAGTTCACAGTTCACAGTTCACAGTTCACAGTTCACAGTTCACAGTTCACAGTTCACAGTTCACAGTTCACAGTTCACAGTTCACAGTTCACAGTTCACAGTTCACAGTTCACAGTTCACAGTTCACAGTTCACAGTTCACAGTTCACAGTTCACAGTTCACAGTTCACAGTTCACAGTTCACAGTTCACAGTTCACAGTTCACAGTTCACAGTTCACAGTTCACAGTTCACAGTTCACAGTTCACAGTTCACAGTTCACAGTTCACAGTTCACAGTTCACAGTTCACAGTTCACAGTTCACAGTTCACAGTTCACAGTTCACAGTTCACAGTTCACAGTTCACAGTTCACAGTTCACAGTTCACAGTTCACAGTTCACAGTTCACAGTTCACAGTTCACAGTTCACAGTTCACAGTTCACAGTTCACAGTTCACAGTTCACAGTTCACAGTTCACAGTTCACAGTTCACAGTTCACAGTTCACAGTTCACAGTTCACAGTTCACAGTTCACAGTTCACAGTTCACAGTTCACAGTTCACAGTTCACAGTTCACAGTTCACAGTTCACAGTTCACAGTTCACAGTTCACAGTTCACAGTTCACAGTTCACAGTTCACACTTCACAGTCCACAGTTCACAGTTGACAGTGCACCCTTCTTAGTTCACAGCTCACAGATCCCAGTTCACAGTTAACAGTTCACAGTTCACAATCCGCCGTTCACAGTTCACAATTTGCAGTGCACACTTCAAAGTTCAGAGCTCGCAGTTCACAGTTCACAGTTCACAGTTCACAGTTCACAGTTCACAGTTCACAGTTCACAGTTCACAGTTCACAGTTCACAGTTCACAGTTCACAGTTCACAGTTCACAGTTCACAGTTCACAGTTCACAGTTCACAGTTCACAGTTCACAGTTCACAGTTCACAGTTCACAGTTCACAGTTCACAGTTCACAGTTCACAGTTCACAGTTCACAGTTCACAGTTCACAGTTCACAGTTCACAGTTCACAGTTCACAGTTCACAGTTCACAGTTCACAGTTCACAGTTCACAGTTCACAGTTCACAGTTCACAGTTCACAGTTCACAGTTCACAGTTCACAGTTCACAGTGCACAGTTCACAGTTCACAGTTCACAGTTGACAGTTCACAGTTAACAGTTCACAGTTCACAATCCGCCGTTCACAGTTCACAATTTGCAGTGCACACTTCAAAGTTCACAGCTCGCAGTTCACAGTTCACAGTTCACAGTTCACAGTTCACAGTTCATAGCTCGCAGTTCACAGTTCACAGTTCACTGTTCACAAATCGCAGTTCACAGTTGACAGTTCACACTTCACAGTTCACAGTTCACAGTTCACAGTGCACCGTTCTTAGTTCACAGCTCACAGTTCACAGTTCACAGTTCACAATCCGCCGTTCACAGTTTACAATTTGCAGTGCACACTTCAAAGTTCACAGCTCGCAGTTCACAGTTCACAGTTCACAGTTCACAGTTCACAGTTCACAGTTAACAGTTCACAGTGCACCCTTCTCAGTTCACAGCTCACAGTTTCCAGTTCACAATTTGCAGTGCACACTTCAAAGTTCACAGCTCGCAGTTCACAGTTCACAGTCCACAGTTCACAGTTCACAGTTCACAGTTCACAGTTCACAGTTCACAGTTCACAGTTCACAGTTCACAGTTCACAGTTCACAGTTCACAGTTCACAGTTCACAGTTCACAGTTCACAGTTCACAGTTCACAGTTCACAGTTCACAGTTCACAGTTCACAGTTCACAGTTCACAGTTCACAGTTCACAGTTCACAGTTCACTGTTCACAGTTCACAGTTCACAGTTCACAGTTCACAGTTCACAGTTCACAGTTCACAGTTCACAGTTCACAGTTCACAGTTCACAGTTCACAGTTCACAGTTCAAAGTCCACAGTTCACAGTTCACAGTGCACCCTTCTTAGTTCACAGCTCACAGTTCCCAGTTCACAGTTAACAGTTCACAGTTCACAATCCGCCGTTCACAGTTCACAATTTGCAGTGCACACTTCAAAGTTCACAGCTCGCAGTTCACAGTTCACAGTTCACACTTCACAGTTCACACTTCACAGTTCACAGTTCACAGTTCACAGTTCACAATTTGCAGTGCACACTTCAAAGTTCACAGCTCGCAGTTCACAGTTCACAGTTCACAGTTCACAGTTCACAGTTCACAGTTCACAGTTCACAGTTCACAGTTCACAGTTCACAGTTCACAGTTCACAGTTCACAGTTCACAGTTCACAGTTCACAGTTCACAGTTCACAGTTCACAGTTCACAGTTCACAGTTCACAGTTCACAGTTCACAGTTCACAGTTCACAGTTCACTGTTCACAGTTCACAGTTCACAGTTCACAGTTCACAGTTCACAGTTCACAGTTCACAGTTCACAGTTCACAGTTCACAGTTCACAGTTCACAGTCCACAGTTCACAGTTCACAGTGCACCCTTCTTAGTTCACAGCTCACAGTTCCCAGTTCACAGTTAACAGTTCACAGTTCACAATCCGCCGTTCACAGTTCACAATTTGCAGTGCACACTTCAAAGTTCACAGTTCACAGTTCACAGTTCACAGTTCACAGTTCACAGTTCACAGTTCACAGTTCACAGTTCACAGTTCACAGTTCACAGTTCACAGTTCACAGTTCACAGTTCACAGTTCACAGTTCACAGTTCACAGTTCACAGTTCACAGTTCACAGTTCACAGTTCACAGTTCACAGTTCACAGTTCACAGTTCACAGTTCACAGTTCACAGTTCACAGTTCACAGTTCACAGTTCACAGTTCACAGTTCACAGTTCACAGTTCACAGTTCACAGTTCACAGTTCACAGTTAACAGTTCACAGTTCACAATCCGCCGTTCACAGTTCACAATTTGCAGTGCACACTTCAAAGTTCACAGCTCGCAGTTCACAGTTCACAGTTCACAGTTCACAGTTCACAGTTCATAGCTCGCAGTTCACAGTTCACAGTTCACTGTTCACAAATCGCAGTTCACAGTTCACAGTTCACACTTCACAGTTCACAGTTCACAGTTCACAGTGCACCGTTCTTAGTTCACAGCTCACAGTTCACAGTTCACAGTTAACAGTTCACAGTTCACAATCCGCCGTTCACAGTTTACAATTTGCAGTGCACACTTCAAAGTTCACAGCTCGCAGTTCACAGTTCACAGTTCACAGTTCACAGTTCACAGTTCACAGTTAACAGTTCACAGTGCACCCTTCTCAGTTCACAGCTCACAGTTTCCAGTTCACAATTTGCAGTGCACACTTCAAAGTTCACAGCTCGCAGTTCACAGTTCACAGTTCACAGTTCACAGTTCACAGTTCACAGTTCACAGTTCACAGTTCACAGTTCACAGTTCACAGTTCACAGTTCACAGTTCACAGTTCACAGTTCACAGTTCACAGTTCACAGTTCACAGTTCACAGTTCACAGTTCACAGTTCACAGTTCACTGTTCACAGTTCACAGTTCACAGTTCACAGTTCACAGTTCACAGTTCACAGTTCACAGTTCACAGTTCACAGTTCACAGTTCACAGTTCACAGTTCACAGTCCACAGTTCACAGTTCACAGTGCACCCTTCTTAGTTCACAGCTCACAGTTCCCAGTTCACAGTTAACAGTTCACAGTTCACAATCCGCCGTTCACAGTTCACAATTTGCAGTGCACACTTCAAAGTTCACAGCTCGCAGTTCACAGTTCACAGTTCACACTTCACAGTTCACACTTCACAGTTCACAGTTCACAGTTCACAGTTCACAGTTCACAGTTCACAGTTCACAGTTCACAATTTGCAGTGCACACTTCAAAGTTCACAGCTCGCAGTTCACAGTTCACAGTTCACAGTTCACAGTTCACAGTTCACAGTTCACAGTTCACAGTTCACAGTTCACAGTTCACAGTTCACAGTTCACAGTTCACAGTTCACAGTTCACAGTTCACAGTTCACAGTTCACAGTTCACAGTTCACAGTTCACAGTTCACAGTTCACAGTTCACAGTTCACAGTTCACAGTTCACAGTTCACAGTTCACAGTTCACAGTTCACAGTTCACAGTTCACAGTTCACAGTTCACAGTTCACAGTTCACAGTTAACAGTTCACAGTTCACAATCCGCCGTTCACAGTTCACAATTTGCAGTGCACACTTCAAAGTTCACAGCTCGCAGTTCACAGTTCACAGTTCACAGTTCACAGTTCACAGTTCATAGCTCGCAGTTCACAGTTCACAGTTCACAGTTCACAGTTCACAGTTCACAGTTCACAGTTCACAGTTCACAGTTCACAGTTCACAGTTCACAGTTCACAGTTCACAGTTCACAGTTCACAGTTCACAGTTCACAGTTCACAGTTCACAGTTCACAGTTCACAGTTCACAGTTCACAGTTCACAGTTCACTGTTCACAGTTCACAGTTCACAGTTCACAGTTCACAGTTCACAGTTCACAGTTCACAGTTCACAGTTCACAGTTCACAGTTCACAGTTCACAGTCCACAGTTCACAGTTCACAGTGCACCCTTCTTAGTTCACAGCTCACAGTTCCCAGTTCACAATTTGCAGTGCACACTTCAAAGTTCACAGCTCGCAGTTCACAGTTCACAGTTCACAGTTCACAGTTCACAGTTCACAGTTCACAGTTCACAGTTCACAGTTCACAGTTCACAGTTCACACTTCACAGTTCACAGTTCACAGTTCACAGTGCACCGTTCTTAGTTCACAGCTCACAGTTCACAGTTCACAGTTCACAGTTCACAGTTCACAGTTCACAGTTCACAGTTCACACTTCACAGTCCACAGTTCACAGTTGACAGTGCACCCTTCTTAGTTCACAGCTCACAGATCCCAGTTCACAGTTAACAGTTCACAGTTCACAATCCGCCGTTCACAGTTCACAATTTGCAGTGCACACTTCAAAGTTCAGAGCTCGCAGTTCACAGTTCACAGTTCACAGTTCACAGTTCACAGTTCACAGTTCACAGTTCACAGTTCACAGTTCACAGTTCACAGTTCACAGTTCACAGTTCACAGTTCACAGTTCACAGTTCACAGTTCACAGTTCACAGTTCACAGTTCACAGTTCACAGTTCACAGTTCACAGTTCACAGTTCACAGTTCACAGTTCACAGTTCACAGTTCACAGTTCACAGTTCACAGTTCACAGTTCACAGTTCACAGTTCACAGTTCACAGTTCACAGTTCACAGTTCACAGTTCACAGTTCACAGTTCACAGTTCACAGTTCACAGTTCACAGTTCACAGTTCACAGTTCACAGTTCACAGTTCACAGTTCACAGTTCACAGTTCACAGTTCACAGTTCACAGTTAACAGTTCACAGTTCACAATCCGCCGTTCACAGTTCACAATTTGCAGTGCACACTTCAAAGTTCACAGCTCGCAGTTCACAGTTCACAGTTCACAGTTCACAGTTCACAGTTCATAGCTCGCAGTTCACAGTTCACAGTTCACTGTTCACAAATCGCAGTTCACAGTTCACAGTTCACACTTCACAGTTCACAGTTCACAGTTCACAGTGCACCGTTCTTAGTTCACAGCTCACAGTTCACAGTTCACAGTTAACAGTTCACAGTTCACAATCCGCCGTTCACAGTTTACAATTTGCAGTGCACACTTCAAAGTTCACAGCTCGCAGTTCACAGTTCACAGTTCACAGTTCACAGTTCACAGTTAACAGTTCACAGTGCACCCTTCTCAGTTCACAGCTCACAGTTTCCAGTTCACAATTTGCAGTGCACACTTCAAAGTTCACAGCTCGCAGTTCACAGTTCACAGTTCACAGTTCACAGTTCACAGTTCACAGTTCACAGTTCACAGTTCACAGTTCACAGTTCACAGTTCACAGTTCACAGTTCACAGTTCACAGTTCACAGTTCACAGTTCACAGTTCACAGTTCACAGTTCACAGTTCACAGTTCACAGTTCACAGTTCACAGTTCACAGTTCACAGTTCACAGTTCACAGTTCACAGTTCACAGTTCACAGTTCACAGTTCACAGTTCACAGTTCACAGTTCACAGTTCACAGTTCACAGTTCACAGTTCACAGTTCACAGTTCACTGTTCACAGTTCACAGTTCACAGTTCACAGTTCACAGTTCACAGTTCACAGTTCACAGTTCACAGTTCACAGTTCACAGTTCACAGTTCACAGATCACAGTCCACAGTTCACAGTTCACAGTGCACCCTTCTTAGTTCACAGCTCACAGTTCCCAGTTCACAGTTAACAGTTCACAGTTCACAATCCGCCGTTCACAGTTCACAATTTGCAGTGCACACTTCAAAGTTCACAGCTCGCAGTTCACAGTTCACAGTTCACACTTCACAGTTCACACTTCACAGTTCACAGTTCACAGTTCACAGTTCACAATTTGCAGTGCACACTTCAAAGTTCACAGCTCGCAGTTCACAGTTCACAGTTCACAGTTCACAGTTCACAGTTCACAGTTCACAGTTCACAGTTCACAGTTCACAGTTCACAGTTCACAGTTCACAGTTCACAGTTCACAGTTCACAGTTCACAGTTCACAGTTCACAGTTCACAGTTCACAGTTCACAGTTCACAGTTCACAGTTCACAGTTCACAGTTCACAGTTCACAGTTCACAGTTCACAGTTCACAGCTCACAGTTCACAGTTCACAGTTAACAGTTCACAATCCGCCGTTCACAGTTTACAATTTGCAGTGCACACTTCAAAGTTCACAGCTCGCAGTTCACAGTTCACAGTTCACAGTTCACAGTTCACAGTTCACAGTTAACAGTTCACAGTGCACCCTTCTCAGTTCACAGCTCACAGTTTCCAGTTCACAATTTGCAGTGCACACTTCAAAGTTCACAGCTCGCAGTTCACAGTTCACAGTTCACAGTTCACAGTTCACAGTTCACAGTTCACAGTTCACAGTTCACAGTTCACAGTTCACAGTTCACAGTTCACAGTTCACAGTTCACAGTTCACAGTTCACAGTTCACAGTTCACAGTTCACAGTTCACAGTTCACAGTTCACAGTTCACAGTTCACAGTTCACAGTTCACAGTTCACAGTTCACAGTTCACTGTTCACAGTTCACAGTTCACAGTTCACAGTTCACAGTTCACAGTTCACAGTTCACAGTTCACAGTTCACAGTTCACAGTTCACAGTTCACAGTTCACAGTTCACAGTCCACAGTTCACAGTTCACAGTGCACCCTTCTTAGTTCACAGCTCACAGTTCCCAGTTCACAGTTCACAGTTCACAGTTCACAGTTCACAGTTCACAGTTCACAGTTCACAGTTCACAGTTCACAGTTCACAGTTCACAGTTCACAGCTCGCAGTTCACAGTTCACAGTTCACAGTTCACAGTTCACAGTTCACAGTTCACAGTTCACAGTTCACAGTTCACAGTTCACAGTTCACAGTTCACAGTTCACAGTTCACAGTTCACAGTTCACAGTTCACAGTTCACAGTTCACAGTTCACAGTTCACAGTTCACAGTTCACAGTTCACAGTTCACAGTTCACAGTTCACAGTTCACAGTTCACAGTTCACAGTTCACAGTTCACAGTTCACAGTTCACAGTTCACAGTTCACAGTTCACAGTTCACAGTTCACAGTTCACAGTTCACAGTTCACAGTTCACAGTTCACAGTTCACAGTTCACAGTTCACAGTTCACAGTTCACAGTTCACAGTTCACAGTTCACAGTTCACAGTTCACAGTTCACAGTTCACAGTTCACAGTTCACAGTTCACAGTTCACAGTTCACAGTTCACAGTTCACAGTTCACAGTTCACAGTTCACAGTTCACAGTTCACAGTTCACAATCCGCCGTTCACAGTTCACAATTTGCAGTGCACACTTCAAAGTTCACAGCTCGCAGTTCACAGTTCACAGTTCACAGTTCACAGTTCACAGTTCATAGCTCGCAGTTCACAGTTCACAGTTCACAGTTCACGTTTCACAGTTCACAGTTCACAGTTCACAGTTCACAGTTCACAGTTCACAGTTCACAGTTCACAGTTCACAGTTCACAGTTCACAGTTCACAGTTCACTGTTCACAGTTCACAGTTCACAGTTCACAGTTCACAGTTCACAGTTCACAGTTCACAGTTCACAGTTCACAGTTCACAGTTCACAGTTCACAGTCCACAGTTCACAGTTCACAGTGCACCCTTCTTAGTTCACAGCTCACAGTTCCCAGTTCACAATTTGCAGTGCACACTTCAAAGTTCACAGCTCGCAGTTCACAGTTCACAGTTCACAGTTCACAGTTCACAGTTCACAGTTCACAGTTCACAGTTCACAGTTCACAGTTCACAGTTCACAGTTCACACTTCACAGTTCACAGTTCACAGTTCACAGTGCACCGTTCTTAGTTCACAGCTCACAGTTCACAGTTCACAGTTCACAGTTCACAGTTCACAGTTCACAGTTCACACTTCACAGTCCACAGTTCACAGTTGACAGTGCACCCTTCTTAGTTCACAGCTCACAGATCCCAGTTCACAGTTAACAGTTCACAGTTCACAATCCGCCGTTCACAGTTCACAATTTGCAGTGCACACTTCAAAGTTCAGAGCTCGCAGTTCACAGTTCACAGTTCACAGTTCACAGTTCACAGTTCACAGTTCACAGTTCACAGTTCACAGTTCACAGTTCACAGTTCACAGTTCACAGTTCACAGTTCACAGTTCACAGTTCACAGTTCACAGTTCACAGTTCACAGTTCACAGTTCACAGTTCACAGTTCACAGTTCACAGTTCACAGTTCACAGTTCACAGTTCACAGTTCACAGTTCACAGTTCACAGTTCACAGTTCACAGTTCACAGTTCACAGTTCACAGTTCACAGTTCACAGTTCACAGTTCACAGTTCACAGTTCACAGTTCACAGTTCACAGTTCACAGTTCACAGTTCACAGTTCACAGTTCACAGTTCACAGTTCACAGTTCACAGTTCACAGTTCACAGTTCACAGTTCACAGTTCACAGTTCACAGTTCACAGTTCACAGTTAACAGTTCACAGTTCACAATCCGCCGTTCACAGTTCACAATTTGCAGTGCACACTTCAAAGTTCACAGCTCGCAGTTCACAGTTCACAGTTCACAGTTCACAGTTCACAGTTCATAGCTCGCAGTTCACAGTTCACAGTTCACTGTTCACAAATCGCAGTTCACAGTTCACAGTTCACACTTCACAGTTCACAGTTCACAGTTCACAGTGCACCGTTCTTAGTTCACAGCTCACAGTTCACAGTTCACAGTTAACAGTTCACAGTTCACAATCCGCCGTTCACAGTTTACAATTTGCAGTGCACACTTCAAAGTTCACAGCTCGCAGTTCACAGTTCACAGTTCACAGTTCACAGTTCACAGTTAACAGTTCACAGTGCACCCTTCTCAGTTCACAGCTCACAGTTTCCAGTTCACAATTTGCAGTGCACACTTCAAAGTTCACAGCTCGCAGTTCACAGTTCACAGTTCACAGTTCACAGTTCACAGTTCACAGTTCACAGTTCACAGTTCACAGTTCACAGTTCACAGTTCACAGTTCACAGTTCACAGTTCACAGTTCACAGTTCACAGTTCACAGTTCACAGTTCACAGTTCACAGTTCACAGTTCACAGTTCACAGTTCACAGTTCACAGTTCACAGTTCACAGTTCACAGTTCACAGTTCACAGTTCACAGTTCACAGTTCACAGTTCACAGTTCACAGTTCACAGTTCACAGTTCACAGTTCACAGTTCACAGTTCACAGTTCACAGTTCACTGTTCACAGTTCACAGTTCACAGTTCACAGTTCACAGTTCACAGTTCACAGTTCACAGTTCACAGTTCACAGTTCACAGTTCACAGTTCACAGATCACAGTCCACAGTTCACAGTTCACAGTGCACCCTTCTTAGTTCACAGCTCACAGTTCACAGTTAACAGTTCACAGTTCACAATCCGCCGTTCACAGTTCACAATTTGCAGTGCACACTTCAAAGTTCACAGCTCGCAGTTCACAGTTCACAGTTCACACTTCACAGTTCACACTTCACAGTTCACAGTTCACAGTTCACAGTTCACAATTTGCAGTGCACACTTCAAAGTTCACAGCTCGCAGTTCACAGTTCACAGTTCACAGTTCACAGTTCACAGTTCACAGTTCACAGTTCACAGTTCACAGTTCACAGTTCACAGTTCACAGTTCACAGTTCACAGTTCACAGTTCACAGTTCACAGTTCACAGTTCACAGTTCACAGTTCACAGTTCACAGTTCACAGTTCACAGTTCACAGTTCACAGTTCACAGTTCACAGTTCACAGTTCACAGTTCACTGTTCACAGTTCACAGTTCACAGTTCACAGTTCACAGTTCACAGTTCACAGTTCACAGTTCACAGTTCACAGTTCACAGTTCACAGTCCACAGTTCACAGTTCACAGTGCACCCTTCTTAGTTCACAGCTCACAGTTCCCAGTTCACAGTTAACAGTTCACAGTTCACAATCCGCCGTTCACAGTTCACAATTTGCAGTGCACACTTCAAAGTTCACAGTTCACAGTTCACAGTTCACAGTTCACAGTTCACAGTTCACAGTTCACAGTTCACAGTTCACAGTTCACAGTTCACAGTTCACAGTTCACAGTTCACAGTTCACAGTTCACAGTTCACAGTTCACAGTTCACAGTTCACAGTTCACAGTCCACAGTTCACAGTTCACAGTGCACCCTTCTTAGTTCACAGCTCACAATTCCCAGTTCACAGTTCACAGTTCACAGTTCACAGTTCACAGTCCACAGTTCACAGTTCACAGTGCACCCTTCTTAGTTCACAGCTCACAGTTCCCAGTTCACAGTTAACAGTTCACAGTTCACAGTTCACAGTTCACAGTTCACAGTTCACAGTTCACAGTTCACAGTTCACAGTTCACAGTTCACAGTTCACAGTTCACAGTTCACAGTTCACAGTTCACAGTTCACAGTTCACAGTTCACAGTTCACAGTTCACAGTTCACAGTTCACAGTTCACAGTTCACAGTTCACAGTTCACAGTTCACAGTTCACAGTTCACAGTTCACAGTTCACAGTTCACAGTTCACAGTTCACAGTTCACAGTTCACAGTTCACAGTTCACAGTTCACAGTTCACAGTTCACAGTTCACAGTTCACAGTTCACAGTTCACAGTTAACAGTTCACAGTTCACAATCCGCCGTTCACAGTTCACAATTTGCAGTGCACACTTCAAAGTTCACAGCTCGCAGTTCACAGTTCACAGTTCACAGTTCACAGTTCACAGTTCATAGATCGCAGTTCACAGTTCACAGTTCACAGTTCACAGTTCACAGTTCACAGTTCACAGTTCACAGTTCACAGTTCACAGTTCACAGTTCACAGTTCACAGTTCACAGTTCACAGTTCACAGTTCACAGTTCACAGTTCACAGTTCACAGTTCACAGTTCACAGTTCACTGTTCACAGTTCACAGTTCACAGTTCACAGTTCACAGTTCACAGTTCACAGTTCACAGTTCACAGTTCACAGTTCACAGTTCACAGTTCACAGTCCACAGTTCACAGTTCACAGTGCACCCTTCTTAGTTCACAGCTCACAGTTCCCAGTTCACAGTTCATAGCTCGCAGTTCACAGTTCACAGTTCACTGTTCACAAATCGCAGTTCACAGTTCACAGTTCACACTTCACAGTTCACAGTTCACAGTTCACAGTGCACCGTTCTTAGTTCACAGCTCACAGTTCACAGTTCACAGTTCACAGTTCACAGTTCACAGTTCACACTTCACAGTCCACAGTTCACAGTTGACAGTGCACCCTTCTTAGTTCACAGCTCACAGATCCCAGTTCACAGTTAACAGTTCACAGTTCACAATCCGCCGTTCACAGTTCACAATTTGCAGTGCACACTTCAAAGTTCAGAGCTCGCAGTTCACAGTTCACAGTTCACAGTTCACAGTTCACAGTTCACAGTTCACAGTTCACAGTTCACAGTTCACAGTTCACAGTTCACAGTTCACAGTTCACAGTTCACAGTTCACAGTTCACAGTTCACAGTTCACAGTTCACAGTTCACAGTTCACAGTTCACAGTTCACAGTTCACAGTTCACAGTTCACAGTTCACAGTTCACAGTTCACAGTTCACAGTTCACAGTTCACAGTTCACAGTTCACAGTTCACAGTTCACAGTTCACAGTTCACAGTTCACAGTTCACAGTTCACAGTTCACAGTTCACAGTTCACAGTTCACAGTTCACAGTTCACAGTTCACAGTTCACAGTTCACAGTTCACAGTTCACAGTTCACAGTTCACAGTTCACAGTTCACAGTTCACAGTTAACAGTTCACAGTTCACAATCCGCCGTTCACAGTTCACAATTTGCAGTGCACACTTCAAAGTTCACAGCTCGCAGTTCACAGTTCACAGTTCACAGTTCACAGTTCATATCTCGCAGTTCACAGTTCACAGTTCACTGTTCACAAATCGCAGTTCACAGTTCCCAGTTCACAGTTCACAGTTCACAGTTCACAGTTCACAGTGCACCGTTCTTAGTTCACAGCTCACAGTTCACAGTTCACAGTTAACAGTTCACAGTTCACAATCCGCCGTTCACAGTTTACAATTTGCAGTGCACACTTCAAAGTTCACAGCTCGCAGTTCACAGTTCACAGTTCACAGTTCACAGTTCACAGTTCACAGTTAACAGTTCACAGTGCACCCTTCTCAGTTCACAGCTCACAGTTTCCAGTTCACAATTTGCAGTGCACACTTCAAAGTTCACAGCTCGCAGTTCACAGTTCACAGTTCACAGTTCACAGTTCACAGTTCACAGTTCACAGTTCACAGTTCACAGTTCACAGTTCACAGTTCACAGTTCACAGTTCACAGTTCACAGTTCACAGTTCACAGTTCACAGTTCACAGTTCACAGTTCACAGTTCACAGTTCACAGTTCACAGTTCACAGTTCACAGTTCACAGTTCACAGTTCACAGTTCACAGTTCACAGTTCACAGTTCACAGTTCACAGTTCACAGTTCACTGTTCACAGTTCACAGTTCACAGTTCACAGTTCACAGTTCACAGTTCACAGTTCACAGTTCACAGTTCACAGTTCACAGTTCACAGTTCACAGTCCACAGTTCACAGTTCACAGTGCACCCTTCTTAGTTCACAGCTCACAGTTCCCAGTTCACAGTTAACAGTTCACAGTTCACAATCCGCCGTTCACAGTTCACAATTTGCAGTGCACACTTCAAAGTTCACAGCTCGCAGTTCACAGTTCACAGTTCACACTTCACAGTTCACACTTCACAGTTCACAGTTCACAGTTCACAGTTCACAATTTGCAGTGCACACTTCAAAGTTCACAGCTCGCAGTTCACAGTTCACAGTTCACAGTTCACAGTTCACAGTTCACAGTTCACAGTTCACAGTCCACAGTTCACAGTTCACAGTGCACCCTTCTTAGTTCACAGCTCACAGTTCCCAGTTCACAGTTAACAGTTCACAGTTCACAATCCGCCGTTCACAGTTCACAGTTCACAGTTCACAGTTCACAGTTCACAGTTCACAGTTCACAGTTCACAGTTCACAGTTCACAGTTCACAGTTCACAGTTCACAGTTCACAGTTCACAGTCCACAGTTCACAGTTCACAGTGCACCCTTCTTAGTTCACAGCTCACAGTTCCCAGTTCACAGTTAACAGTTCACAGTTCACAATCCGCCGTTCACAGTTCACAATTTGCAGTGCACACTTCAAAGTTCACAGCTCGCAGTTCACAGTTCACAGTTCACACTTCACAGTTCACACTTCACAGTTCACAGTTCACAGTTCACAGTTCACAGTTCACAGTTCACAGTTCACAGTTCTCAGTTCACAGTTCACAGTTCACAGTTCACAGTTCACAGTTCACAGTTCACAGTTCACAGTTCACAGTTCACAGTTCACAGTTCACAGTTCACAGTTCACAGTTCACAGTTCACAGTTCACAGTTCACAGTTCACAGTTCACAGTTCACAGTTCACAGTTCACAGTTCACAGTTCACAGTTCACAGTTAACAGTTCACAGTTCACAATCCGCCGTTCACAGTTCACAATTTGCAGTGCACACTTCAAAGTTCACAGCTCGCAGTTCACAGTTCACAGTTCACAGTTCACAGTTCACAGTTCATAGCTCGCAGTTCACAGTTCACAGTTCACAGTTCACAGTTCACAATTCACAGTTCACAGTTCACAGTTCACAGTTCACAGTTCACAGTTCACAGTTCACAGTTCACAGTTCACAGTTCACAGTTCACTGTTCACAGTTCACAGTTCACAGTTCACAGTTCACAGTTCACAGTTCACAGTTCACAGTTCACAGTTCACAGTTCACAGTTCACAGTTCACAGTTCACAGTTCACAGTTCACAGTCCACAGTTCACAGTTCACAGTGCACCCTTCTTAGTTCACAGCTCACAGTTCCCAGTTCACAATTTGCAGTGCACACTTCAAAGTTCACAGCTCGCAGTTCACAGTTCACAGTTCACAGTTCACAGTTCACAGTTCACAGTTCACAGTTCACAGTTCACAGTTCACTGTTCACAGTTCACAGTTCACACTTCACAGTTCACAGTTCACAGTTCACAGTGCACCGTTCTTAGTTCACAGCTCACAGTTCACAGTTCACAGTTAACAGTTCACAGTTCACAATCCGCCGTTCACAGTTTACAATTTGCAGTGCACACTTCAAAGTTCACAGCTCGCAGTTCACAGTTCACAGTTCACAGTTCACAGTTCACAGTTCACAGTTCACAGTTCACAGTTCACAGTTCACAGTTCACAGTTCACAGTTCACACTTCACAGTTCACAGTTCACAGTTCACAGTGCACCGTTCTTAGTTCACAGCTCACAGTTCACAGTTCACAGTTAACAGTTCACAGTTCACAATCCGCCGTTCACAGTTTACAATTTGCAGTGCACACTTCAAAGTTCACAGCTCGCAGTTCACAGTTCACAGTTCACAGTTCACAGTTCACAGTTAACAGTTCACAGTGCACCCTTCTCAGTTCACAGCTCACAGTTTCCAGTTCACAATTTGCAGTGCACACTTCAAAGTTCACAGCTCGCAGTTCACAGTTCACAGTTCACAGTTAACAGTTCACAGTTCACAGTTCACAGTTCACAGTTCACAGTTCACAGTTCACAGTTCACAGTTCACAGTTCACAGTTCACAGTTCACAGTTCACAGTTCACAGTTCACAGTTCACAGTTCACAGTTCACAGTTCACAGTTCACAGTTCACAGTTCACAGTTCACAGTTCACAGTTCACAGTTCACAGTTCACAGTTCACAATTTGCAGTGCACACTTCAAAGTTCACAGCTCGCAGTTCACAGTTCACAGTTCACAGTTCACAGTTCACAGTTCACAGTTCACAGTTCACAGTTCACAGTTCACAGTTCACAGTTCACAGTTCACAGTTCACAGTTCACAGTTCACAGTTCACAGTTCACAGTTCACAGTTCACTGTTCACAGTTCACAGTTCACAGTTCACAGTTCACAGTTCACAGTTCACAGTTCACAGTTCACAGTTCACAGTTCACAGTTCACAGTTCACAGTTCACAGTCCACAGTTCACAGTTCACAGTGCACCCTTCTTAGTTCACAGCTCACAGTTCCCAGTTCACAGTTAACAGTTCACAGTTCACAATCCGCCGTTCACAGTTCACAATTTGCAGTGCACACTTCAAAGTTCACAGCTCGCAGTTCACAGTTCACAGTTCACACTTCACAGTTCACACTTCACAGTTCACAGTTCACAGTTCACAGTTCACAGTTCACAGTTCACAGTTCACAGTTCACAGTTCACAGTTCACAGTTCACAGTTCACAGTTCACAGCTCGCAGTTCACAGTTCACAGATCACAGTTCACAGTTCACAGTTCATAGTTCACAGTTCACAGTTCACAGTTCACAGTTCACAGTTCACACTTCACAGTCCACAGTTCACAGTTCACAGTGCACCCTTCTTAGTTCACAGCTCACAGTTCCCAGTTCACAGTTAACAGTTCACAGTTCACAGTTCACAGTTCACAGTTCACAGTTCACAGTTCACAGTTCACAGTTCACAGTTCACAGTTCACAGTTCACAGTTCACAGTTCACAGTTCACAGTTCACAGTTCACAGTTCACAGTTCACAGTTCCCAGTTCACAGTTCACAGTTCACAGTTCACAGTTCACAGTTCACAGTTCACAGTTCACAGTTCACAGTTCACAGTTCACAGTTCACAGTTCACAGTTCACAGTTCACAGTTCACAGTTCACAGTTCACAGTTCACAGTTCACAGTTCACAGTTCACAGTTCACAGTTCACAGTTCACAGTTCACAGTTCACAGTTCACAGTTCACAGTTCACAGTTCACAGTTCACAGTTCACAGTTCACAGTTCACAGTTCACAGTTCACAGTTCACAGTTCACAGTTCACAGTTCACAGTTCACAGTTCACAGTTCACAGTTCACAGTTCACAGTTCACAGTTCACAGTTCACAGTTCACAGTTCACAGTTCACAGTTCACAGTTCACAGTTCACAGTTCACAGTTCACAGTTCACAGTTCACAGTTCACAGTTCACAGTTCACAGTTCACAGTTCACAGTTCACAGTTCACAGTTCACAGTTCACAGTTCACAGTTCACAGTTCACAGTTCACAGTTCACAGTTCACACTTCACAGTTCACAGTTGACAGTGCACCCTTCTTAGTTCACAGCTCACAGATCCCAGTTCACAGTTAACAGTTCACAGTTCACAATCCGCCGTTCACAGTTCACAATTTGCAGTGCACACTTCAAAGTTCGGAGCTCGCAGTTCACAGTTCACAGTTCACAGTTCACAGTTCACAGTTCACAGTTCACAGTTCACAGTTCACAGTTCACAGTTCACAGTTCACAGTTCACAGTTCACAGTTCACAGTTCACAGTTCACAGTTCACAGTTCACAGTTCACAGTTCACAGTTCACAGTTCACAGTTCACAGTTCACAGTTCACAGTTCACAGTTCACAGTTCACAGTTCACAGTTCACAGTTCACAGTTCACAGTTCACAGTTCACAGTTCACAGTTCACAGTTCACAGTTCACAGTTCACAGTTCACAGTTCACAGTTCACAGTTCACAGTTCACAGTTCACAGTTCACAGTTCACAGTTCACAGTTCACAGTTCACAGTTCACAGTTCACAGTTCACAGTTCACAGTTCACAGTTCACAGTTCACAGTTCACAGTTAACAGTTCACAGTTCACAATCCGCCGTTCACAGTTCACAATTTGCAGTGCACACTTCAAAGTTCACAGCTCGCAGTTCACAGTTCACAGTTCACAGTTCACAGTTCACAGTTCATAGCTCGCAGTTCACAGTTCACAGTTCACTGTTCACAAATCGCAGTTCACAGTTCACAGTTCACACTTCACAGTTCACAGTTCACAGTTCACAGTGCACCGTTCTTAGTTCACAGCTCACAGTTCACAGTTCACAGTTAACAGTTCACAGTTCACAATCCGCCGTTCACAGTTTACAATTTGCAGTGCACACTTCAAAGTTCACAGCTCGCAGTTCACAGTTCACAGTTCACAGTTCACAGTTCACAGTTCACAGTTAACAGTTCACAGTGCACCCTTCTCAGTTCACAGCTCACAGTTTCCAGTTCACAATTTGCAGTGCACACTTCAAAGTTCACAGCTCGCAGTTCACAGTTCACAGTTCACAGTTCACAGTTCACAGTTCACAGTTCACAGTTCACAGTTCACAGTTCACAGTTCACAGTTCACAGTTCACAGTTCACAGTTCACAGTTCACAGTTCACAGTTCACAGTTCACAGTTCACAGTTCACAGTTCACAGTTCACAGTTCACAGTTCACAGTTCACAGTTCACAGTTCACAGTTCACAGTTCACAGTTCACAGTTCACAGTTCACTGTTCACAGTTCACAGTTCACAGTTCACAGTTCACAGTTCACAGTTCACAGTTCACAGTTCACAGTTCACAGTTCACAGTTCACAGTTCACAGTTCACAGTTCACAGTCCACAGTTCACAGTTCACAGTGCACCCTTCTTAGTTCACAGCTCACAGTTCCCAGTTCACAGTTAACAGTTCACAGTTCACAATCCGCCGTTCACAGTTCACAGTTTGCAGTGCACACTTCAAAGTTCACAGCTCGCAGTTCACAGTTCACAGTTCACACTTCACAGTTCACACTTCACAGTTCACAGTTCACAGTTCACAGTTCACAATTTGCAGTGCACACTTCAAAGTTCACAGCTCGCAGTTCACAGTTCACAGTTCACAGTTCACAGTTCACAGTTCACAGTTCACAGTTCACAGTTCACAGTTCACAGTTCACAGTTCACAGTTCACAGTTCACAGTTCACAGTTCACAGTTCACAGTTCACAGTTCACAGTTCACAGTTCACAGTTCACAGTTCACAGTTCACTGTTCACAGTTCACAGTTCACAGTTCACAGTTCACAGTTCACAGTTCACAGTTCACAGTCCACAGTTCACAGTTCACAGTGCACCCTTCTTAGTTCACAGCTCACAGTTCCCAGTTCACAGTTAACAGTTCACAGTTCACAATCCGCCGTTCACAGTTCACAATTTGCAGTGCACACTTCAAAGTTCACAGTTCACAGTTCACAGTTTACAGTACACAGTTAACAGTTCACAGTTCACAGTTCACAGTTCACAGTTCACAGTTCACAGTTCACAGTTAACAGTTCACAGTTCACAATCCGCCGTTCACAGTTCACAATTTGCAGTGCACACTTCAAAGTTCACAGCTCGCAGTTCACAGTTCACAGTTCACAGTTCACAGTGCACCGTTCACAGTTCACAGTTCACAGTTCACAGTTCACAGTTCACAGTTCACAATCCGCCGTTCACAGTCCACAGTTCACAGTTCACAGTTCACAGTTCACAGTTCACAGTTCACAGTTCACAGTCCACAGTTCACAGTTCACAGTGCACCCTTCTTAGTTCACAGCTCACAGTTCCCAGTTCACAGTTAACAGTTCACAGTTCACAGTTCACAGTTCACAGTTCACAGTTCACAGTTCACAGTTCACAGTTCACAGTTCACAGTTCACAGTTCACAGTTCACAGTTCACAGTTCACAGTTCACAGTTCACAGTTCACAGTTCACAGTCCACAGTTCACAGTTCACACTTCACAGTTCACACTTCACAGTTCACAGTTCACAGTTCACAGTTCACAGTTCACAATTCACAGTTCACAGTTCACAGTTCACAGTTCACAGTTCACAGCTCGCAGTTCACAGTTCACAGATCACAGTTCACAGTTCACAGTTCATAGTTCACAGTTCACAGTTCACAGTTCACAGTTCACAGTTCACAGTTCACAGTCCACAGTTCACAGTTCACAGTGCACCCTTCTTAGTTCACAGCTCACAGTTCCCAGTTCACAGTTAACAGTTCACAGTTCACAATCAGCCGTTCACAGTTCACAATTTGCAGTGCACACTTCAAAGTTCACAGCTCGCAGTTCACAGTTCACAGTTCACAGTTCACAGTTCACAGTTCACAGTTCACAGTTCACAGTTCACAGTTCACAGTTCACAGTTCACAGTTCACATTTCACAGTTCACAGTTCACAGTTCACAGTTCACAGTTCACAGTTCACAGTTCACAGTTCACAGTTCACAGTTCACAGTTCACAGTTCACAGTTCACAGTTCACAGTTCACAGTCCACAGTTCACAGTTCACAGTTCACAGTTCACAGTTCACAGTTCACAGTTCACAGTTCACAGTTCACAGTTCACAGTTCACAGTTCACAGTTCACAGTTCACAGTTCACAGTTCACACTTCACAGTCCACAGTTCACAGTTCACAGTGCACCCTTCTAAGTTCACAGCTCACAGATCCCAGTTCACAGTTAACAGTTCACAGTTCACAATCCGCCGTTCACAGTTCACAATTTGCAGTGCACACTTCAAAGTTCAGAGCTCGCAGTTCACAGTTCACAGTTCACAGTTCACAGTTCACAGTTCACAGTTCACAGTTCACAGTTCACAGTTCACAGTTCACAGTTCACAGTTCACAGTTCACAGTTCACAGTTCACAGTTCACAGTTCACAGTTCACAGTTCACAGTTCACAGTTCACAGTTTACAGTTCACTGTTCACAGTTCACAGTTCACAGTTCACAGTTCACAGCTCACAGTTCCCAGTTCACAGTTCACAATCCGCCGTTCACAGTTCACAATTTGCAGTGCACACTTCAAAGTTCACAGTTCACAGTTCACAATCCGCCGTTCACAGTTCACAATTTGCAGTGCACACTTCAAAGTTCACAGCTCGCAGTTTACAGTTCACAGTTCACAGTTCACAGTTCACAGTTCACAGTTCACAGTTCACAGTTCACAGTTCACAGTTCACAGTTCACAGTTCACAGTTCACAGTTCACAGTTCACAGTTCACAGTTCACAGTTCACAGTTCACAGTTCACAGTTCACAGTTCACAGTTCACAGTTCACAGTTCACAGTTCACAGTTCACAGTTCACAGTTCACAGTTCACAGTTCACAGTTCACAGTTCACAGTTCACAGTTCACAGTTCACAGTTCACAGTTCACAGTTCACAGTTCACAGTACACAGTTCACAGTTCACAGTTCACAGTTCACAGTTCACAGTTCACAGTTCACAGTTCACAGTTCACAGTTCACAGTTCACAGTTCACAGTTCACAGTTCACAGTTCACAGTTCACAGTTCACAGTTCACACTTCACAGTCCACAGTTCACAGTTGACAGTGCACCCTTCTTAGTTCACAGCTCACAGATCCCAGTTCACAGTTAACAGTTCACAGTTCACAATCCGCCGTTCACAGTTCACAATTTGCAGTGCACACTTCAAAGTTCAGAGCTCGCAGTTCACAGTTCACAGTTCACAGTTCACAGTTCACAGTTCACAGTTCACAGTTCACAGTTCACAGTTCACAGTTCACAGTTCACAGTTCACAGTTCACAGTTCACACTTCACAGTCCACAGTTCACAGTTCACAGTGCACCCTTCTTAGTTCACAGCTCACAGATCCCAGTTCACAGTTAACAGTTCACAGTTCACAATCCGCCGTTCACAGTTCACAATTTGCAGTGCACACTTCAATGTTCAGAGCTCGCAGTTCACAGTTCACAGTTCACAGTTCACAGTTCACAGTTCACAGTTCACAGTTCACAGTTCACAGTTCACAGTTCACAGTTCACAGTTCACAGTTCACAGTTCACAGTTCACAGTTCACAGTTCACAGTTCACAGTTCACAGTTCACAGTTCACAGTTCACAGTTCACAGTTCACAGTTCACAGTTTACAGTTCACTGTTCACAGTTCACAGTTCACAGTTCACAGTTCACAGCTCACAGTTCCCAGTTCACAGTTAACAGTTCACAGTTCACAATCCGCCGTTCACAGTTCACAATTTGCAGTGCACACTTCAAAGTTCACAGTTCACAGTTCACAATCCGCCGTTCACAGTTCACAATTTGCAGTGCACACTTCAAAGTTCACAGCTCGCAGTTTACAGTTCACAGTTCACAGTTCACAGTTCACAGTTCACAGTTCACAGTTCACAGTTCACAGTTCACAGTTCACAGTTCACAGTTCACAGTTCACAGTTCACAGTTCACAGTTCACAGTTCACAGTTCACAGTTCACAGTTCACAGTTCACAGTTCACAGTTCACAGTTCACAGTTCACAGTTCACAGTTCACAGTTCACAGTTCACAGTTCACAGTTCACAGTTCACAGTTCACAGTTCACAGTTCACAGTTCACAGTTCACAGTTCACAGTTCACAGTTCACAGTTCACAGTTCACAGTTCACAGTTCACAGTTCACAGTCCACAGTTCACAGTTCACAGTTCACAGTTCACAGTTCACAGTTCCCAGTTCCCAGTTCACAGTTCACAGTTCACAGTTCACAGTTCACAGTTCACAGTTCACAGTTCACAGTTCACAGTTCACAGTTCACAGTTCACAGTTCACAGTTCACAGTTCACAGTTCACAGTTCACAGTTCACAGTTCACAGTTCACAGTTCACAATTCACAGTTCACACTTCACAGTTCACAGTTCACAGTTCACAGTTCACAGTTCACAGTTCACAGTTCACAGTTCACAGTTCACAGTTCACAGTTCACAGTTCACAGTTCACAGTTCACAGTTCACAGTTCACAGTTCACAGTTCACAGTTCACAGTTCACAGTTCACAGTTCACAGTTCACAGTTCACAGTTCACAGTTCACAGTTCACAGTTCACAGTTCACAGTTCACAGTTCACAGTTCACAGTTCACAGTTCACAGTTCACAGTTCACAGTTCACAGTTCACAGTTCACAGTTCACAGTTCACAGTTCACAGTTCACATTTCACAGTTCACAGTTCACAGTTCACAGTTCACAGTTCACAGTTCACAGTTCACAGTTCACAGTTCACACTTCACAGTCCACAGTTCACAGTTGACAGTGCACCCTTCTTAGTTCACAGCTCACAGATCCCAGTTCACAGTTAACAGTTCACAGTTCACAATCCGCCGTTCACAGTTCACAATTTGCAGTGCACACTTCAAAGTTCAGAGCTCGCAGTTCACAGTTCACAGTTCACAGTTCACAGTTCACAGTTCACAGTTCACAGTTCACAGTTCACAGTTCACAGTTCACAGTTCACAGTTCACAGTTCACAGTTCACAGTTCACAGTTCACAGTTCACAGTTCACAGTTCACAGTTCACAGTTCACAGTTCACAGTTCACAGTTCACAGTTCACAGTTCACAGTTCACAGTTCACAGTTCACAGTTCACAGTTCACAGTTCACAGTTCACAGTTCACAGTTCACAGTTCACAGTTCACAGTTTACAGTTCACAATCCGCCGTTCACAGTTCACAATTTGCAGTGCACACTTCAAAGTTCAGAGCTCGCAGTTCACAGTTCACAGTTCACAGTTCACAGTTCACAGTTCACAGTTCACAGTTCACAGTTCACAGTTCACAGTTCACAGTTCACAGTTCACAGTTCACAGTTCACAGTTCACAGTTCACAGTTCACAGCTCGCAGTTCACAGTTCACCGATCACAGTTCACAGTTCACAGTTCATAGTTCACAGTTCACAGTTCACAGTTCACAGTTCACAGTTCACACTTCACAGTCCACAGTTCACAGTTCACAGTGCACCCTTCTTAGTTCACAGCTCACAGTTCCCAGTTCACAGTTAACAGTTCACAGTTCACAATCCGCCGTTCACAGTTCACAATTTGCAGTGCACACTTCAAAGTTCACAGCTCGCAGTTCACTGTTCACAGTTCACACTTCACAGTTCACACTTCACAGTTCACAGTTCACAGTTCACAGTTCACAGTTCACAATTCACAGTTCACAGTTCACAGTTCACAGTTCACAGTTCACAGCTCGCAGTTCACAGTTCACAGATCACAGTTCACAGTTCACAGTTCATAGTTCACAGTTCACAGTTCACAGTTCACAGTTCACAGTTCACAGTTCACAGTCCACAGTTCACAGTTCACAGTGCACCCTTCTTAGTTCACAGCTCACAGTTCCCAGTTCACAGTTAACAGTTCACAGTTCACAATCAGCCGTTCACAGTTCACAATTTGCAGTGCACACTTCAAAGTTCACAGCTCGCAGTTCACAGTTCACAGTTCACAGTTCACAGTTCACAGTTCACAGTTCACAGTTCACAGTTCACAGTTCACAGTTCACAGTTCACATTTCACAGTTCACAGTTCACAGTTCACAGTTCACAGTTCACAGTTCACAGTTCACAGTTCACAGTTCACAGTTCACAGTTCACAGTTCACAGTTCACAGTTCACAGTTCACAGTTCACAGTTCACAGTCCACAGTTCACAGTTCACAGTTCACAGTTCACAGTTCACAGTTCACAGTTCACAGTTCACAGTTCACAGTTTACAGTTCACAGTTCACAGTTCACAGTTCACAGTTCACAGTTCACAGTTCACAGTTCACACTTCACAGTCCACAGTTCACAGTTCACAGTGCACCCTTCTAAGTTCACAGCTCACAGATCCCAGTTCACAGTTAACAGTTCACAGTTCACAATCCGCCGTTCACAGTTCACAATTTGCAGTGCACACTTCAAAGTTCAGAGCTCGCAGTTCACAGTTCACAGTTCACAGTTCACAGTTCACAGTTCACAGTTCACAGTTCACAGTTCACAGTTCACAGTTCACAGTTCACAGTTCACAGTTCACAGTTCACAGTTCACAGTTCACAGTTCACAGTTCACAGTTCACAGTTCACAGTTCACAGTTCACAGTTCACAGTTTACAGTTCACTGTTCACAGTTCACAGTTCACAGTTCACAGTTCACAGCTCACAGTTCCCAGTTCACAGTTAACAGTTCACAGTTCACAATCCGCCGTTCACAGTTCACAATTTGCAGTGCACACTTCAAAGTTCACAGTTCACAGTTCACAATCCGCCGTTCACAGTTCACAATTTGCAGTGCACACTTCAAAGTTCACAGCTCGCAGTTTACAGTTCACAGTTCACAGTTCACAGTTCACAGTTCACAGTTCACAGTTCACACTTCACAGTTCACAGTTCACAGTTCACAGTTCACAGTTCACAGTTCACAGTTCACAGTTCACAGTTCACAGTTCACAGTTCACAGTTCACAGTTCACAGTTCACAGTTCACAGTTCACAGTTCACAGTTCACAGTTCACAGTTCACAGTTCACAGTTCACAGTTCACAGTTCACAGTTCACAGTTCACAGTTCACAGTTCACAGTTCACAGTTCACAGTTCACAGTTCACAGTTCACAGTTCACAGTTCACAGTTCACAGTTCACAGTTCACAGTTCACAGTTCACAGTTCACAGTTCACAGTTCACAGTTCACAGTTCACAGTTCACAGTTCACAGTTCACAGTTCACAGTTCACAGTTCACAGTTCACAGTTCACAGTTCACAGTTCACAGTTCACAGTTCACAGTTCACAGTTCACAGTTCACAGTTCACAGTTCACAGTTCACAGTTCACAGTTCACAGTTCACAGTTCACAGTTCACAGTTCACAGTTCACAGTTCACAGTTCACAGTTCACAGCTCGCAGTTCACAGTTCACCGATCACAGTTCACAGTTCACAGTTCATAGTTCACAGTTCACAGTTCACAGTTCACAGTTCACAGTTCACACTTCACAGTCCACAGTTCACAGTTCACAGTGCACCCTTCTTAGTTCACAGCTCACAGTTCCCAGTTCACAGTTAACAGTTCACAGTTCACAATCCGCCGTTCACAGTTCACAATTTGCAGTGCACACTTCAAAGTTCACAGCTCGCAGTTCACAGTTCACAGTTCACACTTCACAGTTCACACTTCACAGTTCACAGTTCACAGTTCACAGTTCACAGTTCACAATTCACAGTTCACAGTTCACAGTTCACAGTTCACAGTTCACAGCTCGCAGTTCACAGTTCACAGATCACAGTTCACAGTTCACAGTTCATAGTTCACAGTTCACAGTTCACAGTCCACAGTTCACAGTTCACAGTTCACAGTTCACAGTTCACAGTCCACAGTTCACAGTTCACAGTGCACCCTTCTTAGTTCACAGCTCACAGTTCCCAGTTCACAGTTAACAGTTCACAGTTCACAATCAGCCGTTCACAGTTCACAATTTGCAGTGCACACTTCAAAGTTCACAGCTCGCAGTTCACAGTTCACAGTTCACAGTTCACAGTTCACAGTTCACAGTTCACAGTTCACAGTTCACAGTTCACAGTTCACAGTTCACATTTCACAGTTCACAGTTCACAGTTCACAGTTCACAGTTCACAGTTCACAGTTCACAGTTCACAGTTCACAGTTCACAGTTCACAGTTCACAGTTCACAGTTCACAGTTCACAGTTCACAGTCCACAGTTCACAGTTCACAGTTCACAGTTCACAGTTCACAGTTCACAGTTCACAGTTCACAGTTCACAGTTCACAGTTCACAGTTCACAGTTCACAGTTCACAGTTCACAGTTCACAGTTCACAGTTCACAGTTCACAGTTCACAGTTCACAGTTCACAGTTCACACTTCACAGTCCACAGTTCACAGTTCACAGTGCACCCTTCTAAGTTCACAGCTCACAGATCCCAGTTCACAGTTAACAGTTCACAGTTCACAATCCGCCGTTCACAGTTCACAATTTGCAGTGCACACTTCAAAGTTCAGAGCTCGCAGTTCACAGTTCACAGTTCACAGTTCACAGTTCACAGTTCACAGTTCACAGTTCACAGTTCACAGTTCACAGTTCACAGTTCACAGTTCACAGTTCACAGTTCACAGTTCACAGTTCACAGTTCACAGTTCACAGTTCACAGTTTACAGTTCACTGTTCACAGTTCACAGTTCACAGTTCACAGTTCACAGCTCACAGTTCCCAGTTCACAGTTAACAGTTCACAGTTCACAATCCGCCGTTCACAGTTCACAATTTGCAGTGCACACTTCAAAGTTCACAGTTCACAGTTCACAATCCGCCGTTCACAGTTCACAATTTGCAGTGCACACTTCAAAGTTCACAGCTCGCAGTTTACAGTTCACAGTTCACAGTTCACAGTTCACAGTTCACAGTTCACAGTTCACAGTTCACAGTTCACAGTTCACAGTTCACAGTTCACAGTTCACAGTTCACAGTTCACAGTTCACAGTTCACAGTTCACAGTTCACAGTTCACAGTTCACAGTTCACAGTTCACAGTTCACAGTTCACAGTTCACAGTTCACAGTTCACAGTTCACAGTTCACAGTTCACAGTTCACAGTTCACAGTTCACAGTTCACAGTTCACAGTTCACAGTTCACAGTTCACAGTTCACAGTTCACAGTTCACAGTTCACAGTTCACAGTTCACAGTTCACAGTTCACAGTTCACAGTTCACAGTTCACAGTTCACAGTTCACAGTTCACAGTTCACAGTTCACAGTTCACAGTTCACAGTTCACAGTTCACAGTTCACAGTTCACAGTTCACAGTTCACAGTTCACAGTTCACAGTTCACAGTTCACAGTTCACAGTTCACAGTTCACAGTTCACAGTTCACAGTTCACAGTTCACAGTTCACAGTTCACAGTTCACAGTTCACAGTTCACAGTTCACAGTTCACAGTTCACAGTTCACAGTTCACAGTTCACAGTTCACAGTTCCCAGTTCCCAGTTCACAGTTCACAGTTCACAGTTCACAGTTCACAGTTCACAGTTCACAGTTCCCAGTTCCCAGTTCACAGTTCACAGTTCACAGTTCACAGTTCACAGTTCACAGTTCACAGTTCACAGTTCACAGTTCACAGTTCACAGTTCACAGTTCACAGTTCACAGTTCACAGTTCACAGTTCACAGTTCACAGTTCACAGTTCACAGTTCACAGTTCACAGTTCACAGTTCACAGTTCACAGTTCACAGTTCACACTTCACAGTCCACAGTTCACAGTTGACAGTGCACCCTTCTTAGTTCACAGCTCACAGATCCCAGTTCACAGTTAACAGTTCACAGTTCACAATCCGCCGTTCACAGTTCACAATTTGCAGTGCACACTTCAAAGTTCAGAGCTCGCAGTTCACAGTTCACAGTTCACAGTTCACAGTTCACAGTTCACAGTTCACAGTTCACAGTTCACAGTTCACAGTTCACAGTTCACAGTTCACAGTTCACAGTTCACAGTTCACAGTTCACAGATCACAGTTCACAGTTCACAGTTCACAGTTCACAGTTCACAGTTCACAGTTCACAGTTCACAGTTCACAGTTCACAGTTCACAGTTCACAGTTCACAGTTCACAGTTCACAGTTCACAGTTCACAGTTCACAGTTCACAGTTCACAGTTCACAGTTCACAGTTCACAGTTCACAGTTCACAGTTCACAGTTCACAGTTCACAGTTCACAGTTCACAGTTCACAGTTCACAGTTCACAGTTCACAGTTCACAGTTCACAGTTCACAGTTCACAGTTCACAGTTCACAGTTCACAGTTCACAGTTCACAGTTCACAGTTCACAGTTCACAGTTCACAGTTCACAGTTCACAGTTCACAGTTCACAGTTCACAGTTCACAGTTCACAGTTCACAGTTCACAGTTCACAGTTCACAGTTCACAGTTCACAGTTCACAGTTCACAGTTCACAGTTCACAGTTCACAGTTCACAGTTCACAGTTCACAGTTCACAGTTCACAGTTCACAGTTCACAGTTCACAGTTCACAGTTCACAGTTCACAGTTCACAGTTCACAGTTTACAGTTCACTGTTCACAGTTCACAGTTCACAGTTCACAGTTCACAGTTCACAGTTCACAGTTCACAGCTCACAGTTCCCAGTTCACAGTTAACAGTTCACAGTTCACAATCCGCCGTTCACAGTTCACAATTTGCAGTGCACACTTCAAAGTTCACAGTTCACAATCCGCCGTTCACAGTTCACAATTGGCAGTGCACACTTCAAAGTTCACAGCTCGCAGTTTACAGTTCACAGTTCACAGTTCACAGTTCACAGTTCACAGTTCACAGTTCACAGTTCACAGTTCACAGTTCACAGTTCACAGTTCACAGTTCACAGTTCACAGTTCACAGTTCACAGTTCACAGTTCACAGTTCACAGTTCACAGTTCACAGTTCACAGTTCACAGTTCACAGTTCACAGTTCACAGTTCACAGTTCACAGTTCACAGTTCACAGTTCACAGTTCACAGTTCACAGTTCACAGTTCACAGTTCACAGTTCACAGTTCACAGTTCACAGTTCACAGTTCACAGTTCACAGTTCACAGTTCACAGTTCACAGTTCACAGTTCACAGTTCACAGTTCACAGTTCACAGTTCACAGTTCACAGTTCACAGTTCACAGTTCACAGTTCACAGTTCACAGTTCTCAGTTCACAGTTCACAGTTCACAGTTCACAGTTCACAGTTCACAGTTCACAGTTCACAGTTCACAGTTCACAGTTCACAGTTCACAGTTCACAGTTCACAGTTCACAGTTCACAGTTCACAGTTCACAGTTCACAGTTCACAGTTCACAGTTCACAGTTCACAGTTCACAGTTCACAGTTCACAGTTCACAGTTCACAGTTCACAGTTCACAGTTCACAGTTCACAGTTCACAGTTCACAGTTCACAGTTCACAGTTCACAGTTCACAGTTCACAGTTCACAGTTCACAGTTCACAGTTCACAGTTCACAGTTCACAGTTCACAGTTCACAGTTCACAGTTCACAGTTCACAGTTCACAGTTCACAGTTCACAGTTCACAGTTCACAGTTCACAGTTCACAGTTCACAGTTCACAGTTCACAGTTCACAGTTCACAGTTCACAGTTCACAGTTCACAGTTCACAGTTCACAGTTCACAGTTCACAGTTCACAGTTCACAGTTCACAGTTCACAGTTCACAGTTCACAGTTCACAGTTCACAGTTCACAGTTCACAGTTCACAGTTCACAGTTCACAGTTCACAGTTCACAATCCGCCGTTCACAGTTCACAATTTGCAGTGCACACTTCAAAGTTCACAGTTCACAGTTCACAATCCGCCGTTCACAGTTCACAATTTGCAGTGCACACTTCAAAGTTCACAGCTCGCAGTTTACAGTTCACAGTTCACAGTTCACAGTTCACAGTTCACAGTTCACAGTTCACAGTTCACAGTTCACAGTTCACAGTTCACAGTTCACAGTTCACAGTTCACAGTTCACAGTTCACAGTTCACAGTTCACAGTTCACAGTTCACAGTTCACAGTTCACAGTTCACAGTTCACAGTTCACAGTTCACAGTTCACAGTTCACAGTTCACAGTTCACAGTTCACAGTTCACAGTTCACAGTTCACAGTTCACAGTTCACAGTTCACAGTTCACAGTTCACAGTTCACAGTTCACAGTTCACAGTTCACAGTTCACAGTTCACAGTTCACAGTTCACAGTTCACAGTTCACAGTTCACAGTTCACAGTTCACAGTTCACAGTTTACAGTTCACTGTTCACAGTTCACAGTTCACAGTTCACAGTTCACAGCTCACAGTTCCCAGTTCACAGTTAACAGTTCACAGTTCACAATCCGCCGTTCACAGTTCACAATTTGCAGTGCACACTTCAAAGTTCACAGTTCACAATCCGCCGTTCACAGTTCACAATTGGCAGTGCACACTTCAAAGTTCACAGCTCGCAGTTTACAGTTCACAGTTCACAGTTCACAGTTCACAGTTCACAGTTCACAGTTCACAGTTCACAGTTCACAGTTCACAGTTCACAGTTCACAGTTCACAGTTCACAGTTCACAGTTCACAGTTCACAGTTCACAGTTCACAGTTCACAGTTCACAGTTCACAGTTCACAGTTCACAGTTCACAGTTCACAGTTCACAGTTCACAGTTCACAGTTCACAGTTCACAGTTCACAGTTCACAGTTCACAGTTCACAGTTCACAGTTCACAGTTTACAGTTCACTGTTCACAGTTCACAGTTCACAGTTCACAGTTCACAGCTCACAGTTCCCAGTTCACAGTTAACAGTTCACAGTTCACAATCCGCCGTTCACAGTTCACAATTTGCAGTGCACACTTCAAAGTTCACAGTTCACAATCCGCCGTTCACAGTTCACAATTGGCAGTGCACACTTCAAAGTTCACAGCTCGCAGTTTACAGTTCACAGTTCACAGTTCACAGTTCACAGTTCACAGTTCACAGTTCACAGTTCACAGTTCACAGTTCACAGTTCACAGTTCACAGTTCACAGTTCACAGTTCACAGTTCACAGTTCACAGTTCACAGTTCACAGTTCACAGTTCACAGTTCACAGTTCACAGTTCACAGTTCACAGTTCACAGTTCACAGTTCACAGTTCACAGTTCACAGTTCACAGTTCACAGTTCACAGTTCACAGTTCACAGTTCACAGTTCACAGTTCACAGTTCACAGTTCACAGTTCACAGTTCACAGTTCACAGTTCACAGTTCACAGTTCACAGTTCACAGTTCACAGTTCACAGTTCACAGTTCACAGTTCACAGTTCACAGTTCACAGTTCACAGTTCACAGTTCACAGTTCACAGTTCACAGTTCACAGTTCACAGTTCACAGTTCACAGTTCACAGTTCACAGTTCACAGTTCACAGTTCACAGTTCACAGTTCACAGTTCACAGTTCACAGTTCACAGTTCACAGTTCACAGTTCACAGTTCACAGTTCACAGTTCACAGTTCACAGTTCACAGTTCACAGTTCACAGTTCACAGTTCACAGTTCACAGTTCACAGTTCACAGTTCACAGTTCACAGTTCACAGTTCACAGTTCACAGTTCACAGTTCACAGTTCACAGTTCACAGTTCACAGTTCACAGTTCACAGTTCACAGTTCACAGTTCACAGTTCACAGTTCACAGTTCACAGTTCACAGTTCACAGTTCACAGTTCACAGTTCACAGTTCACAGTTCACAGTTCACAGTTCACAGTTCACAGTTCACAGTTCACAGTTCACAGTTCACAGTTCACAGTTCACAGTTCACAATCCGCCGTTCACAGTTCACAATTTGCAGTGCACACTTCAAAGTTCACAGTTCACAGTTCACAATCCGCCGTTCACAGTTCACAATTTGCAGTGCACACTTCAAAGTTCACAGCTCGCAGTTTACAGTTCACAGTTCACAGTTCACAGTTCACAGTTCACAGTTCACAGTTCACAGTTCACAGTTCACAGATCACAGTTCACAGTTCACAGTTCACAGTTCACAGTTCACAGTTCACAGTTCACAGTTCACAGTTCACAGTTCACAGTTCACAGTTCACAGTTCACAGTTCACAGTTCACAGTTCACAGTTCACAGTTCACAGTTCACAGTTCACAGTTCACAGTTCACAGTTCACAGTTCACAGTTCACAGTTCACAGTTCACAGTTCACAGTTCACAGTTCACAGTTCACAGTTCACAGTTCACAGTTCACAGTTCACAGTTCACAGTTCACAGTTCACAGTTCACAGTTCACAGTTCACAGTTCACAGTTCACAGTTCACAGTTCACAGTTCACAGTTCACAGTTCACAGTTCACAGTTCACAGTTCACAGTTCACAGTTCACAGTTCACAGTTCACAGTTCACAGTTCACAGTTCACAGTTCACAGTTCACAGTTCACAGTTCACAGTTCACAGTTCACAGTTCACAGTTCACAGTTCACAGTTCACAGTTCACAGTTCACAGTTCACAGTTCACAGTTCACAGTTCACAGTTCACAGTTCACAGTTCACAGTTCACAGTTCACAGTTCACAGTTCACAGTTCACAGTTCACAGTTCACAGTTCACAGTTCACAGTTCACAGTTCACAGTTCACAGTTCACAGTTCACAGTTCACAGTTCACAGTTCACAGTTCACAGTTCACAGTTCACAGTTCACAGTTCACAGTTCACAGTTCACAGTTCACAGTTCACAGTTCACAGTTCACAGTTCACAGTTCACAGTTCACAGTTCACAGTTCACAGTTCACAGTTCACAGTTCACAGTTCACAGTTCACAGTTCACAGTTCACAGTTCACAGTTCACAGTTCACAGTTCACAGTTCACAGTTCACAGTTCACAGTTCACAGTTCACAGTTCACAGTTCACAGTTCACAGTTCACAGTTCACAGTTCACAGTTCACAGTTCACAGTTCACAGTTCACAGTTCACAGTTCACAGTTCACAGTTCACAGTTCACAGTTCACAGTTCACAGTTCACAGTTCACAGTTCACAGTTCACAGTTCACAGTTCACAGTTCACAGTTCACAGTTCACAGTTCACAGTTCACAGTTCACAGTTCACAGTTCACAGTTCACAGTTCACAGTTCACAGTTCACAGTTCACAGTTCACAGTTCACAGTTCACAGTTCACAGTTCACAGTTCACAGTTCACAGTTCACAGTTCACAGTTCACAGTTCACAGTTCACAGTTCACAGTTCACAGTTCACAGTTCACAGTTCACAGTTCACAGTTCACAGTTCCCAGTTCCCAGTTCACAGTTCACAGTTCACAGTTCACAGTTCACAGTTCACAGTTCCCAGTTCCCAGTTCACAGTTCACAGTTCACAGTTCACAGTTCACAGTTCACAGTTCACAGTTCACAGTTCACAGTTCACAGTTCACAGTTCACAGTTCACAGTTCACAGTTCACAGTTCACAGTTCACAGTTCACAGTTCACAGTTCACAGTTCACAGTTCACAGTTCACAGTTCACAGTTCACAGTTCACAGTTCACAGTTCACAGTTCACAGTTCACAGTTCACAGTTCACACTTCACAGTTCACAGTTGACAGTGCACCCTTCTTAGTTCACAGCTCACAGATCCCAGTTCACAGTTAACAGTTCACAGTTCACAATCCGCCGTTCACAGTTCACAATTTGCAGTGCACACTTCAAAGTTCAGAGCTCGCAGTTCACAGTTCACAGTTCACAGTTCACAGTTCACAGTTCACAGTTCACAGTTCACAGTTCACAGTTCACAGTTCACAGTTCACAGTTCACAGTTCACAGTTCACAGTTCACAGTTCACAGTTCACAGTTCACAGTTCACAGTTCACAGTTCACAGTTCACAGTTCACAGTTCACAGTTCACAGTTCACAGTTCACAGTTCACAGTTCACAGTTCACAGTTCACAGTTCACAGTTCACAGTTCACAGTTCACAGTTCACAGTTCACAGTTCACAGTTCACAGTTCACAGTTCACAGTTCACAGTTCACAGTTCACAGTTCACAGTTCACAGTTCACAGTTCACAGTTCACAGTTCACAGTTCACAGTTCACAGTTCACAGTTCACAGTTCACAGTTCACAGTTCACAGTTCACAGTTCACAGTTCACAGTTCACAGTTCACAGTTCACAGTTCACAGTTCACAGTTCACAGTTCACAGTTCACAGTTCACAGTTCACAGTTCACAGTTCACAGTTCACAGTTCACAGTTCACAGTTCACAGTTCACAGTTCACAGTTCACAGTTCACAGTTCACAGTTCACAGTTCACAGTTCACAGTTCACAGTTCACAGTTCACAGTTCACAGTTCACAGTTCACAGTTCACAGTTCACAGTTCACAGTTCACAGTTCACAGCTCACAGTTCCCAGTTCACAGTTAACAGTTCACAGTTCACAATCCGCCGTTCACAGTTCACAATTTGCAGTGCACACTTCAAAGTTCACAGTTCACAGTTCACAATCCGCCGTTCACAGTTCACAATTTGCAGTGCACACTTCAAAGTTCACAGCTCGCAGTTTACAGTTCACAGTTCACAGTTCACAGTTCACAGTTCACAGTTCACAGTTCACAGTTCACAGTTCACAGTTCACAGTTCACAGTTCACAGTTCACAGTTCACAGTTCACAGTTCACAGTTCACAGTTCACAGTTCACAGTTCACAGTTCACAGTTCACAGTTCACAGTTCACAGTTCACAGTTCACAGTTCACAGTTCACAGTTCACAGTTCACAGTTCACAGTTCAAAGTTCACAGTTCACAGTTCACAGTTCACAGTTCACAGTTCACAGTTCACAGTTCACAGTTCACAGTTCACAGTTCACAGTTCACAGTTCACAGTTCACAGTTCACAGTTCACAGTTCACAGTTCACACTTCACAGTCCACAGTTCACAGTTGACAGTGCACCCTTCTTAGTTCACAGCTCACAGATCCCAGTTCACAGTTAACAGTTCACAGTTCACAATCCGCCGTTCACAGTTCACAATTTGCAGTGCACACTTCAAAGTTCAGAGCTCGCAGTTCACAGTTCACAGTTCACAGTTCACAGTTCACAGTTCACAGTTCACAGTTCACAGTTCACAGTTCACAGTTCACAGTTCACAGTTCACAGTTCACAGTTCACAGTTCACAGTTCACAGTTCACAGTTCACAGTTCACAGTTCACAGTTCACAGTTCACAGTTCACAGTTCACAGTTCACAGTTCACAGTTCACAGTTCACAGTTCACAGTTCACAGTTCACAGTTCACAGTTCACAGTTCACAGTTCACAGTTCACAGTTCACAGTTCACAGTTCACAGTTCAAAGTTCACAGTTCACAGTTCACAGTTCACAGTTCACAGTTCACAGTTCACAGTTCACAGTTCACAGTTCACAGTTCACAGTTCACAGTTCACAGTTCACAGTTCACACTTCACAGTCCACAGTTCACAGTTGACAGTGCACCCTTCTTAGTTCACAGCTCACAGATCCCAGTTCACAGTTAACAGTTCACAGTTCACAATCCGCCGTTCACAGTTCACAATTTGCAGTGCACACTTCAAAGTTCAGAGCTCGCAGTTCACAGTTCACAGTTCACAGTTCACAGTTCACAGTTCACAGTTCACAGTTCACAGTTCACAGTTCACAGTTCACAGTTCACAGTTCACAGTTCACAGTTCACAGTTCACAGTTCACAGTTCACAGTTCACAGTTCACAGTTCACAGTTCACAGTTCACAGTTCACAGTTCACAGTTCACAGTTCACAGTTCACAGTTCACAGTTCACAGTTCACAGTTCACAGTTCACAGTTCACAGTTCACAGTTCACAGTTCACAGTTCACAGTTCACAGTTCACAGTTCACAGTTCACAGTTCACAGTTCACAGTTCACAGTTCACAGTTCACAGTTCACAGTTCACAGTTCACAGTTCACAGTTCACAGTTCACAGTTCACAGTTCACAGTTCACAGTTCACAGTTCACAGTTCACAGTTCACAGTTCACAGTTCACAGTTCACAGTTCACAGTTCACAGTTCACAGTTCACAGTTCACAGTTCACAGTTCACAGTTCACAGTTCACAGTTCCCAGTTCCCAGTTCACAGTTCACAGTTCACAGTTCACAGTTCACAGTTCACAGTTCCCAGTTCCCAGTTCACAGTTCACAGTTCACAGTTCACAGTTCACAGTTCACAGTTCACAGTTCACAGTTCACAGTTCACAGTTCACAGTTCACAGTTCACAGTTCACAGTTCACAGTTCACAGTTCACAGTTCACAGTTCACAGTTCACAGTTCACAGTTCACAGTTCACAGTTCACAGTTCACAGTTCACAGTTCACAGTTCACAGTTCACAGTTCACAGTTCACAGTTCACAGTTCACAGTTCACAGTTCACAGTTCACAGTTCACAGTTCACAGTTCACACTTCACAGTTCACAGTTGACAGTGCACCCTTCTTAGTTCACAGCTCACAGATCCCAGTTCACAGTTAACAGTTCACAGTTCACAATCCGCCGTTCACAGTTCACAATTTGCAGTGCACACTTCAAAGTTCAGAGCTCGCAGTTCACAGTTCACAGTTCACAGTTCACAGTTCACAGTTCACAGTTCACAGTTCACAGTTCACAGTTCACAGTTCACAGTTCACAGTTCACAGTTCACAGTTCACAGTTCACAGTTCACAGTTCACAGTTCACAGTTCACAGTTCACAGTTCACAGTTCACAGTTCACAGTTCACAGTTCACAGTTCACAGTTCACAGTTCACAGTTCACAGTTCACAGTTCACAGTTCACAGTTCACAGTTCACAGTTCACAGTTCACAGTTCACAGTTCACAGTTCACAGTTCACAGTTCACAGTTCACAGTTCACAGTTCACAGTTCACAGTTCACAGTTCACAGTTCACAGTTCACAGTTCACAGTTCACAGTTCACAGTTCACAGTTCACAGTTCACAGTTCACAGTTCACAGTTCACAGTTCACAGTTCACAGTTCACAGTTCACAGTTCACAGTTCACAGTTCACAGTTCACAGTTCACAGTTCACAGTTCACAGTTCACAGTTCACAGTTCACAGTTCACAGTTCACAGTTCACAGTTCACAGTTCACAGTTCACAGTTCACAGTTCACAGTTCACAGTTCACAGTTCACAGTTCACAGCTCACAGTTCCCAGTTCACAGTTAACAGTTCACAGTTCACAATCCGCCGTTCACAGTTCACAATTTGCAGTGCACACTTCAAAGTTCACAGTTCACAGTTCACAATCCGCCGTTCACAGTTCACAATTTGCAGTGCACACTTCAAAGTTCACAGCTCGCAGTTTACAGTTCACAGTTCACAGTTCACAGTTCACAGTTCACAGTTCACAGTTCACAGTTCACAGTTCACAGTTCACAGTTCACAGTTCACAGTTCACAGTTCACAGTTCACAGTTCACAGTTCACAGTTCACAGTTCACAGTTCACAGTTCACAGTTCACAGTTCACAGTTCACAGTTCACAGTTCACAGTTCACAGTTCACAGTTCACAGTTCACAGTTCACAGTTCAAAGTTCACAGTTCACAGTTCACAGTTCACAGTTCACAGTTCACAGTTCACAGTTCACAGTTCACAGTTCACAGTTCACAGTTCACAGTTCACAGTTCACAGTTCACAGTTCACAGTTCACAGTTCACAGTTCACACTTCACAGTCCACAGTTCACAGTTGACAGTGCACCCTTCTTAGTTCACAGCTCACAGATCCCAGTTCACAGTTAACAGTTCACAGTTCACAATCCGCCGTTCACAGTTCACAATTTGCAGTGCACACTTCAAAGTTCAGAGCTCGCAGTTCACAGTTCACAGTTCACAGTTCACAGTTCACAGTTCACAGTTCACAGTTCACAGTTCACAGTTCACAGTTCACAGTTCACAGTTCACAGTTCACAGTTCACAGTTCACAGTTCACAGTTCACAGTTCACAGTTCACAGTTCACAGTTCACAGTTCACAGTTCACAGTTCACAGTTCACAGTTCACAGTTCACAGTTCACAGTTCACAGTTCACAGTTCACAGTTCACAGTTCACAGTTCACAGTTCACAGTTCACAGTTCACAGTTCACAGTTCACAGTTCACAGTTCACAGTTCACAGTTCACACTTCACAGTTCACAGTTGACAGTGCACCCTTCTTAGTTCACAGCTCACAGATCCCAGTTCACAGTTAACAGTTCACAGTTCACAATCCGCCGTTCACAGTTCACAATTTGCAGTGCACACTTCAAAGTTCAGAGCTCGCAGTTCACAGTTCACAGTTCACAGTTCACAGTTCACAGTTCACAGTTCACAGTTCACAGTTCACAGTTCACAGTTCACAGTTCACAGTTCACAGTTCACAGTTCACAGTTCACAGTTCACAGTTCACAGTTCACAGTTCACAGTTCACAGTTCACAGTTCACAGTTCACAGTTCACAGTTCACAGTTCACAGTTCACAGTTCACAGTTCACAGTTCACAGTTCACAGTTCACAGTTCACAGTTCACAGTTCACAGTTCACAGTTCACAGTTCACAGTTCACAGTTCACAGTTCACAGTTCACAGTTCACAGTTCACAGTTCACAGTTCACAGTTCACAGTTCACAGTTCACAGTTCACAGTTCACAGTTCACAGTTCACAGTTCACAGTTCACAGTTCACAGTTCACAGTTCACAGCTCACAGTTCCCAGTTCACAGTTAACAGTTCACAGTTCACAATCCGCCGTTCACAGTTCACAATTTGCAGTGCACACTTCAAAGTTCACAGTTCACAGTTCACAATCCGCCGTTCACAGTTCACAATTTGCAGTGCACACTTCAAAGTTCACAGCTCGCAGTTTACAGTTCACAGTTCACAGTTCACAGTTCACAGTTCACAGTTCACAGTTCACAGTTCACAGTTCACAGTTCACAGTTCACAGTTCACAGTTCACAGTTCACAGTTCACAGTTCACAGTTCACAGTTCACAGTTCACAGTTCACAGTTCACAGTTCACAGTTCACAGTTCACAGTTCACAGTTCACAGTTCAAAGTTCACAGTTCACAGTTCACAGTTCACAGTTCACAGTTCACAGTTCACAGTTCACAGTTCACAGTTCACAGTTCACAGTTCACAGTTCACAGTTCACAGTTCACAGTTCACACTTCACAGTCCACAGTTCACAGTTCACACTTCACAGTCCACAGTTCACAGTTGACAGTGCACCCTTCTTAGTTCACAGCTCACAGATCCCAGTTCACAGTTAACAGTTCACAGTTCACAATTTGCAGTGCACACTTCAAAGTTCAGAGCTCGCAGTTCACAGTTCACAGTTCACAGTTCACAGTTCACAGTTCACAGTTCACAGTTCACAGTTCACAGTTCACAGTTCACAGTTCACAGTTCACAGTTCACAGTTCACAGTTCACAGTTCACAGATCACAGTTCACAGTTCACAGTTCACAGTTCACAGTTCACAGTTCACAGTTCACAGTTCACAGTTCACAGTTCACAGTTCACAGTTCACAGTTCACAGTTCACAGTTCACAGTTCACAGTTCACAGTTCACAGTTCACAGTTCACAGTTCACAGTTCACAGTTCACAGTTCACAGTTCACAGTTCACAGTTCACAGTTCACAGTTCACAGTTCACAGTTCACAGTTCACAATTCACAGTTCACAGTTCACAGTTCACAGTTCACAGTTCACAGTTCACAGTTCACAGTTCACAGTTCACAGTTCACAGTTCACAGTTCACAGTTCACAGTTCACAGTTCACAGTTCACAGTTCACAGTTCACAGTTCACAGTTCACAGTTCACAGTTCACAGTTCACAGTTCACAGTTCACAGTTCACAGTTCACAGTTCACAGTTCACAGTTCACAGTTCACAGTTCACAGTTCACAGTTCACAGTTCACAGTTCACAGTTCACTGTTCACAGTTCACAGTTCACAGTTCACAATCCGCCGTTCACAGTTCACAATTTGCAGTGCACACTTCAAAGTTCAGAGCTCGCAGTTCACAGTTCACAGTTCACAGTTCACAGTTCACAGTTCACAGTTCACAGTTCACAGTTCACAGTTCACAGTTCACAGTTCACAGTTCACAGTTCACAGTTCACAGTTCACAGTTCACAGTTCACAGTTCACAGTTCACAGTTCACAGTTCACAGTTCACAGTTCACAGTTCACAGTTCACAGTTCACAGTTCACAGTTCACAGTTCACAGTTCACAGTTCACAGTTCACAGTTCACAGTTCACAGTTCACAGTTCACAGTTCACAGTTCACAGTTCACAGTTCACAGTTCACAGTTCACAGTTCACAGTTCACAGTTCACAGTTCACAGTTCACAGTTCACAGTTCACAGTTCACAGTTCACAGTTCACAGTTCACAGTTCACAGTTCACAGTTCACAGTTCACAGTTCACAGTTCACAGTTCACAGTTCACAGTTCACAGTTCACAGTTCACAGTTCACAGTTCACAGTTCACAGTTCACAGTTCACAGTTCACAGTTCACAGTTCACAGTTCACAGTTCACAGTTCACAGTTCACAGTTCACAGTTCACAGTTCACAGCTCACAGTTCCCAGTTCACAGTTAACAGTTCACAGTTCACAATCCGCCGTTCACAGTTCACAATTTGCAGTGCACACTTCAAAGTTCACAGTTCACAGTTCACAATCCGCCGTTCACAGTTCACAATTTGCAGTGCACACTTCAAAGTTCACAGCTCGCAGTTTACAGTTCACAGTTCACAGTTCACAGTTCACAGTTCACAGTTCACAGTTCACAGTTCACAGTTCACAGTTCACAGTTCACAGTTCACAGTTCACAGTTCACAGTTCACAGTTCACAGTTCACAGTTCACAGTTCACAGTTCACAGTTCACAGTTCACAGTTCACAGTTCACAGTTCACAGTTCACAGTTCACAGTTCACAGTTCACAGTTCACAGTTCAAAGTTCACAGTTCACAGTTCACAGTTCACAGTTCACAGTTCACAGTTCACAGTTCACAGTTCACAGTTCACAGTTCACAGTTCACAGTTCACAGTTCACACTTCACAGTCCACAGTTCACAGTTGACAGTGCACCCTTCTTAGTTCACAGCTCACAGTTCACAGTTCACAGTTCACAGTTCACAGTTCACAGTTCACAGTTCACAGTTCACAGTTCACAGTTCACAGTTCACAGTTCACAGTTCACAGTTCACAGTTCACAGTTCACAGTTCACAGTTCACAGTTCACAGTTCACAGTTCACAGTTCACAGTTCACAGTTCACAGTTCACAGTTCACAGTTCACAGTTCACAGTTCACAGTTCACAGTTCACAGTTCACAGTTCACAGTTCACAGTTCACAGTTCACAGTTCACAGTTCACAGTTCACAGTTCACAGTTCACAGTTCACAGTTCACAGTTCACAGTTCACAGTTCACAGTTCACAGTTCACAGTTCACAGTTCACAGTTCACAGTTCACAGTTCACAGTTCACAGTTCACAGTTCACAGTTCACAGTTCACAGTTCACAGTTCACAGTTCACAGTTCACAGTTCACAGTTCACAGTTCACAGTTCACAGTTCACAGTTCACAGTTCACAGTTCACAGTTCACAGTTCACAGTTCACAGTTCACAGTTCACAGTTCACAGTTCACAGTTCACTGTTCACAGTTCACAGTTCACAGTTCACAGTTCACTGTTCACAGTTCACTGTTCACAGTTCACAGTTCACAGTTCACAGTTCACAGTTCACAGTTCACAGTTCACAGTTCACAGTTCACAGTTCACAGTTCACAGTTCACAGTTCACAGTTCACAGTTCACAGTTCACAGTTCACAGTTCACAGTTCACAGTTCACAGTTCACAGTTCACAGTTCACAGTTCACAGTTCACAGTTCACAGTTCACAGTTCACAGTTCACAGTTCACAGTTCACAGTTCACAGTTCACAGTTCACAGTTCACAGTTCACAGTTCACAGTTCACAGTTCACAGTTCACAGTTCACAGTTCACAGTTCACAGTTCACAGTTCACAGTTCACAGTTCACAGTTCACAGTTCACAGTTCACAGTTCACAGTTCACAGTTCACAGTTCACAGTTCACAGTTCACAGTTCACAGTTCACAGTTCACAGTTCACAGTTTACAGTTCACTGTTCACAGTTCACAGTTCACAGTTCACAGTTCACAGCTCACAGTTCCCAGTTCACAGTTAACAGTTCACAGTTCACAATCCGCCGTTCACAGTTCACAATTTGCAGTGCACACTTCAAAGTTCACAGTTCACAGTTCACAATCCGCCGTTCACAGTTCACAATTGGCAGTGCACACTTCAAAGTTCACAGCTCGCAGTTTACAGTTCACAGTTCACAGTTCACAGTTCACAGTTCACAGTTCACAGTTCACAGTTCACAGTTCACAGTTCACAGTTCACAGTTCACAGTTCACAGTTCACAGTTCACAGTTCACAGTTCACAGTTCACAGTTCACAGTTCACAGTTCACAGTTCACAGTTCACAGTTCACAGTTCACAGTTCACAGTTCACAGTTCACAGTTCACAGTTCACAGTTCACAGTTCACAGTTCACAGTTCACAGTTCACAGTTCACAGTTCACAGTTCACAGTTCACAGTTCACAGTTCACAGTTCACAGTTCACAGTTCACAGTTCACAGTTCACAGTTCACAGTTCACAGTTCACAGTTCACAGTTCACAGTTCACAGTTCACAGTTCACAGTTCACAGTTCACAGTTCACAGTTCACAGTTCACAGTTCACAGTTCACAGTTCACAGTTCTCAGTTCACAGTTCACAGTTCACAGTTCACAGTTCACAGTTCACAGTTCACAGTTCACAGTTCACAGTTCACAGTTCACAGTTCACAGTTCACAGTTCACAGTTCACAGTTCACAGTTCACAGTTCACAGTTCACAGTTCACAGTTCACAGTTCACAGTTCACAGTTCACAGTTCACAGTTCACAGTTCACAGTTCACAGTTCACAGTTCACAGTTCACAGTTCACAGTTCACAGTTCACAGTTCACAGTTCACAGTTCACAGTTCACAGTTCACAGTTCACAGTTCACAGTTCACAGTTCACAGTTCACAGTTCACAGTTCACAGTTCACAGTTCACAGTTCACAGTTCACAGTTCACAGTTCACAGTTCACAGTTCACAGTTCACAGTTCACAGTTCACAGTTCACAGTTCACAGTTCACAGTTCACAGTTCACAGTTCACAGTTCACAGTTCACAGTTCACAGTTCACAGTTCACAGTTCACAGTTCACAGTTCACAGTTCACAGTTCACAGTTCACAATCCGCCGTTCACAGTTCACAATTTGCAGTGCACACTTCAAAGTTCACAGTTCACAGTTCACAATCCGCCGTTCACAGTTCACAATTTGCAGTGCACACTTCAAAGTTCACAGCTCGCAGTTTACAGTTCACAGTTCACAGTTCACAGTTCACAGTTCACAGTTCACAGTTCACAGTTCACAGTTCACAGTTCACAGTTCACAGTTCACAGTTCACAGTTCACAGTTCACAGTTCACAGTTCACAGTTCACAGTTCACAGTTCACAGTTCACAGTTCACAGTTCACAGTTCACAGTTCACAGTTCACAGTTCACAGTTCACAGTTCACAGTTCACAGTTCACAGTTCACAGTTCACAGTTCACAGTTCACAGTTCACAGTTCACAGTTCACAGTTCACAGTTCACAGTTCACAGTTCACAGTTCACAGTTCACAGTTCACAGTTCACAGTTCACAGTTCACAGTTCACAGTTCACAGTTCACAGTTCACAGTTCACAGTTCACAGTTCACAGTTCACAGTTCACAGTTCACAGTTCACAGTTCACAGTTCACAGTTCACAGTTCACAGTTCACAGTTCACAGTTCACAGTTCACAGTTCACAGTTCACAGTTCACAGTTCACAGTTCACAGTTCACAGTTCACAGTTCACAGTTCACAGTTCACAGTTCACAGTTCACAGTTCACAGTTCACAGTTCACAGTTCACAGTTCACAGTTCACAGTTCACAGTTCACAGTTCACAGTTCACAGTTCACAGTTCACAGTTCACAGTTCACAGTTCACAGTTCACAGTTCACAGTTCACAGTTCACAGTTCACAGTTCACAGTTCACAGTTCACAGTTCACAGTTCACAGTTCACAGTTCACAGTTCACAGTTCACAGTTCTCAGTTCACAGTTCACAGTTCACAGTTCACAGTTCACAGTTCACAGTTCACAGTTCACAGTTCACAGTTCACAGTTCACAGTTCACAGTTCACAGTTCACAGTTCACAGTTCACAGTTCACAGTTCACAGTTCACAGTTCACAGTTCACAGTTCACAGTTCACAGTTCACAGTTCACAGTTCACAGTTCACAGTTCACAGTTCACAGTTCACAGTTCACAGTTCACAGATCACAGTTCACAGTTCACAGTTCACACTTCACAGTTCACAGTTCACAGTTCACAATCCGCCGTTCACAGTTCACAATTTGCAGTGCACACTTCAAAGTTCACAGCTCGCAGTTCACAGTTCACAGTTCACACTTCACAGTTCACAGTTCACAGTTCACTGTTCACAAATCGCAGTTCACAGTTCACAGTTCACACTTCACAGTTCACACTTCACAGTTCACAGTTCACAGTTCACAGTTCACAGTTCACAGTTCACAGTTCACAGATCACAGTTCACAGTTCACAGTTCACAGTTCACAGTTCACAGTTCACAGTTCACAGTTCACAGTTCACAGTTCACAGTTCACAGTTCACAGTTCACAGTTCACAGTTCACAGTTCACAGTTCACAGTTCACAGTTCACAGTTCACAGTTCACACTTCACAGTCCACAGTTCACAGTTCACAGTACACAGTTCACAGTTCACAGTTCACAGTTCACAGTTCACACTTCACAGTCCACAGTTCACAGTTCACAGTGCACCCTTCTTAGTTCACAGCTCACAGTTCCCAGTTCACAGTTCACAGTTCACAGTTCACAATCCGCCGTTCACAGTTCATAATTTGCAGTGCACACTACAAAGTTCACAGCTCGCAGTTCACAATCCGCCGTTCACAGTTCACAATTTGCAGTGCACACTTCAAAGTTCACAGTTCACAGTTCACAGTGCACCGTTCTTAGTTCACAGCTCACAGTTCCCAGTTCACAGTTCACAGTTCACAGTTCACAGTTCACAGTTCACAGTTCACAGTTCACAGTTCACAGTTCACAGTTCACAGTTCACAGATCACAGTTCACAGTTCACAGTTCACAGTTCACAGTTCACAGTTCACAGTTCACAGTTCACAGTTCACAGTTCACAGTTCACAGTTCACAGTTCACAGTTCACAGTTCACAGTTCACAGTTCACAGTTCACAGTTCACAGTTCACAGTTCACAGTTCACAGTTCACAGTTCACAGTTCACAGTTCACAGTTCACAGTTCACAGTTCACAGTTCACAGTTCACAGTTCACAGTTCACAGTTCACAGTTCACAGTTCACAGTTCACAGTTCACAGTTCACAATTTGCAGTGCACACTTCAAAGTTCACAGCTCGCAGTTCACAGTTCACAGTTCACACTTCACAGTTCACAGTTCACAGTTCACAGTTCACTGTTCACTGTTCACAAATCGCAGTTCACAGTTCACAGTTCACACTTCACAGTTCACAGTTCACAGTTCACAGTTCACAGTTCCCAGTTCACAGTTCACAGTTCACAGTTCACAGTTCACAGTTCACAGTTCACAGTTCACAGTTCACAGTTCACAGTTCACAGTTCACAGTTCACAGTTCACAGTTCACAGTTCACAGTTCACAGTTCACAGTTCACAGTTCACAGTTCACAGTTCACAGTTCACAGTTCACAGTTCACAGTTCACAGTTCACAGTTCACAGTTCACAGTTCACAGTTCACAGTTCACAGTTCACAGTTCACAGTTCACAGATCACAGTTCACAGTTCACAGTTCACACTTCACAGTTCACAGTTCACAGTTCACAATCCGCCGTTCACAGTTCACAATTTGCAGTGCACACTTCAAAGTTCACAGCTCGCAGTTCACAGTTCACAGTTCACACTTCACAGTTCACAGTTCACAGTTCACTGTTCACAAATCGCAGTTCACAGTTCACAGTTCACACTTCACAGTTCACACTTCACAGTTCACAGTTCACAGTTCACAGTTCACAGTTCACAGATCACAGTTCACAGTTCACAGTTCACAGTTCACAGTTCACAGTTCACAGTTCACAGTTCACAGTTCACAGTTCACAGTTCACAGTTCACAGTTCACAGTTCACAGTTCACAGTTCACAGTTCACAGTTCACACTTCACAGTCCACAGTTCACAGTTCACAGTTCACAGTTCACAGTTCACAGTTCACAGTTCACAGTTCACAGTTCACAGTTCACAGTTCACAGTTCACAGTTCACAGTTCACACTTCACAGTCCACAGTTCACAGTTCACAGTGCACCCTTCTTAGTTCACAGCTCACAGTTCCCAGTTCACAGTTAACAGTTCACAGTTCACAATCCGCCGTTCACAGTTCATAATTTGCAGTGCACACTTCAAAGTTCACAGCTCGCAGTTCACAATCCGCCGTTCACAGTTCACAATTTGCAGTGCACACTTCAAAGTTCACAGTTCACAGTTCACAGTGCACCGTTCTTAGTTCACAGCTCACAGTTCCCAGTTCACAGTTCACAGTTCACAGTTCACAGTTCACAGTTCACAGTTTACAGTTCACAGTTCACAGTTCACAGTTCACAGTTCACAGATCACAGTTCACAGTTCACAGTTCACAGTTCACAGTTCACAGTTCACAGTACACAGTTCACAGTTCACAGTTCACAGTTCACAGTTCACAGTTCACAGTTCACAGTTCACAGTTCACAGTTCACAGTTCACAGTTCACAGTTCACAGTTCACAGTTCACAGTTCACAGTTCACAGTTCACAGTTCACAGTTCACAGTTCACAGTTCACAGTTCACAGTTCACAGTTCACAGTTCACAGTTCACAGTTCACAGTTCACAGTTCACAGTTCACAGTTCACAGTTCACAGTTCACAGTTCACAGATCACAGTTCACAGTTCACAGTTCACAGTTCACAGTTCACAGTTCACAGTACACAGTTCACAGTTCACAGTTCACAGTTCACAGTTCACAGTTCACAGTTCACAGTTCACAGTTCACAGTTCACAGTTCACAGTTCACAGTTCACAGTTCACAGTGCACACTTCAAAGTTCACAGCTCGCAGTTCACAGTTCACAGTTCACACTTCACAGTTCACAGTTCACAGTTCACTGTTCACAAATCGCAGTTCACAGTTCACAGTTCACACTTCACAGTTCACACTTCACAATTCACAGTTCACAGTTCACAGTTCACAGTTCACAGTTCACAGATCACAGTTCACAGTTCACAGTTCACAGTTCACAGTTCACAGTTCACAGTTCACAGTTCACAGTTCACAGTTCACAGTTCACAGTTCACAGTTCACAGTTCACAGTTCACACTTCACAGTCCATAGTTCACAGTTCACAGTTCACAGTTCACAGTTCACAGTTCACAGTTCACAGTTCACAGTTCACAGTTCACAGTTCACAGTTCACACTTCACAGTCCACAGTTCACAGTTCACAGTGCACCCTTCTTAGTTCACAGCTCACAGTTCCCAGTTCACAGTTAACAGTTCACAGTTCACAATCCGCCGTTCACAGTTCACAATTTGCAGTGCACACTTCAAAGTTCACAGCTCGCAGTTCACAGTTCACAGTTCACAGATCACAGTTCACAGATCACAGTTCACAGATCACAGTTCACAGTTCACAGTTCACAGTTCACAGTTCACAGATCACAGTTCACAGTTCACAGTTCACAGTTCACACTTCACAGTCCACAGTTCACAGTTCACAGTTCACAGTTCACAGTTCACAGTTCACAGTTCACAGTTCACAGTTCACAGTTCACAGTTCACAGTTCACAGTTCACAGTTCACAGTTCACAGTTCACAGTTCACAGTTCACAGTTCACAGTTCACAGTTCACAGTTCACAGTTCACAGATCACAGTTCACAGTTCACAGTTCACAGTTCACAGTTCACAGTTCACAGTTCACAGTTCACAGTTCACAGTTCACAGTTCACAGTTCACAGTTCACAGTTCACAGTTCACAGTTCACAGTTCACAGTTCACAGTTCACAGTTCACAGTTCACAGTTCACAGTTCACAGTTCACAGTTCACAGTTCACAGTTCACAGTTCACAGTTCACAGTTCACAGTTCACAGTTCACAGTTCACAGTTCACAGTTCACAGTTCACAGTTCACAGTTCACAGTTCACAGATCACAGTTCACAGTTCACAGTTCACACTTCACAGTTCACAGTTCACAGTTCACAATCCGCCGTTCACAGTTCACAATTTGCAGTGCACAGTTCACAGTTCACAGTTCACAGTTCACAGTTCACAGTTCACAGTTCACAGTTCACAGTTCACAGTTCACAGTTCACAGTTCACAGTTCACAGTTCACAGTTCACAGTTCACAGTTCACAGTTCACAGTTCACAGTTCACAGTTCACAGTTCACAGTTCACAGTTCACAGTTCACAGTTCACAGTTCACAGTTCACAGTTCACAGATCACAGTTCACAGTTCACAGTTCACAGTTCACAGTTCACAGTTCACAGTTCACAGTTCACAGTTCACAGTTCACAGTTCACAGTTCACAGTTCACAGTTCACAGTTCACAGTTCACAGTTCACAGTTCACAGTTCACAGTTCACAGTTCACAGTTCACAGTTCACAGTTCACAGTTCACAGTTCACAGTTCACAGTTCACAGTTCACAGTTCACAGTTCACAGTTCACACTTCACAGTCCACACTTCACAGTCCACAGTTCACAGTTCACAGTTCACAGTTCACAGTTCACAGTTCACAGTTCACACTTCACAGTTCACAGTTCACAGTTCACAGTTCACAGTTCACAGTTCACAGTTCACAGTCCACAGTTCACAGTTCACAGTTCACAGTTCACAGTTCACAGTACACAGTTCACAGATCACAGTTCACAGTTCACAGTTCACAGTTCACAGTTCACAGTTCACAGTTCACAGTTCACAGTTCACAGTTCACAGTTCACAGTTCACAGTTCACAGTTCACAGTTCACAGTTCACAGTTCACAGTTCACAGTTCACAGTTCACAGTTCACAGTTCACAGTTCACAGTTCACAGTTCACAGATCACAGTTCACAGTTCACAGTTCACACTTCACAGTTCACAGTTCACAGTTCACAATCCGCCGTTCACAGTTCACAATTTGCAGTGCACAGTTCACAGTTCACAGTTCACAGTTCACAGTTCACAGTTCACAGTTCACAGTTCACAGTTCACAGTTCACAGTTCACAGTTCACAGTTCACAGTTCACAGTTCACAGTTCACAGTTCACAGTTCACAGTTCACAGTTCACAGTTCACAGTTCACAGTTCACAGATCACAGTTCACAGTTCACAGTTCACAGTTCACAGTTCACAGTTCACAGTTCACAGTTCACAGTTCACAGTTCACAGTTCACAGTTCACAGTTCACAGTTCACAGTTCACAGTTCACAGTTCACAGTTCACAGTTCACAGTTCACAGTTCACAGTTCACAGTTCACAGTTCACAGTTCACAGTTCACAGTTCACACTTCACAGTCCACACTTCACAGTCCACACTTCACAGTCCACAGTTCACAGTTCACAGTTCACAGTTCACAGTTCACAGTTCACAGTTCACACTTCACAGTCCACAGTTCACAGTTCACAGTGCACCCTTCTTAGTTCACAGCTCACAGTTCCCAGTTCACAGTTAACAGTTCACAGTTCACAATCCGCCGTTCACAGTTCACAATTTGCAGTGCACACTTCAAAGTTCACAGCTCGCAGTTCACAGTTCACAGTTCACAGTTCACAGTACACAGTTCACAGTTCACAGTTCACAGTTCACAGTTCACAGTTCACAGTTCACAGTTCACAGTTCACTGTTCACAGTTCACAGTTCACACTTCACAGTTCACACTTCACAGTTCACAGTTCACAGTTCACAGTTCACAGTTCACAGTTCACAGTTCACAGTTCACAGTTCACAGTTCACAGTTCACAGTTCACAGTTCACAGTTCACAGTACACAGTTCACAGATCACAGTTCACAGTTCACAGTTCACAGTTCACAGTTCACAGTTCACAGTTCACAGTTCACAGTTCACAGTTCACAGTTCACAGTTCACAGTTCACAGTTCACAGTTCACAGTTCACAGTTCACAGTTCACAGTTCACAGTTCACAGTTCACAGTTCACAGTTCACAGTTCACAGTTCACAGTTCACAGTTCACAGTTCACAGTTTACAGTTCACAGTTCACTGTTCACAAATCGCAGTTCACAGTTCACAGTTCACAGTTCACAGTTCACAGTTCACAGTTCACAGTTCACAGTTCACAGTTCACAGTTCACAGTTCACAGTTCACACTTCACACTTCACACTTCACACTTCACACTTCACACTTCACACTTCACACTTCACACTTCACACTTCACACTTCACACTTCACACTTCACACTTCACACTTCACACTTCACACTTCACACTTCACACTTCACACTTCACACTTCACACTTCACAGTTCACAGTTCACAGTTCACAGTTCACAGTTCACAGTTCACAGTTCACAGTTCACAGTTCACAGTTCACAGTTCACAGTTCACAGTTCACAGTTCACAGTTCACAGTTCACAGTTCACAGTTCACAGTTCACAGTTCACAGTTCACAGTTCACAGTTCACAGTTCACAGTTCACAGTTCACAGTTCACAGTTCACAGTTCACAGTTCACAGTTCACAGTTCACAGTTCACAGTTCACAGTTCACAGTTCACAGTTCACAGTTCACAGTTCACAGTTCACAGTTCACAGTTCACAGTTCACAGTTCACAGTTCACAGTTCACAGTTCACAGTTCACAGTTCACAGTTCACAGTTCACAGTTCACAGTTCACAGTTCACAGTTCACAGTTCACAGTTCACAGTTCACAGTTCACAGTTCACAGTTCACAGTTCACAGTTCACAGTTCACAGTTCACAGTTCACAGTTCACAGTTCACAGTTCACAGTTCACAGTTCACAGTTCACAGTTCACAGTTCACAGTTCACAGTTCACAGTTCACAGTTCACAGTTCACAGTTCACAGTTCACAGTTCACAGTTCACAGTTCACAGTTCACAGTTCACAGTTCACAGTTCACAGTTCACAGTTCACAGTTCACAGTTCACAGTTCACAGTTCACAGTTCACAGTTCACAGTTCACAGTTCACAGTTCACAGTTCACAGTTCACAGTTCACAGTTCACAGTTCACAGTTCACAGTTCACAGTTCACAGTTCACAGTTCACAGTTCACAGTTCACAGTTCACAGTTCACAGTTCACAGTTCACAGTTCACAGTTCACAGTTCACAGTTCACAGTTCACAGTTCACAGTTCACAGTTCACAGTTCACAGTTCACAGTTCACAGTTCACAGTTCACAGTTCACAGTTCACAGTTCACAGTTCACAGTTCACAGTTCACAGTTCACAGTTCACAGTTCACAGTTCACAGTTCACAGTTCACAGTTCACAGTTCACAGTTCACAGTTCACAGTTCACAGTTCACAGTTCACAGTTCACAGTTCACAGTTCACAGTTCACAGTTCACAGTTCACAGTTCACAGTTCACAGTTCACAGTTCACAGTTCACAGTTCACAGTTCACAGTTCACAGTTCACAGTTCACAGTTCACAGTTCACAGTTCACAGTTCACAGTTCACAGTTCACAGTTCACAGTTCACAGTTCACAGTTCACAGTTCACAGTTCACAGTTCACAGTTCACAGTTCACAGTTCACAGTTCACAGTTCACAGTTCACAGTTCACAGTTCACAGTTCACAGTTCACAGTTCACAGTTCACAGTTCACAGTTCACAGTTCACAGTTCACAGTTCACAGTTCACAGTTCACAGTTCACAGTTCACAGTTCACAGTTCACAGTTCACAGTTCACAGTTCACAGTTCACAGTTCACAGTTCACAGTTCACAGTTCACAGTTCACAGTTCACAGTTCACAGTTCACAGTTCACAGTTCACAGTTCACAGTTCACAGTTCACAGTTCACAGTTCACAGTTCACAGTTCACAGTTCACAGTTCACAGTTCACAGATCACAGTTCACAGTTCACAGTTCACAGTTCACAGTTCACAGTTCACAGTTCACAGTTCACAGTTCACAGTTCACAGTTCACAGTTCACAGTTCACAGTTCACAGTTCACAGTTCACAGTTCACAGTTCACAGTACACAGTTCACAGTTCACAGTTCACAGTTCACAGTTCACAGTTCACAGTTCACAGTTCACAGTTCACAGTTCACAGTTCACAGTTCACAGTTCACAGTTCACAGTTCACAGTTCACAGTTCACAGTTCACAGTTCACAGTTCACAGTTCACAGTTCACAGTTCACAGTTCACAGTTCACAGTTCACAGTTCACAGTTCACAGTTCACAGTTCACAGTTCACAGTACACAGTTCACAGTTCACAGTTCACAGTTCACAGTTCACAGTTCACAGTTCACAGTTCACAGTTCACAGTTCACAGTTCACAGTTCACAGTTCACAGTTCACAGTTCACAGTTCACAGTTCACAGTTCACAGTTCACAGTTCACAGTTCACAGATCACAGTTCACAGTTCACAGTTCACAGTTCACAAGTTCACAGTTCACAGTTCACAGTTCACAGTTCACAGTTCACAGTTCACAGTTCACACTTCACAGTTCACAGTTCACAGTTCACAATCCGCCGTTCACAGTTCACAATTTGCAGTGCACACTTCAAAGTTCACAGCTCGCAGTTCACAGTTCACAGTTCACACTTCACAGTTCACAGTTCACAGTTCACAGTTCACAGTTCACAGTTCACAGTTCACAGTTCACAGTTCACAGTTCACAGTTCACAGTTCACAGTTCACAGTTCACAGTTCACAGTTCACAGTTCACAGTTCACAGTTCACAGTTCACAGTTCACAGTTCACAGTTCACAGTTCACAGTTCACAGTTCACAGTTCACAGTTCACAGTTCACACTTCACAGTTCACAGTTCACAGTGCACCCTTCTTAGTTCACAGCTCACAGTTCCCAGTTCACAGTTCACAGTTCACACTTCACAGTCCACAGTCCACAGTTCACAGTTCACAGTTCACAGTTCACAGTTCACACTTCACAGTCCACAGTCCACAGTTCACAGTTCACAGTTCACAGTTCACAGTTCACACTTCACAGTCCACAGTTCACAGTTCACAGTGCACCCTTCTTAGTTCACAGCTCACAGTTCCCAGTTCACAGTTAACAGTTCACAGTTCACAATCCGCCGTTCACAGTTCACAATTTGCAGTGCACACTTCAAAGTTCACAGCTCGCAGTTCACAGTTCACAGTTCACAGTTCACAGTTCACAGTTCACAGTTCACAGTTCACAGTTCACAGTTCACAGTTCACAGTTCACAGTTCACAGTTCACAGTTCACAGTTCACAGTTCACAGTTCACAGTTCACAGTTCACAGTTCACAGTTCACAGTTCACAGTTCACAGTTCACAGTTCACAGTTCACAGTTCACAGTTCACAGTTCACAGTTCACAGTTCACAGTTCACAGTTCACAGTTCACAGTTCACAGTTCACAGTTCACAGTTCACACTTCACACTTCACACTTCACACTTCACACTTCACACTTCACACTTCACACTTCACACTTCACACTTCACACTTCACAGTTCACAGTTCACAGTTCACAGTTCACAGTTCACAGTTCACACTTCACAGTTCACAAATCGCAGTTCACAAATCGCAGTTCACAGTTCACAGTTCACACTTCACAGTTCACAGTTCACAGTTCACAGTTCACAGTTCACAGTTCACAGTTCACAGTTCACAGTTCACAGTTCACAGTTCACAGTTCACAGTTCACAGTTCACAGTTCACAGTTCACAGCTCGCAGTTCACAGTTCACAGTTCACAGTTCACAGTTCACAGTTCACAGTTCACAGTTCACAATTTGCACTGCACACTTCAAAGTTCACAGCTCGCAGTTCACAGCTCGCAGTTCACAGTTCACAGTTCACAGTTCACAGTTCACAGTTCACAGTTCACTGTTCACAAATCGCAGTTCACAGTTCACATTTCACAGTTCACAGTACACAGTTCACAGTTCACAGTTCACAGTTCACAGTTCACAGTTCACAGTTCACAGTTCACAGTTCACAGTTCACAGTTCACAGTTCACAGTTCACAGTTCACAGTTCACAGTTCACAGTTCACAGTTCACAGTTCACAGTTCACAGTTCACAGTTCACAGTTCACAGTTCACAGTTCACAGTTCACAGTTCACAGTTCACAGTTCACAGTTCACAGTTCACAGTTCACAGTTCACAGTTCACAGTTCACAGTTCACAGTTCACAGTTCACAGTTCACAGTTCACAGTTCACAGTTCACAGTTCACAGTTCACAGTTCACAGTTCACAGTTCACAGTTCACAGTTCACAGTTCACAGTTCACAGTTCACAGTTCACAGTTCACAGTTCACAGTTCACAGTTCACAGTTCACAGTTCACAGTTCACAGTTCACAGTTCACAGTTCACAGTTCACAGTTCACAGTTCACAGTTCACAGTTCACAGTTCACAGTTCACAGTTCACAGTTCACAGTTCACAGTTCACAGTTCACAGTTCACAGTTCACAGTTCACAGTTCACAGTTCACAGTTCACAGTTCACAGTTCACAGTTCACAGTTCACAGTTCACAGTTCACAGTTCACAGTTCACAGTTCACAGTTCACAGTTCACAGTTCACAGTTCACAGTTCACAGTTCACAGTTCACAGTTCACAGTTCACAGTTCACAGTTCACAGTTCACAGGTCACAGTTCACAGTTCACAGTTCACAGATCACAGTTCACAGTTCACAGTTCACACTTCACAGTTCACAGTTCACAGTTCACAATCCGCCGTTCACAGTTCACAATTTGCAGTGCACACTTCAAAGTTCACAGCTCGCAGTTCACAGTTCACAGTTCACACTTCACAGTTCACAGTTCACAGTTCACTGTTCACAAATCGCAGTTCACAGTTCACAGTTCACACTTCACAGTTCACACTTCACAGTTCACAGTTCACAGTTCACAGTTCACAGTTCACAGTTCACAGTTCACAGATCACAGTTCACAGTTCACAGCTCACAGTTCACAGTTCACAGTTCACAGTTCACAGTTCACAGTTCACAGTTCACAGTTCACAGTTCACAGTTCACAGTTCACAGTTCACAGTTCACAGTTCACAGTTCACAGTTCACAGTTCACACTTCACAGTTCACAGTTCACAGTTCACAGTTCACAGTTCACAGTTCACAGTTCACACTTCACAGTCCACAGTTCACAGTTCACAGTGCACCCTTCTTAGTTCACAGCTCACAGTTCCCAGTTCACAGTTAACAGTTCACAGTTCACAATCCGCCGTTCACAGTTCACAATTTGCAGTGCACACTTCAAAGTTCACAGCTCGCAGTTCACAGTTCACAGTTCACAGTTCACAGTTCACAGTTCACAGTTCACAGTTCACAGTACACAGTTCACAGTTCACAGTTCACAGTTCACAGTTCACAGTTCACAGTTCACAGTTCACAGTTCACAGTTCACAGTTCACAGTTCACAGTTCACAGTTCACAGTTCACAGTTCACAGTTCACAGTTCACAGTTCACAGTTCACAGTTCACAGTTCACAGTTCACAGTTCACAGTTCACAGTTCACAGTTCACAGTTCACAGTTCACAGTTCACAGTTCACACTTCACACTTCACACTTCACACTTCACACTTCACACTTCACACTTCACACTTCACACTTCACACTTCACACTTCACACTTCACACTTCACACTTCACAGTTCACAGTTCACAGTTCACAGTTCACAGTTCACACTTCACAGTTCACAGTTCACTGTTCACAAATCGCAGTTCACAAATCGCAGTTCACAGTTCACAGTTCACACTTCACAGTTCACAGTTCACAGTTCACAGTTCACAGTTCACAGTTCACAGTTCACAGTTCACAGTTCACAGTTCACAGTTCACAGTTCACAGTTCACAGTTCACAGTTCACAGTTCACAGTTCACAGTTCACAGCTCGCAGTTCACAGTTCACAGTTCACAGTTCACAGTTCACAGTTCACAGTTCACAGTTCACAGTTCACAGTTCACAGTTCACAGTTCACAGTTCACAGTTCACAGTTCACAGTTCACAGTTCACAGTTCACAGTTCACAGTTCACAGTTCACAGTTCACAGTTCACAGTTCACAGCTCGCAGTTCACAGTTCACAGTTCACAGTTCACAGTTCACAGTTCACAATTTGCACTGCACACTTCAAAGTTCACAGCTCGCAGTTCACAGCTCGCAGTTCACAGTTCACAGTTCACAGTTCACAGTTCACAGTTCACAGTTCACAGTTCACAGTTCACTGTTCACAAATCGCAGTTCACAGTTCACATTTCACAGTTCACAGTACACAGTTCACAGTTCACAGTTCACAGTTCACAGTTCACAGTTCACAGTTCACAGTTCACAGTTCACAGTTCACAGTTCACAGTTCACAGTTCACAGTTCACAGTTCACAGTTCACAGTTCACAGTTCACAGTTCACAGTTCACAGTTCACAGCTCGCAGTTCACAGTTCACAGTTCACAGTTCACAGTTCACAGTTCACAATTTGCACTGCACACTTCAAAGTTCACAGCTCGCAGTTCACAGCTCGCAGTTCACAGTTCACAGTTCACAGTTCACAGTTCACAGTTCACAGTTCACAGTTCACAGTTCACTGTTCACAAATCGCAGTTCACAGTTCACATTTCACAGTTCACAGTACACAGTTCACAGTTCACAGTTCACAGTTCACAGTTCACAGTTCACAGTTCACAGTTCACAGTTCACAGTTCACAGTTCACAGTTCACAGTTCACAGTTCACAGTTCACAGTTCACAGTTCACAGTTCACAGTTCACAGTTCACAGTTCACAGTTCACAGTTCACAGTTCACAGTTCACAGTTCACAGTTCACAGTTCACAGTTCACAGTTCACAGTTCACAGTTCACAGTTCACAGTTCACAGTTCACAGTTCACAGTTCACAGTTCACAGTTCACAGTTCACAGTTCACAGTTCACAGTTCACAGTTCACAGTTCACAGTTCACAGTTCACAGTTCACAGTTCACAGTTCACAGTTCACAGTTCACAGTTCACAGTTCACAGTTCACAGTTCACAGTTCACAGTTCACAGTTCACAGTTCACAGTTCACAGTTCACAGTTCACAGTTCACAGTTCACAGTTCACAGTTCACAGTTCACAGTTCACAGTTCACAGTTCACAGTTCACAGTTCACAGTTCACAGTTCACAGTTCACAGTTCACAGTTCACAGTTCACAGTTCACAGTTCACAGTTCACAGTTCACAGTTCACAGTTCACAGTTCACAGTTCACAGTTCACAGTTCACAGTTCACAGTTCACAGTTCACAGTTCACAGTTCACAGTTCACAGTTCACAGTTCACAGTTCACAGTTCACAGTTCACAGTTCACAGTTCACAGTTCACAGTTCACAGTTCACAGTTCACAGTTCACAGTTCACAGTTCACAGTTCACAGTTCACAGGTCACAGTTCACAGTTCACAGTTCACAGATCACAGTTCACAGTTCACAGTTCACACTTCACAGTTCACAGTTCACAGTTCACAATCCGCCGTTCACAGTTCACAATTTGCAGTGCACACTTCAAAGTTCACAGCTCGCAGTTCACAGTTCACAGTTCACACTTCACAGTTCACAGTTCACAGTTCACTGTTCACAAATCGCAGTTCACAGTTCACAGTTCACACTTCACAGTTCACACTTCACAGTTCACAGTTCACAGTTCACAGTTCACAGTTCACAGTTCACAGTTCACAGTTCACAGATCACAGTTCACAGTTCACAGCTCACAGTTCACAGTTCACAGTTCACAGTTCACAGTTCACAGTTCACAGTTCACAGTTCACAGTTCACAGTTCACAGTTCACAGTTCACAGTTCACAGTTCACAGTTCACAGTTCACAGTTCACACTTCACAGTTCACAGTTCACAGTTCACAGTTCACAGTTCACAGTTCACACTTCACAGTCCACAGTTCACAGTTCACAGTGCACCCTTCTTAGTTCACAGCTCACAGTTCCCAGTTCACAGTTAACAGTTCACAGTTCACAATCCGCCGTTCACAGTTCACAATTTGCAGTGCACACTTCAAAGTTCACAGCTCGCAGTTCACAGTTCACAGTTCACAGTTCACAGTTCACAGTTCACAGTTCACAGTTCACAGTACACAGTTCACAGTTCACAGTTCACAGTTCACAGTTCACAGTTCACAGTTCACAGTTCACAGTTCACAGTTCACAGTTCACAGTTCACAGTTCACAGTTCACAGTTCACAGTTCACAGTTCACAGTTCACAGTTCACAGTTCACAATTTGCAGTGCACAGCTCGCAGTTCACAGCTCGCAGTTCACAGTTCACACTTCACAGTTCACAGTTCACAGTTCACAGTTCACTGTTCACAAATCGCAGTTCACACTTCACAGTTCACAGTTCACAGTTCACAATTTGCAGTGCACACTTCAAAGTTCACAGCTCGCAGTTCACAGTTCACAGTTCACACTTCACAGTTCACAGTTCACAGTTCACTGTTCACGAATCGCAGTTCACAGTTCACAGTTCACACTTCACAGTTCACACTTCACAGTTCACAGTTCACAGTTCACAGTTCACAGTTCACAGTTCACAGATCACAGTTCACAGTTCACAGTTCACAGTTCACAGTTCACAGTTCACAGTTCACAGTTCACACTTCACAGTCCACAGTTCACAGTTCACAGTGCACCCTTCTTAGTTCACAGCTCACAGTTCCCAGTTCACAGTTAACAGTTCACAGTTCACACTTCACACTTCACAGTTCACACTTCACAGTTCACAGTTCACAGTTCACAGTTCACAGTTCACAGTTCACAGTTCACAGTTCACAGTTCACAGTTCACAGTTCACAGTTCACAGTTCACAGTTCACAGTTCACAGTTCACAGTTCACAGTTCACAGTTCACAGTTCACAGTTCACAGTTCACAGTTCACAGTTCACAGTTCACAGTTCACAGTTCACAGTTCACAGTTCACAGTTCACAGTTCACAGTTCACAGTTCACAGTTCACAGTTCACAGTTCACAGTTCACAGTTCACAGTTCACAGTTCACAGTTCACAGTTCACAGTTCACAGTTCACAGTTCACAGTTCACAGTTCACAGTTCACAGTTCACAGTTCACAGTTCACAGTTCACAGTTCACAGTTCACAGTTCACAGTTCACAGTTCACAGTTCACAGTTCACAGTTCACAGTTCACAGTTCACAGTTCACAGTTCACAGTTCACAGTTCACAGTTCACAGTTCACAGTTCACAGTTCACAGTTCACAGTTCACAGTTCACAGTTCACAGTTCACAGTTCACAGTTCACAGTTCACAGTTCACAGTTCACAGTTCACAGTTCACAGTTCACAGTTCACAGTTCACAGTTCACAGTTCACAGTTCACAGTTCACAGTTCACAGTTCACAGTTCACAGTTCACAGTTCACAGTTCACAGTTCACAGTTCACAGTTCACAGTTCACAGTTCGCAGTTCACAGCTCGCAGTTCACAGTTCACAGTTCACAGTTCACAGTTCACAGCTCGCAGTTCACAGCTCGCAGTTCACAGTTCACAGTTCACAGTTCACAGTTCACAGTTCACAGTTCACTGTTCACAAATCGCAGTTCACAGTTCACAGTACACAGTTCACAGTACACAGTTCACAGTTCACAGTTCACAGTTCACAGTTCACAGTTCACAGTTCACAGTTCACAGTTCACAGTTCACAGTTCACAGTTCACAGTTCACAGTTCACAGTTCACAGTTCACAGTTCACAGTTCACAGTTCACAGTTCACAGTTCACAGTTCACAGTTCACAGTTCACAGTTCACAGTTCACAGTTCACAGTTCACAGTTCACAGTTCACAGTTCACAGTTCACAGTTCACAGTTCACAGTTCACAGTTCACAGTTCACAGTTCACAGTTCACAGTTCACAGTTCACAGTTCACAGTTCACAGTTCACAGTTCACAGTTCACAGTTCACAGTTCACAGTTCACAGTTCACAGTTCACAGTTCACAGTTCACAGTTCACAGTTCACAGTTCACAGTTCACAGTTCACAGTTCACAGTTCACAGTTCACAGTTCACAGTTCACAGTTCACAGTTCACAGTTCACAGTTCACAGTTCACAGTTCACAGTTCACAGTTCACAGTTCACAGTTCACAGTTCACAGTTCACAGTTCACAGTTCACAGTTCACAGTTCACAGTTCACAGTTCACAGTTCACAGTTCACAGTTCACAGTTCACAGTTCACAGTTCACAGTTCACAGTTCACACTTCACAGTTCACAGTTCACAGTTCACAGTGCACCCTTCTTAGTTCACAGCTCACAGTTCCCAGTTCACAGTTCACAGTTAACAGTTCACAGTTCACAATCCGCCGTTCACAGTTCACAATTTGCAGGGCACACTTCAAAGTTCACAGCTCGCAGTTCACAGTTCACAGTTCACAGTTCACAGTTCACAGTTCACAGTTCACAGTTCACAGTTCACAGTTCACAGTTCACAGTTCACAGTTCACAGTTCACAGTTCACAGTTCACAGTTCACAGTTCACAGTTCACAGTTCACAGTTCACAGTTCACAGTTCACAGTTCACAGTTCACAATTCACAGTTCACAGTTCACTGTTCACAAATCGCAGTTCACAGTTCACAGTTCACAGTTCACAGTTCACAGTTCACAGTTCACAGTTCACAGTTCACAGTTCACAGTTCACAGTTCACAGTTCACAGTTCACAGTTCACAGTTCACAGTTCACAGTTCACAGTTCACACTTCACAGTTCACAGTTCACAGTTCACAGTTCACAGTTCACAGTTCACAGTTCACAGTTCACAGTTCACAGTTCACAGTTCACAGTTCACAGTTCACAGTTCACAGTTCACAGTTCACAGTTCACAGTTCACAGTTCACAGTTCACAGTTCACAGTTCACAGTTCACAGTTCACAGTTCACAGTTCACAGTTCACAGTTCACAGTTCACAGTTCACAGTTCACAGTTCACAGTTCACAGTTCACAGTTCACAGTTCACAGTTCACAGTTCACAGTTCACAGTTCACAGTTCACAGTTCACAGTTCACAGTTCACAGTTCACAGTTCACAGTTCACAGTTCACAGTTCACAGTTCACAGTTCACAGTTCACAGTTCACAGTTCACAGTTCACAGTTCACAGTTCACAGTTCACAGTTCACAGTTCACAGTTCACAGTTCACAGTTCACAGTTCACAGTTCACAGTTCACAGTTCACAGTTCACAGTTCACAGTTCACAGTTCACAGTTCACAGTTCACAGTTCACAGTTCACAGTTCACAGTTCACAGTTCACAGTTCACAGTTCACAGTTCACAGTTCACAGTTCACAGTTCACAGTTCACAGTTCACAGTTCACAGTTCACAGTTCACAGTTCACAGTTCACAGTTCACAGTTCACAGTTCACAGTTCACACTTCACAGTTCACAGTTCACAGTGCACCCTTCTTAGTTCACAGCTCACAGTTCCCAGTTCACAGTTCACAGTTAACAGTTCACAGTTCACAATCCGCCGTTCACAGTTCACAATTTGCAGGGCACACTTCAAAGTTCACAGCTCGCAGTTCACAGTTCACAGTTCACAGTTCACAGTTCACAGTTCACAGTTCACAGTTCACAGTTCACAGTTCACAGTTCACAGTTCACAGTTCACAGTTCACAGTTCACAGTTCACAGTTCACAGTTCACAGTTCACAGTTCACAGTTCACAGTTCACAGTTCACAGTTCACAGTTCACAGTTCACAGTTCACAGTTCACAGTTCACAGTTCACAATTCACAGTTCACAGTTCACTGTTCACAAATCGCAGTTCACAGTTCACAGTTCACACTTCACAGTTCACACTTCACAGTTCACAGTTCACAGTTCACAGTTCACAGTTCACAGTTCACAGTTCACAGTTCACAGTTCACAGTTCACAGTTCACAGTTCACAGTTCACAGTTCACAGTTCACAGTTCACACTTCACAGTTCACAGTTCACAGTTCACAGTTCACACTTCACAGTTCACAGTTCACAGTTCACAGTTCACAGTTCACAGTTCACAGTTCACAGTTCACAGTTCACAGTTCACAGTTCACAGTTCACAGTTCACAGTTCACAGTTCACAGTTCACAGTTCACAGTTCACAGTTCACAGTTCACAGTTCACAGTTCACAGTTCACAGTTCACAGTTCACAGTTCACAGTTCACAGTTCACAGTTCACAGTTCACAGTTCACAGTTCACAGTTCACAGTTCACAGTTCACAGTTCACAGTTCACAGTTCACAGTTCACAGTTCACAGTTCACAGTTCACAGTTCACAGTTCACAGTTCACAGTTCACAGTTCACAGTTCACAGTTCACAGTTCACAGTTCACAGTTCACAGTTCACAGTTCACAGTTCACAGTTCACAGTTCACAGTTCACAGTTCACAGTTCACAGTTCACAGTTCACAGTTCACAGTTCACAGTTCACAGTTCACAGTTCACAGTTCACAGTTCACAGTTCACAGTTCACAGTTCACAGTTCACAGTTCACAGTTCACAGTTCACAGTTCACTGTTCACAAATCGCAGTTCACAGTTCACAGTTCACAGTTCACAGTTCACAGTTCACAGTTCACAGCTCACAGTTCACACTTCACAGTTCACAGTTCACAGTTCACAGTTCACAGTTCGCAGTTCACAGTTCACAGTTCACAGTTCACAGTTCACAGTTCACAGTTCACAGTTCACAGTTCACAGTTCACAGTTCACAGTTCACAGTTCACAGTTCACAGTTCACACTTCACAGTTCACAGTTCACAGTGCACCCTTCTTAGTTCACAGCTCACAGTTCCCAGTTCACAGTTAACAGTTCACAGTTCACAATCCGCCGTTCACAGTTCACAATTTGCAGTGCACACTTCAAAGTTCACAGCTCGCAGTTCACAGTTCACAGTTCACAGTTCACAGTTCACAGTTCACAGTTCACAGTTCACAGTTCACAGTTCACAGTTCACAGTTCACAGTTCACAGTTCACAGTTCACAATTTGCAGTGCACACTTCAAAGTTCACAGCTCGCAGTTCACAGCTCTCAGTTCACAGTTCACAGTTCACACTTCACAGTTCACAGTTCACAGTTCACAGTTCACAGTTCACACTTCACAGTTCACAGTTCACAGTTCACAGTTCACAGTTCACAGTTCACAGTTCACAGTTCACAGATCACAGTTCACAGTTCACAGTTCACAGTTCACAGTTCACAGTTCACAGTTCACAGTTCACAGTTCACAGTTCACAGTTCACAGTTCACAGTTCACAGTTCACAGTTCACAGTTCACAGTTCACAGTTCACAGTTCACAGTTCACAGTTCACAGTTCACAGTTCACAGTTCACAGTTCACAGTTCACAGTTCACAGTTCACAGTTCACAGTTCACAGTTCACAGTTCACAGTTCACAGTTCACAGTTCACAGTTCACAGTTCACAGTTCACAGTTCACAGTTCACAGTTCACAGTTCACAGTTCACAGTTCACAGTTCACAGTTCACAGTTCACAGTTCACAGTTCACAGTTCACAGTTCACAGTTCACAGTTCACAGTTCACAGTTCACAGTTCACAGTTCACAGTTCACAGTTCACAGTTCACAGTTCACAGTTCACAGTTCACAGTTCACAGTTCACAGTTCACAGTTCACAGTTCACAGTTCACAGTTCACAGTTCACAGTTCACTGTTCACAGTTCACAGTTCACTGTTCACAAATCGCAGTTCACTGTTCACAAATCGCAGTTCACAGCTCACTGTTCACACTTCACAGTTCACAGTTCACAGTTCACAGTTCACAGTTCACAGTTCACAGTTCACAGTTCACAGTTCACAGTTCACAGTTCACAGTTCACAGTTCACAGTTCACAGTTCACAGTTCACAGTTCACAGTTCACAGTTCACAGTTCACAGTTCACAGTTCACAGTTCACAGTTCACAGTTCACAGTTCACAGTTCACAGTTCACAGTTCACAGTTCACAGTTCACAGTTCACAGTTCACAGTTCACAGTTCACAGTTCACAGTTCACAGTTCACAGTTCACAGTTCACAGTTCACAGTTCACAGTTCACAGTTCACAGTTCACAGTTCACAGTTCACAGTTCACAGTTCACAGTTCACAGTTCACAGTTCACAGTTCACAGTTCACAGTTCACAGTTCACAGTTCACAGTTCACAGTTCACAGTTCACAGTTCACAGTTCACAGTTCACAGTTCACAGTTCACAGTTCACAGTTCACAGTTCACAGTTCACAGTTCACAGTTCACAGTTCACAGTTCACAGTTCACAGTTCACAGTTCACAGCTCGCAGTTCACAGTTCCCAGTTCACAGTTCACAGTTCACAGCTCGCAGTTCACAGTTCACAGTTCACAGTTCACAGTTCACAGTTCACAGTTCACTGTTCACAAATCGCAGTTCACAGTTCACATTTCACAGTTCACAGTACACAGTTCACAGTTCACAGTTCACAGTTCACAGTTCACAGTTCACAGTTCACAGTTCACAGTTCACAGTTCACAGATCACAGTTCACAGTTCACAGTTCACAGTTCACAGTTCACAGTTCACAGTTCACAGTTCACAGTTCACAGTTCACAGTTCACAGTTCACAGTTCACAGTTCACAGTTCACAGTTCACAGTTCACAGTTCACAGTTCACAGTTCACAGTTCACAGTTCACAGTTCACAGTTCACAGTTCACAGTTCACAGTTCACAGTTCACAGTTCACAGTTCACAGTTCACAGTTCACAGTTCACAGTTCACAGTTCACAGTTCACAGTTCACAGTTCACAGTTCACAGTTCACAGTTCACAGTTCACAGTTCACAGTTCACAGTTCACAGTTCACAGTTCACAGTTCACAGTTCACAGTTCACAGTTCACAGTTCACAGTTCACAGTTCACAGTTCACAGTTCACAGTTCACAGTTCACAGTTCACAGTTCACAGTTCACAGTTCACAGTTCACAGTTCACAGTTCACAGTTCACAGTTCACAGTTCACAGTTCACAGTTCACAGTTCACAGTTCACAGTTCACAGTTCACAGTTCACAGTTCACAGTTCACAGTTCACAGTTCACACTTCACAGTTCACAGTTCACAGTGCACCCTTCTTAGTTCACAGCTCACAGTTCCCAGTTCACAGTTCACAGTTAACAGTTCACAGTTCACAATCCGCCGTTCACAGTTCACAATTTGCAGGGCACACTTCAAAGTTCACAGCTCGCAGTTCACAGTTCACAGTTCACAGTTCACAGTTCACAGTTCACAGTTCACAGTTCACAGTTCACAGTTCACAGTTCACAGTTCACAGTTCACAGTTCACAGTTCACAGTTCACAGTTCACAGTTCACAGTTCACAGTTCACAGTTCACAGTTCACAGTTCACAATTCACAGTTCACAGTTCACTGTTCACAAATCGCAGTTCACAGTTCACAGTTCACACTTCACAGTTCACACTTCACAGTTCACAGTTCACAGTTCACAGTTCACAGTTCACAGTTCACAGTTCACAGTTCACAGTTCACAGTTCACAGTTCACAGTTCACAGTTCACAGTTCACAGTTCACAGTTCACAGTTCACAGTTCACAGTTCACAGTTCACAGTTCACAGTTCACAGTTCACAGTTCACAGTTCACAGTTCACAGTTCACAGTTCACAGTTCACAGTTCACAGTTCACAGTTCAAAGTTCACAGTTCACAGTTCACAGTTCACAGTTCACAGTTCACAGTTCACAGTTCACAGTTCACAGTTCACAGTTCACAGTTCACAGTTCACAGTTCACAGTTCACAGTTCACAGTTCACAGTTCACAGTTCACAGTTCACAGTTCACAGTTCACAGTTCACAGTTCACAGTTCACAGTTCACAGTTCACAGTTCACAGTTCACAGTTCACAGTTCACAGTTCACAGTTCACAGTTCACAGTTCACAGTTCACAGTTCACAGTTCACAGTTCACAGTTCACAGTTCACAGTTCACAGTTCACAGTTCACAGTTCACAGTTCACAGTTCACAGTTCACAGTTCACAGTTCACAGTTCACAGTTCACAGTTCACAGTTCACAGTTCACAGTTCACAGTTCACAGTTCACAGTTCACAGTTCACAGTTCACAGTTCACAGTTCACAGTTCACAGTTCACAGTTCACAGTTCACAGTTCACAGTTCACAGTTCACAGTTCACAGTTCACAGTTCACAGTTCACAGTTCACAGTTCACAGTTCACAGTTCACAGTTCACAGTTCACAGTTCACAGTTCACAGTTCACAGTTCACAGTTCACAGTTCACAGTTCACAGTTCACAGTTCACAGTTCACAGTTCACAGTTCACAGTTCACAGTTCACAGTTCACAGTTCACAGTTCACAGTTCACAGTTCACAGTTCACAGTTCACAGTTCACAGTTCACAGTTCACAGTTCACAGTTCACAGTTCACAGTTCACAGTTCACAGTTCACAGTTCACAGTTCACAGTTCACAGATCACAGTTCACAGTTCACAGTTCACAGTTCACAGTTCACAGTTCACAGTTCACAGTTCACAGTTCACAGTTCACAGTTCACAGTTCACAGTTCACAGTTCACAGTTCACAGTTCACAGTTCACAGTTCACAGTTCACAGTTCACAGTTCACAGTTCACAGTTCACAGTTCACAGTTCACAGTTCACAGTTCACAGTTCACAGTTCACAGTTCACAGTTCACAGTTCACAGTTCACAGTTCACAGTTCACAGTTCACAGTTCACAGTTCACAGTTCACAGTTCACAGTTCACAGTTCACAGTTCACAGTTCACAGTTCACAGGTCACAGCTCACAGTTCACAGTTCACAGTTCACAGTTCACAGTTCACAGTTCACAGTTCACAGTTCACAGTTCACAGTTCACAGTTCACAGTTCACAGTTCACAGTTCACAGTTCACAGTTCACAGTTCACAGTTCACAGTTCACAGTTCACAGTTCACAGTTCACAGTTCACAGTTCACAGTTCACAGTTCACAGTTCACAGTTCACAGTTCACAGTTCACAGTTCACAGTTCACAGTTCACAGTTCACAGTTCACAGTTCACAGTTCACAGCTCACAGCTCACAGCTCACAGCTCACAGCTCACAGTTCACAGTTCACAGTTCACAGTTCACAGTTCACAGTTCACAATTTGCACTGCACACTTCAAAGTTCACAGCTCGCAGTTCACAGCTCGCAGTTCACAGTTCACAGTTCACACTTCACAGTTCACAGTTCACAGTTCACAGTTCACTGTTCACAAATCGCAGTTCACAGTTCACAGTTCACAGTTCACAGTTCACAGTTCACAGTTCACAGTTCACAGTTCACAGTTCACAGTTCACAGTTCACAGTTCACAGTTCACAGTTCACACTTCACAGTTCACAGTTCACAGTGCACCCTTCTTAGTTCACAGCTCACAGTTCCCAGTTCACAGTTAACAGTTCACAGTTCACAATCCGCCGTTCACAGTTCACAATTTGCAGTGCACACTTCAAAGTTCACAGCTCGCAGTTCACAGTTCACAGTTCACAGTTCACAGTTCACAGTTCACAGTTCACAGTTCACAGTTCACAGTTCACAGTTCACAGTTCACAGTTCACAGTTCACAGTTCACAGTTCACAATTTGCAGTGCACACTTCAAAGTTCACAGCTCGCAGTTCACAGCTCTCAGTTCACAGTTCACACTTCACAGTTCACAGTTCACAGTTCACAGTTCACAGTTCACACTTCACAGTTCACAGTTCACTGTTCACAAATCGCAGTTCACAGTTCACAGTTCACACTTCACAGTTCACACTTCACAGTTCACAGTTCACAGTTCACAGTTCACAGTTCACAGTTCACAGTTCACAGTTCACAGTTCACAGTTCACAGTTCACAGTTCACAGTTCACAGTTCACAGTTCACAGTTCACAGTTCACAGTTCACAGTTCACAGTTCACAGTTCACACTTCACAGTTCACAGTTCACAGTTCACAGTTCACAGTTCACAGTTCACAGTTCACAGTTCACAGTTCACAGTTCACAGTTCACAGTTCACAGTTCACAGTTCACAGTTCACAGTTCACAGTTCACAGTTCACAGTTCACAGTTCACAGTTCACAGTTCACAGTTCACAGTTCACAGTTCACAGTTCACAGTTCACAGTTCACAGTTCACAGTTCACAGTTCACAGTTCACAGTTCACAGTTCACAGTTCACAGTTCACAGTTCACAGTTCACAGTTCACAGTTCACAGTTCACAGTTCACAGTTCACAGTTCACAGTTCACAGTTCACAGTTCACAGTTCACAGCTCACAGTTCACAGTTCACAGTTCACAGTTCACAGTTCACAGTTCACAGTTCACAGTTCACAGTTCACAGCTCACAGTTCACAGTTCACAGTTCACAGTTCACAGTTCACAGTTCACAATTTGCACTGCACACTTCAAAGTTCACAGCTCGCAGTTCACAGCTCGCAGTTCACAGTTCACAGTTCACACTTCACAGTTCACAGTTCACAGTTCACAGTTCACTGTTCACAAATCGCAGTTCACAGTTCACAGTTCACAGTTCACAGTTCACAGTTCACAGTTCACAGCTCGCAGTTCACAGCTCGCAGTTCACAGTTCACAGTTCACACTTCACAGTTCACAGTTCACAGTTCACAGTTCACTGTTCACAAATCGCAGTTCACAGTTCACAGTTCACACTTCACAGTTCACACTTCACAGTTCACACTTCACAGTTCACACTGCACAGTTCACACTTCACAGTTCACACTTCACAGTTCACAGTTCACAGTTCACAGTTCACAGTTCACAAATCGCAGTTCACTGTTCACAAATCGCAGTTCACAGCTCACTGTTCACACTTCACAGTTCACAGTTCACAGTTCACAGTTCACAGTTCACAGTTCACAGTTCACAGTTCACAGTTCACAGTTCACAGTTCACAGTTCACAGTTCACAGTTCACAGTTCACAGTTCACAGTTCACAGTTCACAGTTCACAGTTCACAGTTCACAGTTCACAGTTCACAGTTCACAGTTCACAGTTCACAGTTCACAGTTCACAGTTCACAGTTCACAGTTCACAGTTCACAGTTCACAGTTCACAGTTCACAGTTCACAGTTCACAGTTCACAGTTCACAGTTCACAGTTCACAGTTCACAGTTCACAGTTCACAGTTCACAGTTCACAGTTCACAGTTCACAGTTCACAGTTCACAGTTCACAGTTCACAGTTCACAGTTCACAGTTCACAGTTCACAGTTCACAGTTCACAGTTCACAGTTCACAGTTCACAGTTCACAGTTCACAGTTCACAGTTCACAGTTCACAGTTCACAGTTCACAGTTCACAGTTCACAGTTCACAGTTCACAGTTCACAGTTCACAGTTCACAGTTCACAGTTCACAGTTCACAGTTCACAGTTCACAGTTCACAGTTCACAGTTCACAGTTCACAGTTCACAGTTCACAGTTCACAGTTCACAGTTCACAGTTCACAGTTCACAGTTCACAGTTCACAGTTCACAGTTCACAGTTCACAGTTCACAGTTCACAGTTCACAGTTCACAGTTCACAGTTCACAGTTCACAGTTCACAGTTCACAGTTCACAGTTCACAGTTCACAGTTCACAGTTCACAGTTCACAGTTCACAGTTCACAGTTCACAGTTCACAGTTCACAGTTCACAGTTCACAGTTCACAGTTCACAGTTCACAGTTCACAGTTCACAGTTCACAGTTCACAGTTCACAGTTCACAGTTCACAGTTCACAGTTCACAGTTCACAGTTCACAGTTCACAGTTCACAGTTCACACTTCACAGTTCACAGTTCACAGTGCACCCTTCTTAGTTCACAGCTCACAGTTCCCAGTTCACAGTTCACAGTTAACAGTTCACAGTTCACAATCCGCCGTTCACAGTTCACAATTTGCAGGGCACACTTCAAAGTTCGCAGTTCACAGTTCACAGTTCACAGTTCACAGTTCACAGTTCACAGTTCACAGTTCACAGTTCACAGTTCACAGTTCACAGTTCACAGTTCACAGTTCACAGTTCACAGTTCACAGTTCACAGTTCACAGTTCACAGTTCACAGTTCACAATTCACAGTTCACAGTTCACTGTTCACAAATCGCAGTTCACAGTTCACAGTTCACACTTCACAGTTCACACTTCACAGTTCACAGTTCACAGTTCACAGTTCACAGTTCACAGTTCACAGTTCACAGTTCACAGTTCACAGTTCACAGTTCACAGTTCACAGTTCACAGTTCACAGTTCACAGTTCACAGTTCACAGTTCACAGTTCACAGTTCACAGTTCACAGTTCACAGTTCACAGTTCACAGTTCACAGTTCACAGTTCACAGTTCACAGTTCACAGTTCACAGTTCACAGTTCACAGTTCACAGTTCACACTTTGCAGTGCACACTTCAAAGTTCACAGCTCGCAGTTCACAGCTCGCAGTTCACAGTTCACAGTTCACACTTCACAGTTCACAGTTCACAGTTCACAGTTCACAGTTCACTGTTCACAAATCGCAGTTCACAGTTCACAGTTCACACTTCACAGTTCACACTTCACAGTTCACAGTTCACAGTTCACAGTTCACAGATCACAGTTCACAGATCACAGTTCACAGTTCACAGTTCACAGTTCACAGTTCACAGTTCACAGTTCACAGTTCACAGTTCACAGTTCACAGTTCACAGTTCACAGTTCACAGTTCACAGTTCACAGTTCACAGTTCACAGTTCACAGTTCACAGTTCACAGTTCACAGTTCACAGTTCACAGTTCACAGTTCACAGTTCACAGTTCACAGTTCACAGATCACAGTTCACAGATCACAGTTCACAGTTCACAGTTCACAGTTCACAGTTCACAGTTCACAGTTCACAGTTCACAGTTCACAGTTCACAGTTCACAGTTCACAGTTCACAGTTCACAGTTCACAGTTCACAGTTCACAGTTCACAGTTCACAGTTCACAGTTCACAGTTCACAGTTCACAGTTCACAGTTCACAGTTCACAGTTCACAGTTCACAGATCACAGTTCACAGTTCACAGTTCACAGTTCACAGTTCACAGTTCACAGTTCACAGTTCACAGTTCACAGTTCACAGTTCACAGTTCACAGTTCACAGTTCACAGTTCACAGTTCACAGTTCACAGTTCACAGTTCACAGTTCACAGTTCACAGTTCACAGTTCTCAGTTCACAGTTCACAGTTCACAGTTCACAGTTCACAGTTCACAGTTCACAGTTCACAGTTCACAGTTCACAGTTCACAGTTCACAGTTCACAGTTCACAGTTCACAGTTCACAGTTCACAGTTCACAGTTCACAGTTCACAGTTCACAGTTCACAGTTCACAGTTCACAGTTCACAGTTCACAGTTCACAGTTCACAGTTCACAGTTCACAGTTCACAGTTCACAGTTCACAGTTCACAGTTCACAGTTCACAGTTCACAGTTCACACTTCACAGTTCACAGTTCACAGTGCACCCTTCTTAGTTCACAGCTCACAGTTCCCAGTTCACAGTTAACAGTTCACAGTTCACAATCCGCCGTTCACAGTTCACAATTTGCAGTGCACACTTCAAAGTTCACAGCTCGCAGTTCACAGTTCACAGTTCACAGTTCACAGTTCACAGTTCACAGTTCACAGTTCACAGTTCACAGTTCACAGTTCACAGTTCACAGTTCACAGTTCACAGTTCACAGTTCACAGTTCACAGTTCACAGTTCACAGTTCACAGTTCACAGTTCACAGTTCACAGTTCACAGTTCACAGTTCACAGTTCACAGTTCACAGTTCACAGTTCACAGTTCACAGTTCACAGTTCACAGTTCACAGTTCACAGTTCACAGTTCACAGTTCACAGTTCACAGTTCACAGTTCACAGTTCACAGTTCACAGTTCACAGTTCACAGTTCACAGTTCACAGTTCACAGTTCACAGTTCACAGTTCACAGTTCACAGTTCACAGTTCACAGTTCACAGTTCACAGTTCACAGTTCACAGTTCACAGTTCACAGTTCACAGTTCACAGTTCACAGTTCACAGTTCACAGTTCACAGTTCACAGTTCACAGATCACAGATCACAGTTCACAGTTCACAGTTCACAGTTCACAGTTCACAGTTCACAGTTCACAGTTCACAGTTCACAGTTCACAGTTCACAGTTCACAGTTCACAGTTCACAGTTCACAGTTCACAGTTCACAGTTCACAGTTCACAGTTCACAGTTCACAGTTCACAGTTCACAGTTCACAGTTCACAGTTCACAGTTCACAGTTCACAGTTCACAGTTCACAGTTCACAGTTCACAGTTCACAGTTCACAGTTCACAGTTCACAGTTCACAGTTCACAGTTCACAGTTCACAGTTCACAGTTCACAGTTCACAGTTCACAGTTCACAGTTCACAGTTCACAGTTCACAGTTCACAGTTCACAGTTCACAGTTCACAGTTCACAGTTCACAGTTCACAGTTCACAGTTCACAGTTCACAGTTCACAGTTCACAGTTCACAGTTCACAGTTCACAGTTCACAGTTCACAGTTCACAGTTCACAGTTCACAGTTCACAGTTCACAGTTCACAGTTCACAGTTCACAGTTCACAGTTCACAGTTCACAGTTCACAGTTCACAGTTCACAGTTCACAGTTCACAGTTCACAGTTCACAGTTCACAGTTCACAGTTCACAGTTCACAGGTCACAGTTCACAGTTCACAGTTCACAGTTCACAGTTCACAGTTCACAGTTCACAGTTCACAGTTCACAGTTCACAGTTCACAGTTCACAGTTCACAGTTCACAGTTCACAGTTCACAGTTCACAGTTCACAGTTCACAGTTCACAGTTCACAGTTCACAGTTCACAGCTCACAGGTCACAGTTCACAGTTCACAGATCACAGATCACAGTTCACAGTTCACACTTCACAGTTCACAGTTCACAGTTCACAATCCGCCGTTCACAGTTCACAATTTGCAGTGCACACTTCAAAGTTCACAGCTCGCAGTTCACAGTTCACAGTTCACACTTCACAGTTCACAGTTCACAGTTCACTGTTCACAAATCGCAGTTCACAGTTCACAGTTCACACTTCACAGTTCACACTTCACAGTTCACAGTTCACAGTTCACAGTTCACAGTTCACAGTTCACAGTTCACAGTTCACAGATCACAGTTCACAGTTCACAGCTCACAGTTCACAGTTCACAGTTCACAGTTCACAGTTCACAGTTCACAGTTCACAGTTCACAGTTCACAGTTCACAGTTCACAGTTCACAGTTCACAGTTCACAGTTCACAGTTCACAGTTCACAGTTCACAGTTCACAGTTCACACTTCACAGTTCACAGTTCACAGTTCACAGTTCACAGTTCACAGTTCACACTTCACAGTCCACAGTTCACAGTTCACAGTGCACCCTTCTTAGTTCACAGCTCACAGTTCCCAGTTCACAGTTAACAGTTCACAGTTCACAATCCGCCGTTCACAGTTCACAATTTGCAGTGCACACTTCAAAGTTCACAGCTCGCAGTTCACAGTTCACAGTTCACAGTTCACAGTTCACAGTTCACAGTACACAGTTCACAGTTCACAGTTCACAGTTCACAGTTCACAGTTCACAGTTCACAATTCACAGTTCACAGTTCACAGTTCACAGTTCACACTTCACAGTTCACACTTCACAGTTCACAGTTCACAGTTCACAGTTCACAGTTCACAGTTCACAGTTCACAGTTCACAGTTCACAGTTCACAGTTCACAGTTCACAGTTCACAGTTCACAGTTCACAGTTCACAGTTCACAGTTCACAGTTCACAGTTCACAGTTCACAGTTCACAGTTCACAGTTCACAGTTCACAGTTCACAGTTCACAGTTCACAGTTCACAGTTCACAGTTCACAGTTCACAGTTCACAGTTCACAGTTCACAGTTCACAGTTCACAGTTCACAGTTCACAGTTCACAGTTCACAGTTCACTGTTCACAAATCGCAGTTCACAGTTCACAGTTCACAGCTCACAGTTCACAATTCACAGTTCACAGTTCACAGTTCACAGTTCACAATTTGCAGTGCACACTTCAAAGTTCACAGCTCGCAGTTCACAGTTCACAGTTCACACTTCACAGTTCACAGTTCACAGTTCACTGTTCACAAATCGCAGTTCACAGTTCACAGTTCACACTTCACAGTTCACACTTCACAGTTCACAGTTCACAGTTCACAGTTCACAGTTCACAGTTCACAGATCACAGTTCACAGTTCACAGTTCACAGTTCACAGTTCACAGTTCACAGTTCACAGTTCACACTTCACAGTCCACAGTTCACAGTTCACAGTGCACCCTTCTTAGTTCACAGCTCACAGTTCCCAGTTCACAGTTAACAGTTCACAGTTCACACTTCACACTTCACAGTTCACACTTCACAGTTCACAGTTCACAGTTCACAGTTCACAGTTCACAGTTCACAGTTCACAGTTCACAGTTCACAGTTCACAGTTCACAGTTCACAGTTCACAGTTCACAGTTCACAGTTCACAGTTCACAGTTCACAGTTCACAGTTCACAGTTCACAGTTCACAGTTCACAGTTCACAGTTCACAGTTCACAGTTCACAGTTCACAGTTCACAGTTCACAGTTCACAGTTCACAGTTCACAGTTCACAGTTCACAGTTCACAGTTCACAGTTCACAGTTCACAGTTCACAGTTCACAGTTCACAGTTCACAGTTCACAGTTCACAGTTCACAGTTCACAGTTCACAGTTCACAGTTCACAGTTCACAGTTCACAGTTCACAGTTCACAGTTCACAGTTCACAGTTCACAGTTCACAGTTCACAGTTCACAGTTCACAGTTCACAGTTCACAGTTCACAGTTCACAGTTCACAGTTCACAGTTCACAGTTCACAGTTCACAGTTCACAGTTCACAGTTCACAGTTCACAGTTCACAGTTCACAGTTCACAGTTCACAGTTCACAGTTCACAGTTCACAGTTCACAGTTCACAGTTCACAGTTCACAGTTCACAGTTCACAGTTCACAGTTCACAGTTCACAGTTCACAGTTCACAGTTCACAGTTCACAGTTCACAGTTCACAGTTCACAGTTCACAGTTCACAGTTCACAGTTCACAGTTCACAGTTCACAGTTCACAGTTCACAGTTCACAGTTCACAGTTCACAGTTCACAGTTCACAGTTCACAGCTCACAGTTCACAGCTCACAGTTCACAGCTCACAGTTCACACTTCACAGTTCACAGTTCACAGTTCACAGTTCACAGTTCACAGTTCACAGTTCACAGTTCACAGTTCACAGTTCACAGTTCACAGTTCACAGTTCACAGTTCACAGTTCACAGTTCACAGTTCACAGTTCACAGTTCACAGTTCACAGTTCACAGTTCACAGTTCACAGTTCACAGTTCACAGTTCACAGTTCACAGTTCACAGTTCACAGTTCACAGTTCACAGTTCACAGTTCACAGTTCACAGTTCACAGTTCACAGTTCACAGTTCACAGTTCACAGTTCACAGTTCACAGTTCACAGTTCACAGTTCACAGTTCACAGTTCACAGTTCACACTTCACAGTTCACAGTTCACAATGCACCCTTCTTAGTTCACAGCTCACAGTTCCCAGTTCACAGTTAACAGTTCACAGTTCACAATCCGCCGTTCACAGTTCACAATTTGCAGTGCACACTTCAAAGTTCACAGCTCGCAGTTCACAGTTCACAGTTCACAGTTCACAGTTCACAGTTCACAGTTCACAGTTCACAGTTCACAGTTCACAGTTCACAGTTCACAGTTCACAGTTCACAGTTCACAGTTCACAGTTCACAGTTCAGAGTTCACAATTCACAGTTCACAGTTCACTTTTCACAAATCGCAGTTCACAGTTCACAGTTCACACTTCACAGTTCACACTTCACAGTTCACAGTTCACAGTTCACAGTTCACAGTTCACAGTACACAGTTCACAGATCACAGTTCACAGTTCACAGTTCACAGTTCACAGTTCACAGTTCACAGTTCACAGTTCACAGTTCACAGTTCACAGTTCACAGTTCATAGTTCATAAGTTCACAGTTCACAGTTCACAGTTCACAGTTCACAGTTCACAGTTCACAGTTCACAGTTCACAGCTCACAGTTCACAGTTCACAGTTCGCAGTTCACAGTTCACAGTTCACAGTTCACAGTTCACAATTTGCACTGCACACTTCAAAGTTCACAGCTCGCAGTTCACAGCTCGCAGTTCACAGTTCACAGTTCACACTTCACAGTTCACAGTTCACAGTTCACAGTTCACTGTTCACAAATCGCAGTTCACAGTTCACAGTTCACACTTCACAGTTCACACTTCACAGTTCACACTTCACAGTTCACACTTCACAGTTCACACTTCACAGTTCACAGTTCACAGTTCACAGTTCACAGTTCACAGTTCACAGTTCACAGTTCACAGTTCACAGTTCACAGTTCACAGTTCACAGTTCACAGTTCACAGTTCACAGTTCACAGTTCACAGTTCACAGTTCACAGTTCACAGTTCACAGTTCACAGTTCACAGTTCACAGTTCACAGTTCACAGTTCACAGTTCACAGTTCACAGTTCACAGTTCACAGTTCACAGTTCACAGTTCACAGTTCACAGTTCACAGTTCACAGTTCACAGTTCACAGTTCACAGTTCACAGTTCACAGTTCACAGTTCACAGTTCACAGTTCACAGTTCACAGTTCACAGTTCACAGTTCACAGTTCACAGTTCACAGTTCACAGTTCACAGTTCACAGTTCACAGTTCACAGTTCACAGTTCACAGTTCACAGTTCACAGTTCACAGTTCACAGTTCACAGTTCACAGTTCACAGTTCACAGTTCACAGTTCACAGTTCACAGTTCACAGTTCACAGATCACAGTTCACAGTTCACAGTTCACAGTTCACAGTTCACAGTTCACAGTTCACAGTTCACAGTTCACAGTTCACAGTTCACAGTTCACAGTTCACAGTTCACAGTTCACAGTTCACAGTTCACAGTTCACAGTTCACAGTTCACAGTTCACAGTTCACAGTTCACAGTTCACAGTACACAGTTCACAGATCACAGTTCACAGTTCACAGTTCACAGTTCACAGTTCACAGTTCACAGTTCACAGTTCACAGTTCACAGTTCACAGTTCACAGTTCACAGTTCACAGTTCACAGTTCACAGTTCACAGTTCACAGTTCACAGTTCACAGTTCACAGTTCACAGTTCACAGTTCACAGTTCACAGTTCACAGTTCACAGTTCACAGTTCACAGTTCACAGTTCACAGTTCACAGTTCACAGTTCACAGTTCACAGTTCACAGTTCACAGTTCACAGTTCACAGTTCACAGTTCACAGTTCATAGTTCATAAGTTCACAGTCCACAGTTCACAGTTCACAGTTCACAGTTCACAGTTCACAGTTCACACTTCACAGTCCACAGTTCACAGTTCACAGTGCACCCTTCTCAGTTGACAGCTCACAGTTTCCAGTTCACAGTTAACAGTTCACAGTTCACAATCCTCCGTTCACAGTTCACAATTTGCAGTGCACACTTCAAAGTTCACAGCTCGCAGTTCACAGTTCACAGTTCACTGTTCACAGTTCACAGTTCACAGTTCACAGTTCACAGTTCACAGTTCACAGTTCACAGTTCACAGTTCACAATTCACACTTCACACTTCACACTTCACAGTTCACAGTTCACAGTTCACAGTTCACAGTTCACAGTTCACAGTTCACAGTTCACAGTTCACAGTTCACAGTTCACAGTTCACAGTTCACAGTTCACAGTTCACAGTTCACAGTTCACAGTTCACAGTTCACAGTTCACAGTTCACAGTTCACAGTTCACAGTTCACAGTTCACAGTTCACAGTTCACAGTTCACAGTTCACAGTTCACAGTTCACAGTTCACAGTTCACAGTTCACAGTTCACAGTTCACAGTTCACAGTTCACAGTTCACAGTTCACAGTTCACAGTTCACAGTTCACAGTTCACAGTTCACAGTTCACAGTTCACAGTTCACAGTTCACAGTTCACAGTTCACAGTTCACAGTTCACAGTTCACAGTTCACAGTTCACAGTTCACAGTTCACAGTTCACAGTTCACAGTTCACAGTTCACAGTTCACAGTTCACAGTTCACAGTTCACAATTTGCAGTGCACACTTCAAAGTTCACAGCTCGCAGTTCACAGTTCACAGTTCACAGTTCACAGTTCACAGTTCACAGTTCACAGTTCACAGTTCACAGTTCACAGTTCACAGTTCACAGTTCACAGTTCACAGTTCACAGTTCACAGTTCACAGTTCACAGTTCACAGTTCACAGTTCACAGTTCACAGTTCACAGTTCACAGTTCAGAGTTCACAATTCACAGTTCACAGTTCACTGTTCACAAATCGCAGTTCACAGTTCACAGTTCACACTTCACAGTTCACACTTCACAGTTCACAGTTCCCAGTTCACAGTTCACAGTTCACAGTACACAGTTCACAGATCACAGTTCACAGTTCACAGTTCACAGTTCACAGTTCACAGTTCACAGTTCACAGTTCACAGTTCACAGTTCACAGTTCACAGTTCATAGTTCATAAGTTCACAGTCCACAGTTCACAGTTCACAGTTCACAGTTCACAGTTCACAGTTCACACTTCACAGTCCACAGTTCACAGTTCACAGTGCACCCTTCTCAGTTCACAGCTCACAGTTTCCAGTTCACAGTTAACAGTTCACAGTTCACAATCCGCCGTTCACAGTTCACAATTTGCAGTGCACACTTCAAAGTTCACAGCTCGCAGTTCACAGTTCACAGTTCACTGTTCACAGTTCACAGTTCACAGTTCACAGTTCACAGTTCACAGTTCACAGTTCACAGTTCACAGTTCACAGTTCACAATTCACACTTCACACTTCACACTTCACAGTTCACAGTTCACAGTTCACAGTTCACAGTTCACAGTTCACAGTCCACAGTTCACAGTTCACAGTGCACCCTTCTTAGTTCACAGCTCACAGTTCCCAGTTCACAGTTAACAGTTCACAGTTCACAATCCGCCGTTCACAGTTCACAGTTCACAGTTCACAGTTCACAGTTCACAGTTCACAGTTCACAGTTCACAGTTCACAGTTCACAGTTCACAGTTCACAGTTCACAGTTCACAGTTCACAGATCACAGATCACAGTTCACAGTTCACAGTTCACAGTTCACAGTTCACAGTTCACAGTTCACAGTTCACAGTTCACTGTTCACAAATCGCAGTTCACAGTTCACAGTTCACAGCTCACAGTTCACACTTCACAGTTCACAGTTCACAGTTCACAGTTCACAGTTCACAGTTCACAGTTCACAGTTCACAGTTCACAGTTCACAGTTCACAGTTCACAGTTCACAGTTCAGAGTTCACAGTTCACTGTTCACAGTTCACAGTTCACAGTTCACAGTTCACAGTTCACAGTTCACAGTTCACAGTTCACAGTTCACAATTCACACTTCACACTTCACACTTCACAGTTCACAGTTCACAGTTCACAGTTCACAGTTCACAGTTCACAGTTCACAGTCCACAGTTCACAGTTCACAGTGCACCCTTCTTAGTTCACAGCTCACAGTTCCCAGTTCACAGTTAACAGTTCACAGTTCACAATCCGCCGTTCACAGTTCACAGTTCACAGTTCACAGTTCACAGTTCACAGTTCACAGTTCACAGTTCACAGTTCACAGTTCACAGTTCACAGTTCACAGTTCACAGTTCACAGTTCACAGTTCACAGTTCACAGTTCACAGTTCACAGTTCACAGTTCACAGTTCACAGTTCACAGTTCACAGTTCACAGTTCACAGTTCACAGTTCACACTTCACAGTTCACAGTTCACAGTGCACCCTTCTTAGTTCACAGCTCACAGTTCCCAGTTCACAGTTAACAGTTCACAGTTCACAATCCGCCGTTCACAGTTCACAATTTGCAGTGCACACTTCAAAGTTCACAGCTCGCAGTTCACAGTTCACAGTTCACAGTTCACAGTTCACAGTTCACAGTTCACAGTTCACAGTTCACAGTTCACAGTTCACAGTTCACAGTTCACAGTTCACAGTTCACAGTTCACAGTTCACAGTTCAGCGTTCACAATTCACAGTTCACAGTTCACTGTTCACAAATCGCAGTTCACAGTTCACAGTTCACACTTCACAGTTCACACTTCACAGTTCACAGTTCACAGTTCACAGTTCACAGTTCACAGTACACAGTTCACAGATCACAGTTCACAGTTCACAGTTCACAGTTCACAGTTCACAGTTCACAGTTCACAGTTCACAGTTCACAGTTCACAGTTCATAGTTCATAAGTTCACAGTCCACAGTTCACAGTTCACAGTTCACAGTTCACAGTTCACAGTTCACACTTCACAGTCCACAGTTCACAGTTCACAGTGCACCCTTCTCAGTTCACAGTTCACAGTTCACAGTTCACAGTTCACAGTTCACAGTTCACAGTTCACAGTTCACAGTTCACAGTTCACAGTTCACAGTTCACAGTTCACAGTTCACAGTTCACAGTTCACAGTTCACAGTTCACAGTTCACAGTTCACAGTTCACAGTTCACAGTTCACAGTTCACAGTTCACACTTCACAGTCCACAGTTCACAGTTCACAGTGCACCCTTCTCAGTTCACAGTTCACAGTTCACAGTTCACAGTTCACATTTCACAGTTCACAGTACACAGTTCACAGTTCACAGTTCACAGTTCACAGTTCACAGTTCACAGTTCACAGTTCACAGTTCACAGTTCACAGTTCACAGTTCACAGTTCACAGTTCACAGTTCACAGTTCACAGTTCACAGTTCACAGTTCACAGTCACAGTTCACAGTTCACAGTTCACAGTTCACAGTTCACAGTTCACAGTTCACAGTTCACAGTTCACAGTTCACAGTTCACAGTTCACAGTTCACAGTTCACAGTTCACAGTTCACAGTTCACAGTTCACAGTTCACAGTTCACAGTTCACAGTTCACAGTTCACAGTTCACAGTTCACAGTTCACAGTTCACAGTTCACAGTTCACAGTTCACAGTTCACAGTTCACAGTTCACAGTTCACAGTTCACAGTTCACAGTTCACAGTTCACAGTTCACAGTTCACAGTTCACAGTTCACAGTTCACAGTTCACAGTTCACAGTTCACAGTTCACAGTTCACAGTTCACAGTTCACAGTTCACAGTTCACAGTTCACAGTTCACAGTTCACAGTTCACAGTTCACAGTTCACAGTTCACAGTTCACAGTTCACAGTTCACAGTTCACAGTTCACAGTTCACAGTTCACAGTTCACAGTTCACAGTTCACAGGTCACAGTTCACAGTTCACAGTTCACAGTTCACAGTTCACAGTTCACAGTTCACAGTTCACAGTTCACAGTTCACAGTTCACAGTTCACAGTTCACAGTTCACAGTTCACAGTTCACAGCTCACAGGTCACAGTTCACAGTTCACAGATCACAGATCACAGTTCACAGTTCACACTTCACAGTTCACAGTTCACAGTTCACAATCCGCCGTTCACAGTTCACAATTTGCAGTGCACACTTCAAAGTTCACAGCTCGCAGTTCACAGTTCACAGTTCACACTTCACAGTTCACAGTTCACAGTTCACTGTTCACAAATCGCAGTTCACAGTTCACAGTTCACACTTCACAGTTCACACTTCACAGTTCACAGTTCACAGTTCACAGTTCACAGTTCACAGTTCACAGTTCACAGTTCACAGATCACAGTTCACAGTTCACAGCTCACAGTTCACAGTTCACAGTTCACAGTTCACAGTTCACAGTTCACAGTTCACAGTTCACAGTTCACAGTTCACAGTTCACAGTTCACAGTTCACAGTTCACAGTTCACAGTTCACAGTTCACAGTTCACAGTTCACAGTTCACAGTTCACACTTCACAGTTCACAGTTCACAGTTCACAGTTCACAGTTCACAGTTCACAGTTCACACTTCACAGTCCACAGTTCACAGTTCACAGTGCACCCTTCTTAGTTCACAGCTCACAGTTCCCAGTTCACAGTTAACAGTTCACAGTTCACAATCCGCCGTTCACAGTTCACAATTTGCAGTGCACACTTCAAAGTTCACAGCTCGCAGTTCACAGTTCACAGTTCACAGTTCACAGTTCACAGTTCACAGTACACAGTTCACAGTTCACAGTTCACAATTCACAGTTCACAGTTCACAGTTCACACTTCACGGTTCACACTTCACAGTTCACAGTTCACAGTTCACAGTTCACAGTTCACAGTTCACAGTTCACAGTTCACAGTTCACAGTTCACAGTTCACAGTTCACAGTTCACAGTTCACAGTTCACAGTTCACAGTTCACAGTTCACAGTTCACAGTTCACAGTTCACAGTTCACAGTTCACAGTTCACAGTTCACAGTTCACAGTTCACAGTTCACAGTTCACAGTTCACAGTTCACAGTTCACAGTTCACAGTTCACAGTTCACAGTTCACAGTTCACAGTTCACAGTTCACAGTTCACAGTTCACAGTTCACAGTTCACAGTTCACAGTTCACAGTTCACAGTTCACAGTTCACAGTTCACAGTTCACAGTTCACAGTTCACAGTTCACAGTTCACAGTTCACAGTTCACAGTTCACAGTTCACAGTTCACAGTTCACAGTTCACAGTTCACAGTTCACAGTTCACAGTTCACAGTTCACTGTTCACAAATCGCAGTTCACAGTTCACAGTTCACAGCTCACAGTTCACAATTCACAGTTCACAGTTCACAGTTCACAGTTCACAATTTGCAGTGCACACTTCAAAGTTCACAGCTCGCAGTTCACAGTTCACAGTTCACACTTCACAGTTCACAGTTCACAGTTCACTGTTCACAAATCGCAGTTCACAGTTCACAGTTCACACTTCACAGTTCACACTTCACAGTTCACAGTTCACAGTTCACAGTTCACAGTTCACAGTTCACAGTTCACAGTTCACAGTTCACAGTTCACAGTTCACAGTTCACAGTTCACAGTTCACACTTCACAGTCCACAGTTCACAGTTCACAGTGCACCCTTCTTAGTTCACAGCTCACAGTTCCCAGTTCACAGTTAACAGTTCACAGTTCACAGTTCACAGTTCACAGTTCACAGTTCACAGTTCACAGTTCACAGTTCACAGTTCACAGTTCACAGTTCACTGTTCACAAATCGCAGTTCACAGTTCACAGTTCACACTTCACAGTTCACAGTTCACAGTTCACAGTTCACAGTTCACAGTTCACAGTTCACAGTTCACAGTTCACAGTTCACAGTTCACAGTTCACAGTTCACAGTTCACAGTTCACAGTTCACAGTTCACAGTTCACAGTTCACAGTTCACAGTTCACAGTTCACAGTTCACAGTTCACAGTTCACAGTTCACAGTTCACAGTTCACAGTTCACAGTTCACAGTTCACAGTTCACAGTTCACAGTTCACAGTTCACAGTTCACAGTTCACAGTTCACACTTCACAGTTCACAGTTCACAGTGCACCCTTCTTAGTTCACAGCTCACAGTTCCCAGTTCACAGTTAACAGTTCACAGTTCACAATCCGCCGTTCACAGTTCACAATTTGCAGTGCACACTTCAAAGTTCACAGCTCGCAGTTCACAGTTCACAGTTCACAGTTCACAGTTCACAGTTCACAGTTCACAGTTCACAGTTCACAGTTCACAGTTCACAGTTCACAGTTCACAGATCACAGTTCACAGTTCACAGTTCACAGTTCACAGTTCACAGTTCACAGTTCACAGTTCACAGTTCACAGTTCACAGTTCATAGTTCATAAGTTCACAGTTCACAGTTCACAGTTCACAGTTCACAGTTCACAGTTCACAGTTCACAGTTCACAGCTCACAGTTCACAGTTCACAGTTCACAGTTCACAGTTCACAGTTCACAGTTCACAGTTCACAGTTCACAATTTGCACTGCACACTTCAAAGTTCACAGCTCGCAGTTCACAGCTCGCAGTTCACAGTTCACAGTTCACACTTCACAGTTCACAGTTCACAGTTCACAGTTCACTGTTCACAAATCGCAGTTCACAGTTCACAGTTCACACTTCACAGTTCACACTTCACAGTTCACACTTCACAGTTCACACTTCACAGTTCACACTTCACAGTTCACACTTCACAGTTCACAGTTCACAGTTCACAGTTCACAGTTCACAGTTCACAGTTCACAGTTCACAGTTCACAGTTCACAGTTCACAGTTCACAGTTCACAGTTCACAGTTCACAGTTCACAGTTCACAGTTCACAGTTCACAGTTCACAGTTCACAGTTCACAGTTCACACTTCACAGTCCACAGTTCACAGTTCACAGTGCACCCTTCTCAGTTGACAGCTCACAGTTTCCAGTTCACAGTTAACAGTTCACAGTTCACAATCCTCCGTTCACAGTTCACAATTTGCAGTGCACACTTCAAAGTTCACAGCTCGCAGTTCACAGTTCACAGTTCACTGTTCACAGTTCACAGTTCACAGTTCACAGTTCACAGTTCACAGTTCACAGTTCACAATTCACACTTCACACTTCACAGTTCACAGTTCACAGTTCACAGTTCACAGTTCACAGTTCACAGTTCACAGTTCACAGTTCACAGTTCACAGTTCACAGTTCACAGTTCACAGTTCACAGTTCACAGTTCACAGTTCACAGTTCACAGTTCACAGTTCACAGTTCACAGTTCACAGTTCACAGTTCACAGTTCACAGTTCACAGTTCACAGTTCACAGTTCACAGTTCACAGTTCACAGTTCACAGTTCACAGTTCACAGTTCACAGTTCACAGTTCACAGTTCACAGTTCACAGTTCACAGTTCACAGTTCACAGTTCACAGTTCACAGTTCACAGTTCACAGTTCACAGTTCACAGTTCACAGTTCACAGTTCACAGTTCACAGTTCACAGTTCACAGTTCACAGTTCACAGTTCACAGTTCACAGTTCACAGTTCACAGTTCACAGTTCACAGTTCACAGTTCACAGTTCACAGTTCACAGTTCACAGTTCACAGTTCACAATTTGCAGTGCACACTTCAAAGTTCACAGCTCGCAGTTCACAGTTCACAGTTCACAGTTCACAGTTCACAGTTCACAGTTCACAGTTCACAGTTCACAGTTCACAGTTCACAGTTCACAGTTCACAGTTCACAGTTCATAGTTCATAAGTTCACAGTTCACAGTTCACAGTTCACAGTTCACAGTTCACAGTTCACACTTCACAGTCCACAGTTCACAGTTCACAGTGCACCCTTCTCAGTTCACAGCTCACAGTTTCCAGTTCACAGTTAACAGTTCACAGTTCACAATCCGCCGTTCACAGTTCACAATTTGCAGTGCACACTTCAAAGTTCACAGCTCGCAGTTCACAGTTCACAGTTCACTGTTCACAGTTCACAGTTCACAGTTCACAGTTCACAGTTCACAGTTCACAGTTCACAGTTCACAATTCACACTTCACACTTCACACTTCACAGTTCACAGTTCACAGTTCACAGTTCACAGTTCACAGTTCACAGTTCACAGTTCACAGTTCACAGTTCACAGTTCACAGTTCACAGTTCACAGTTCACAGTTCACAGTTCACAGTTCACAGTTCACAGTTCACAGTTCACAGTTCACAGTTCACAGTTCACAGTTCACAGTTCACAGTTCACAGTTCACAGTTCACAGTTCACAGTTCACAGTTCACAGTTCACAGTTCACAGTTCACAGTTCACAGTTCACAGTTCACAGTTCACAGTTCACAGTTCACAGTTCACAGTTCACAGTTCACAGTTCACAGTTCACAGTTCACAGTTCACAGTTCACAGTTCACAGTTCACAGTTCACAGTTCACAGTTCACAGTTCACAGTTCACAGTTCACAGTTCACAGTTCACAGTTCACAGTTCACAGTTCACAGTTCACAGTTCACAGTTCACAGTTCACAGTTCACAGTTCACAGTTCACAGTTCACAGTTCACAGTTCACAGTTCACAGTTCACAGTTCACAGTTCACAGTTCACAGTTCACAGTTCACAGTTCACAATTTGCAGTGCACAGTTCACAGTTCACAGTTCACAGTTCACAGTTCACAGTTCACAGTTCACAGTTCACAGTTCACAGTTCACAGTTCACAGTTCACAGTTCACAGTTCACAGTTCACAGCTCACAGTTCACAGTTCACAGTTCACAGTTCACAGTTCACAATTTGCACTGCACACTTCAAAGTTCACAGCTCGCAGTTCACAGCTCGCAGTTCACAGTTCACAGTTCACACTTCACAGTTCACAGTTCACAGTTCACAGTTCACTGTTCACAAATCGCAGTTCACAGTTCACAGTTCACACTTCACAGTTCACACTTCACAGTTCACACTTCACAGTTCACACTTCACAGTTCACACTTCACAGTTCACACTTCACAGTTCACACTTCACAGTTCACACTTCACAGTTCACACTTCACAGTTCACAGTTCACAGTTCACAGTTCACAGTTCACAGTTCACAGTTCACAGTTCACAGTTCACAGTTCACAGTTCACAGTTCACAGTTCACAGTTCACAGTTCACAGTTCACAGTTCACAGTTCACAGTTCACAGTTCACAGTTCACAGTTCACAGTTCACAGTTCACAGTTCACAGTTCACAGTTCACAGTTCACAGTTCACAGTTCACAGTTCACAGTTCACAGTTCACAGTTCACAGTTCACAGTTCACAGTTCACAGTTCACAGTTCACAGTTCACAGTTCACAGTTCACAGTTCACAGTTCACAGTTCACAGTTCACAGTTCACAGTTCACAGTTCACAGTTCACAGTTCACAGTTCACAGTTCACAGTTCACAGTTCACAGTTCACAGTTCACAGTTCACAGTTCACAGTTCACAGTTCACAGTTCACAGTTCACAGTTCACAGTTCACAGTTCACAGTTCACAGTTCACAGTTCACAGTTCACAGTTCACAGTTCACAGTTCACAGTTCACAGTTCACAGTTCACAGTTCACAGTTCACAGTTCACAGTTCACAGTTCACAGTTCATAGTTCATAAGTTCACAGTTCACAGTTCACAGTTCACAGTTCACAGTTCACACTTCACAGTCCACAGTTCACAGTTCACAGTGCACCCTTCTCAGTTCACAGCTCACAGTTTCCAGTTCACAGTTAACAGTTCACAGTTCACAATCCGCCGTTCACAGTTCACAATTTGCAGTGCACACTTCAAAGTTCACAGCTCGCAGTTCACAGTTCACAGTTCACTGTTCACAGTTCACAGTTCACAGTTCACAGTTCACAGTTCACAGTTCACAGTTCACAGTTCACAATTCACACTTCACACTTCACACTTCACAGTTCACAGTTCACAGTTCACAGTTCACAGTTCACAGTTCACAGTTCACAGTTCACAGTTCACAGTTCACAGTTCACAGTTCACAGTTCACAGTTCACAGTTCACAGTTCACAGTTCACAGTTCACAGTTCACAGTTCACAGTTCACAGTTCACAGTTCACAGTTCACAGTTCACAGTTCACAGTTCACAGTTCACAGTTCACAGTTCACAGTTCACAGTTCACAGTTCACAGTTCACAGTTCACAGTTCACAGTTCACAGTTCACAGTTCACAGTTCACAGTTCACAGTTCACAGTTCACAGTTCACAGTTCACAGTTCACAGTTCACAGTTCACAGTTCACAGTTCACAGTTCACAGTTCACAGTTCACAGTTCACAGTTCACAGTTCACAGTTCACAGTTCACAGTTCACAGTTCACAGTTCACAGTTCACAGTTCACAGTTCACAGTTCACAGTTCACAGTTCACAGTTCACAGTTCACAGTTCACAGTTCACAGTTCACAGTTCACAGTTCACAGTTCACAGTTCACAGTTCACAGTTCACAGTTCACAGTTCACAATTTGCAGTGCACACTTCAAAGTTCACAGCTCGCAGTTCACAGTTCACAGTTCACAGTTCACAGTTCACAGTTCACAGTTCACAGTTCACAGTTCACAGTTCACAGTTCACAGTTCACAGTTCACAGTTCACAGTTCACAGTTCACAGTTCACAGTTCACAGTTCACAGTTCACAGTTCACAGTTCACAGTTCACAGTTCACAGTTCACAGTTCAGAGTTCACAATTCACAGTTCACAGTTCACTGTTCACAAATCGCAGTTCACAGTTCACAGTTCACACTTCACAGTTCACACTTCACAGTTCACAGTTCACAGTTCACAGTTCACAGTTCACAGTTCACAGTACACAGTTCACAGATCACAGTTCACAGTTCACAGTTCACAGTTCACAGTTCACAGTTCACAGTTCACAGTTCACAGTTCACAGTTCACAGTTCACAGTTCATAGTTCATAAGTTCACAGTCCACAGTTCACAGTTCACAGTTCACAGTTCACAGTTCACAGTTCACACTTCACAGTCCACAGTTCACAGTTCACAGTGCACCCTTCTCAGTTCACAGCTCACAGTTTCCAGTTCACAGTTAACAGTTCACAGTTCACAATCCGCCGTTCACAGTTCACAATTTGCAGTGCACACTTCAAAGTTCACAGCTCGCAGTTCACAGTTCACAGTTCACTGTTCACAGTTCACAGTTCACAGTTCACAGTTCACAGTTCACAGTTCACAGTTCACAGTTCACAATTCACACTTCACACTTCACACTTCACAGTTCACAGTTCACAGTTCACAGTTCACAGTTCACAGTTCACAGTTCACAGTTCACAGTTCACAGTTCACAGTTCACAGTTCACAGTTCACAGTTCACAGTTCACAGTTCACAGTTCACAGTTCACAGTTCACAGTTCACAGTTCACAGTTCACAGTTCACAGTTCACAGTTCACAGTTCACAGTTCACAGTTCACAGTTCACAGTTCACAGTTCACAGTTCACAGTTCACAGTTCACAGTTCACAGTTCACAGTTCACAGTTCACAGTTCACAGTTCACAGTTCACAGTTCACAGTTCACAGTTCACAGTTCACAGTTCACAGTTCACAGTTCACAGTTCACAGTTCACAGTTCACAGTTCACAGTTCACAGTTCACAGTTCACAGTTCACAGTTCACAGTTCACAGTTCACAGTTCACAGTTCACAGTTCACAGTTCACAGTTCACAGTTCACAGTTCACAGTTCACAGTTCACAATTTGCAGTGCACACTTCAAAGTTCACAGCTCGCAGTTCACAGTTCACAGTTCACAGTTCACAGTTCACAGTTCACAGTTCACAGTTCACAGTTCACAGTTCACAGTTCACAGATCACAGATCACAGTTCACAGTTCACAGTTCACAGTTCACAGTTCACAGTTCACAGTTCACAGTTCACAGTTCACAGTTCACTGTTCACAAATCGCAGTTCACAGTTCACAGTTCACAGCTCACAGTTCACACTTCACAGTTCACAGTTCACAGTTCACAGTTCACAGTTCACAGTTCACAGTTCACAGTTCACAGTTCACAGTTCACAGTTCACAGTTCACAGTTCACAGTTCACAGTTCACAGTTCACAGTTCACAGTTCACAGTTCACAGTTCACAGTTCACAGTTCACAGTTCACAGTTCACAGTTCACAGTTCACAGTTCACAGTTCACAGTTCACAGTTCACAGTTCACACTTCACAGTTCACAGTTCACAGTGCACCCTTCTTAGTTCACAGCTCACAGTTCCCAGTTCACAGTTAACAGTTCACAGTTCACAATCCGCCGTTCACAGTTCACAATTTGCAGTGCACACTTCAAAGTTCACAGCTCGCAGTTCACAGTTCACAGTTCACAGTTCACAGTTCACAGTTCACAGTTCACAGTTCACAGTTCACAGTTCACAGTTCACAGTTCACAGTTCACAGTTCACAGTTCACAGTTCACAGTTCACAGTTCAGAGTTCACAATTCACAGTTCACAGTTCACTGTTCACAAATCGCAGTTCACAGTTCACAGTTCACACTTCACAGTTCACACTTCACAGTTCACAGTTCACAGTTCACAGTTCACAGTTCACAGTACACAGTTCACAGATCACAGTTCACAGTTCACAGTTCACAGTTCACAGTTCACAGTTCACAGTTCACAGTTCACAGTTCACAGTTCACAGTTCATAGTTCATAAGTTCACAGTCCACAGTTCACAGTTCACAGTTCACAGTTCACAGTTCACAGTTCACACTTCACAGTCCACAGTTCACAGTTCACAGTGCACCCTTCTCAGTTCACAGTTCACAGTTCACAGTTCACAGTTCACAGTTCACAGTTCACAGTTCACAGTTCACAGTTCACAGTTCACAGTTCACAGTTCACAGTTCACAGTTCACAGTTCACACTTCACAGTCCACAGTTCACAGTTCACAGTGCACCCTTCTCAGTTCACAGTTCACAGTTCACAGTTCACAGTTCACAGTTCACAGTTCACAGTTCACAGTTCACAGTTCACAGTTCACAGTTCACAGTTCACAGTTCACAGTTCACAGTTCACAGTTCACAGTTCACAGTTCACAGTTCACAGTTCACAGTTCACAGTTCACAGTTCACAGTTCACAGTTCACAGTTCACAGTTCACAGTTCACAGTTCACAGTTCACTGTTCACAAATCGCAGTTCACAGTTCACAGTTCACAGCTCACAGTTCACACTTCACAGTTCACAGTTCACAGTTCACAGTTCACAGTTCACAGTTCACAGTTCACAGTTCACACTTCACAGTTCACAGTTCACAGTGCACCCTTCTTAGTTCACAGCTCACAGTTCCCAGTTCACAGTTAACAGTTCACAGTTCACAATCCGCCGTTCACAGTTCACAATTTGCAGTGCACACTTCAAAGTTCACAGCTCGCAGTTCACAGTTCACAGTTCACAGTTCACAGTTCACAGTTCACAGTTCACAGTTCACAGTTCACAGTTCACAGTTCACACTTCACAGTCCACAGTTCACAGTTCACAGTGCACCCTTCTCAGTTCACAGTTCACAGTTCACAGTTCACAGTTCACAGTTCACAGTTCACAGTTCACAGTTCACAGTTCACAGTTCACAGTTCACAGTTCACTGTTCACAAATCGCAGTTCACAGTTCACAGTTCACAGCTCACAGTTCACACTTCACAGTTCACAGTTCACAGTTCACAGTTCACAGTTCACAGTTCACAGTTCACAGTTCACAGTTCACACTTCACAGTTCACAGTTCACAGTGCACCCTTCTTAGTTCACAGCTCACAGTTCCCAGTTCACAGTTAACAGTTCACAGTTCACAATCCGCCGTTCACAGTTCACAATTTGCAGTGCACACTTCAAAGTTCACAGCTCGCAGTTCACAGTTCACAGTTCACAGTTCACAGTTCACAGTTCACAGTTCACAGTTCACAGTTCACACTTCACAGTCCACAGTTCACAGTTCACAGTGCACCCTTCTCAGTTCACAGTTCACAGTTCACAGTTCACAGTTCACAGTTCACAGTTCACAGTTCACAGTTCACAGTTCACAGTTCACAGGTCACAGTTCACAGTTCACAGTTCACAGTTCACAGTTCACAGTTCACAGTTCACAGTTCACAGTTCACAATTCACAGTTCACAGTTCACTGTTCACAAATCGCAGTTCACAGTTCACAGTTCACACTTCACAGTTCACACTTCACAGTTCACAGTTCACAGTTCACAGTTCACAGTTCACAGTACACAGTTCACAGATCACAGTTCACAGTTCACAGTTCACAGTTCACAGTTCACAGTTCACAGTTCACAGTTCACAGTTCACAGTTCACAGTTCACAGTTCATAGTTCATAAGTTCACAGTCCACAGTTCACAGTTCACAGTTCACAGTTCACAGTTCACAGTTCACACTTCACAGTCCACAGTTCACAGTTCACAGTGCACCCTTCTCAGTTCACAGCTCACAGTTTCCAGTTCACAGTTAACAGTTCACAGTTCACAATCCGCCGTTCACAGTTCACAATTTGCAGTGCACACTTCAAAGTTCACAGCTCGCAGTTCACAGTTCACAGTTCACTGTTCACAGTTCACAGTTCACAGTTCACAGTTCACAGTTCACAGTTCACAGTTCACAGTTCACAGTTCACAATTCACACTTCACACTTCACACTTCACAGTTCACAGTTCACAGTTCACAGTTCACAGTTCACAGTTCACAGTCCACAGTTCACAGTTCACAGTGCACCCTTCTTAGTTCACAGCTCACAGTTCCCAGTTCACAGTTAACAGTTCACAGTTCACAATCCGCCGTTCACAGTTCACAGTTCACAGTTCACAGTTCACAGTTCACAGTTCACAGTTCACAGTTCACAGTTCACAGTTCACAGTTCACAGTTCACAGTTCACAGTTCACAGTTCACAGATCACAGATCACAGTTCACAGTTCACAGTTCACAGTTCACAGTTCACAGTTCACAGTTCACAGTTCACAGTTCACAGTTCACTGTTCACAAATCGCAGTTCACAGTTCACAGTTCACAGCTCACAGTTCACACTTCACAGTTCACAGTTCACAGTTCACAGTTCACAGTTCACAGTTCACAGTTCACAGTTCACAGTTCACAGTTCACAGTTCACAGTTCACAGTTCACAGTTCACAGTTCACAGTTCACAGTTCACAGTTCACAGTTCACAGTTCACAGTTCACAGTTCACAGTTCACAGTTCACAGTTCACAGTTCACAGTTCACAGTTCACAGTTCACAGTTCACACTTCACAGTTCACAGTTCACAGTGCACCCTTCTTAGTTCACAGCTCACAGTTCCCAGTTCACAGTTAACAGTTCACAGTTCACAATCCGCCGTTCACAGTTCACAATTTGCAGTGCACACTTCAAAGTTCACAGCTCGCAGTTCACAGTTCACAGTTCACAGTTCACAGTTCACAGTTCACAGTTCACAGTTCACAGTTCACAGTTCACAGTTCACAGTTCACAGTTCACAGTTCACAGTTCACAGTTCACAGTTCACAGTTCAGAGTTCACAATTCACAGTTCACAGTTCACTGTTCACAAATCGCAGTTCACAGTTCACAGTTCACACTTCACAGTTCACACTTCACAGTTCACAGTTCACAGTTCACAGTTCACAGTTCACAGTTCACAGTTCACAGTACACAGTTCACAGATCACAGTTCACAGTTCACACTTCACAGTTCACAGTTCACAGTTCACAGTTCACAGTTCACAGTTCACAGTTCACAGTTCACAGTTCACAGTTCACAGTTCACAGTTCACAGTTCACAGTTCACAGTTCACAGTTCACAGTTCACAGTTCACAGTTCACAGTTCACAGTTCACAGTTCACAGTTCACAGTTCACAGTTCACAGTTCACAGTTCACAGTTCACAGTTCACAGTTCACAGTTCACAGTTCACAGTTCACAGTTCACAGTTCACAGTTCACAGTTCACAGTTCACAGTTCACAGTTCACAGTTCACAGTTCACAGTTCACAGTTCACAGTTCACAGTTCACAGTTCACAGTTCACAGTTCACAGTTCACAGCTCGCAGTTCACAGTTCACAGTTCACAGTTCACAGTTCACAGCTCGCAGTTCACAGCTCGCAGTTCACAGTTCACAGTTCACAGTTCACAGTTCACAGTTCACAGTTCACAGTTCACAGTTCACTGTTCACAAATCGCAGTTCACAGTTCACATTTCACAGTTCACAGTACACAGTTCACAGTTCACAGTTCACAGTTCACAGTTCACAGTTCACAGTTCACAGTTCACAGTTCACAGTTCACAGTTCACAGTTCACAGTTCACAGTTCACAGTTCACAGTTCACAGTTCACAGTTCACAGTTCACAGTTCACAGTTCACAGTTCACAGTTCACAGTTCACAGTTCACAGTTCACAGTTCACAGTTCACAGTTCACAGTTCACAGTTCACAGTTCACAGTTCACAGTTCACAGTTCACAGTTCACAGTTCACAGTTCACAGTTCACAGTTCACAGTTCACAGTTCACAGTTCACAGTTCACAGTTCACAGTTCACAGTTCACAGTTCACAGTTCACAGTTCACAGTTCACAGTTCACAGTTCACAGTTCACAGTTCACAGTTCACAGTTCACAGTTCACAGTTCACAGTTCACAGTTCACAGTTCACAGTTCACAGTTCACAGTTCACAGTTCACAGTTCACAGTTCACAGTTCACAGTTCACAGTTCACAGTTCACAGTTCACAGTTCACAGTTCACAGTTCACAGTTCACAGTTCACAGTTCACAGTTCACAGTTCACAGTTCACAGTTCACAGTTCACAGTTCACAGTTCACAGTTCACAGTTCACAGTTCACAGTTCACAGTTCACAGTTCACAGTTCACAGTTCACAGTTCACAGTTCACAGTTCACAGTTCACAGTTCACAGTTCACAGTTCACACTTCACAGTTCACAGTTCACAGTGCACCCTTCTTAGTTCACAGCTCACAGTTCCCAGTTCACAGTTCACAGTTAACAGTTCACAGTTCACAATCCGCCGTTCACAGTTCACAATTTGCAGGGCACACTTCAAAGTTCACAGCTCGCAGTTCACAGTTCACAGTTCACAGTTCACAGTTCACAGTTCACAGTTCACAGTTCACAGTTCACAGTTCACAGTTCACAGTTCACAGTTCACAGTTCACAGTTCACAGTTCACAGTTCACAGTTCACAGTTCACAGTTCACAGTTCACAGTTCACTGTTCACAAATCGCAGTTCACAGTTCACAGTTCACACTTCACAGTTCACACTTCACAGTTCACAGTTCACAGTTCACAGTTCACAGTTCACAGTTCACAGTTCACAGTTCACAGTTCACAGTTCACAGTTCACAGTTCACAGTTCACAGTTCACAGTTCACAGTTCACAGTTCACAGTTCACAGTTCACAGTTCACAGTTCACAGTTCACAGTTCACAGTTCACAGTTCACAGTTCACAGTTCACAGTTCACAGTTCACAGTTCACAGTTCACAGTTCACAGTTCACACTTCACAGTTCACAGTTCACAGTTCACAGTTCACAGTTCACAGTTCACAGTTCACAGTTCACAGTTCACAGTTCACAGTTCACAGTTCACAGTTCACAGTTCACAGTTCACAGTTCACAGTTCACAGTTCACAGTTCACAGTTCACAGTTCACAGTTCACAGTTCACAGTTCACAGTTCACAGTTCACAGTTCACAGTTCACAGTTCACAGTTCACAGTTCACAGTTCACAGTTCACAGTTCACAGTTCACAGTTCACAGTTCACAGTTCACAGTTCACAGTTCACAGTTCACAGTTCACAGTTCACAGTTCACAGTTCACAGTTCACAGTTCACAGTTCACAGTTCACAGTTCACAGTTCACAGTTCACAGTTCACAGTTCACAGTTCACAGTTCACAGTTCACAGTTCACAGTTCACAGTTCACAGTTCACAGTTCACAGTTCACAGTTCACAGTTCACAGTTCACAGTTCACAGTTCACAGTTCACAGTTCACAGTTCACAGTTCACAGTTCACAGTTCACAGTTCACAGTTCACAGTTCACAGTTCACAGTTCACAGTTCACAGTTCACAGTTCACAGTTCACAGTTCACAGTTCACAGTTCACAGTTCACAGTTCACAGTTCACAGTTCACAGTTCACAGTTCACAGTTCACAGTTCACAGTTCACAGTTCACAGTTCACAGTTCACAGTTCACAGTTCACAGTTCACAGTTCACAGTTCACAGTTCACAGTTCACAGTTCACAGTTCACAGTTCACAGCTCACAGTTCACAGTTCACAGTTCACAGTTCACAGTTCACAGTTCACAGTTCACAGTTCACAGTTCACAGTTCACAGTTCACAGTTCACAGTTCACAGTTCACAGTTCACAGTTCACAGTTCACAGTTCACAGTTCACAGTTCACAGTTCACAGTTCACAGTTCACAGTTCACAGCTCACAGTTCACAGTTCACAGTTCACAGTTCACAGTTCACAGTTCACAGTTCACAGTTCACAGTTCACAATTTGCACTGCACACTTCAAAGTTCACAGCTCGCAGTTCACAGCTCGCAGTTCACAGTTCACAGTTCACACTTCACAGTTCACAGTTCACAGTTCACAGTTCACTGTTCACAAATCGCAGTTCACAGTTCACAGTTCACAGTTCACAGTTCACAGTTCACAGTTCACAGTTCACAGTTCACAGTTCACAGTTCACAGTTCACACTTCACAGTTCACAGTTCACAGTGCACCCTTCTTAGTTCACAGCTCACAGTTCCCAGTTCACAGTTAACAGTTCACAGTTCACAATCCGCCGTTCACAGTTCACAATTTGCAGTGCACACTTCAAAGTTCACAGCTCGCAGTTCACAGTTCACAGTTCACAGTTCACAGTTCACAGTTCACAGTTCACAGTTCACAGTTCACAGTTCACAGTTCACAGTTCACAGTTCACAGTTCACAGTTCACAGTTCACAGTTCACAGTTCACAGTTCACAGTTCACAGTTCACAGTTCACAATTTGCAGTGCACACTTCAAAGTTCACAGCTCGCAGTTCACAGCTCTCAGTTCACAGTTCACACTTCACAGTTCACAGTTCACAGTTCACAGTTCACAGTTCACACTTCACAGTTCACAGTTCACTGTTCACAAATCGCAGTTCACAGTTCACAGTTCACACTTCACAGTTCACAGTTCACAGTTCACAGTTCACAGTTCACAGTTCACAGTTCACAGTTCACAGTTCACAGTTCACAGTTCACAGTTCACACTTCACAGTTCACAGTTCACAGTTCACAGTTCACAGTTCACAGTTCACAGTTCACAGTTCACAGTTCACAGTTCACAGTTCACAGTTCACAGTTCACAGTTCACAGTTCACAGTTCACAGTTCACAGTTCACAGTTCACAGTTCACAGTTCACAGTTCACAGTTCACAGTTCACAGTTCACAGTTCACAGTTCACAGTTCACAGTTCACAGTTCACAGTTCACAGTTCACAGTTCACAGTTCACAGTTCACAGTTCACAGTTCACAGTTCACAGTTCACAGTTCACAGTTCACAGTTCACAGTTCACAGTTCACAGTTCACAGTTCACAGTTCACAGTTCACAGTTCACAGTTCACAGTTCACAGTTCACAGTTCACAGTTCACAGTTCACAGTTCACAGTTCACAGTTCACAGTTCACAGTTCACAGTTCACAGTTCACAGTTCACAGTTCACAGTTCACAGTTCACAGTTCACAGTTCACAGTTCACAGTTCACAGCTCACAGTTCACAGTTCACAGTTCACAGTTCACAGTTCACAGTTCACAGTTCACAGTTCACAGTTCACAGTTCACAGCTCACAGTTCACAGTTCACAGTTCACAGTTCACAGTTCACAGTTCACAGTTCACAATTTGCACTGCACACTTCAAAGTTCACAGCTCGCAGTTCACAGCTCGCAGTTCACAGTTCACAGTTCACACTTCACAGTTCACAGTTCACAGTTCACAGTTCACTGTTCACAAATCGCAGTTCACAGTTCACAGTTCACAGTTCACAGTTCACAGCTCGCAGTTCACAGCTCGCAGTTCACAGTTCACAGTTCACACTTCACAGTTCACAGTTCACAGTTCACAGTTCACTGTTCACAAATCGCAGTTCACAGTTCACAGTTCACACTTCACAGTTCACACTTCACAGTTCACACTTCACAGTTCACACTTCACAGTTCACAGTTCACAGTTCACAGTTCACAGTTCACAGTTCACAGTTCACAGTTCACAGTTCACAGTTCACAGTTCACAGTTCACAGTTCACAGTTCACAGTTCACAGTTCACAGTTCACAGTTCACAGTTCACAGTTCACAGTTCACAGTTCACAGTTCACAGTTCACAGTTCACAGTTCACAGTTCACAGTTCACAGTTCACAGTTCACAGTTCACAGTTCACAGTTCACAGTTCACAGTTCACAGTTCACAGTTCACAGTTCACAGCTCACAGCTCACAGCTCACAGCTCACAGTTCACAGTTCACAGTTCACAGTTCACAGTTCACAGTTCACAGTTCACAGTTCACAGTTCACAGTTCACAGTTCACAGTTCACAGTTCACAGTTCACAGTTCACAGTTCACAGTTCACAGATCACAGTTCACAGTTCACAGTTCACAGTTCACAGTTCACAGTTCACAGTTCACAGTTCACAGTTCACAGTTCACAGTTCACAGTTCACAGTTCACAGTTCACAGTTCACAGTTCACAGTTCACAGTTCACAGTTCACAGTTCACAGCTCACAGCTCACAGTTCACAGTTCACAGCTCACAGTTCACAGCTCACAGTTCACAGTTCACAGTTCACAGTTCACAGTTCACAGTTCACAGTTCACAGTTCACAGTTCACAGTTCACAGTTCACAGTTCACAGTTCACAGTTCACAGTTCACAGTTCACAGTTCACAGTTCACAGTTCACAGTTCACAGTTCACAGTTCACAGTTCACAGTTCACAGTTCACAGTTCACAGTTCACAGTTCACAGTTCACAGTTCACAGTTCACAGTTCACAGTTCACAGTTCACAGTTCACAGTTCACAGTTCACAGTTCACAGTTCACAGTTCACAGTTCACAGTTCACAGTTCACAGTTCACAGTTCACAGTTCACAGTTCACAGTTCACAGTTCACAGTTCACAGTTCACAGTTCACAGTTCACAGTTCACAGTTCACAGTTCACAGTTCACAGTTCACAGTTCACAGTTCACAGTTCACAGTTCACAGTTCACAGTTCACAGTTCACAGTTCACAGTTCACAGTTCACAGTTCACAGTTCACAGTTCACAGTTCACAGTTCACAGTTCACAGTTCACAGTTCACAGTTCACAGTTCACAGTTCACAGTTCACAGTTCACAGTTCACAGTTCACAGTTCACAGTTCACAGTTCACAGTTCACAGTTCACAGTTCACAGTTCACAGTTCACAGTTCACAGTTCACAGTTCACAGTTCACAGTTCACAGTTCACAGTTCACAGTTCACAGTTCACAGTTCACAGTTCACAGTTCACAGTTCACAGTTCACAGTTCACAGTTCACAGTTCACAGTTCACAGTTCACAGTTCACAGTTCACAGTTCACAGTTCACAGTTCACAGTTCACAGTTCACAGTTCACAGTTCACAGTTCACAGTTCACAGTTCACAGTTCACAGTTCACAGTTCACAGTTCACAGTTCACAGTTCACAGTTCACAGTTCACAGTTCACAGTTCACAGTTCACAGTTCACAGTTCACAGTTCACAGTTCACAGTTCACAGTTCACAGGTCACAGTTCACAGTTCACAGTTCACAGTTCACAGTTCACAGTTCACAGTTCACAGTTCACAGTTCACGGTTCACAGTTCACAGTTCACAGTTCACAGTTCACAGTTCACAGTTCACAGCTCACAGGTCACAGTTCACAGTTCACAGATCACAGATCACAGTTCACAGTTCACACTTCACAGTTCACAGTTCACAGTTCACAATCCGCCGTTCACAGTTCACAATTTGCAGTGCACACTTCAAAGTTCACAGCTCGCAGTTCACAGTTCACAGTTCACACTTCACAGTTCACAGTTCACAGTTCACTGTTCACAAATCGCAGTTCACAGTTCACAGTTCACACTTCACAGTTCACACTTCACAGTTCACAGTTCACAGTTCACAGTTCACAGTTCACAGTTCACAGTTCACAGTTCACAGATCACAGTTCACAGTTCACAGCTCACAGTTCACAGTTCACAGTTCACAGTTCACAGTTCACAGTTCACAGTTCACAGTTCACAGTTCACAGTTCACAGTTCACAGTTCACAGTTCACAGTTCACAGTTCACAGTTCACAGTTCACAGTTCACAGTTCACAGTTCACACTTCACAGTTCACAGTTCACAGTTCACAGTTCACAGTTCACAGTTCACACTTCACAGTCCACAGTTCACAGTTCACAGTGCACCCTTCTTAGTTCACAGCTCACAGTTCCCAGTTCACAGTTAACAGTTCACAGTTCACAATCCGCCGTTCACAGTTCACAATTTGCAGTGCACACTTCAAAGTTCACAGCTCGCAGTTCACAGTTCACAGTTCACAGTTCACAGTTCACAGTTCACAGTACACAGTTCACAGTTCACAGTTCACAGTTCACAGTTCACAGTTCACAGTTCACAGTTCACAGTTCACAGTTCACAATTCACAGTTCACAGTTCACAGTTCACAGTTCACACTTCACAGTTCACACTTCACAGTTCACAGTTCACAGTTCACAGTTCACAGTTCACAGTTCACAGTTCACAGTTCACAGTTCACAGTTCACAGTTCACAGTTCACAGTTCACAGTTCACAGTTCACAGTTCACAGTTCACAGTTCACAGTTCACAGTTCACAGTTCACAGTTCACAGTTCACAGTTCACAGTTCACAGTTCACAGTTCACAGTTCACAGTTCACAGTTCACAGTTCACAGTTCACAGTTCACAGTTCACAGTTCACAGTTCACAGTTCACAGTTCACAGTTCACAGTTCACAGTTCACAGTTCACAGTTCACTGTTCACAAATCGCAGTTCACAGTTCACAGTTCACAGCTCACAGTTCACAATTCACAGTTCACAGTTCACAGTTCACAGTTCACAATTTGCAGTGCACACTTCAAAGTTCACAGCTCGCAGTTCACAGTTCACAGTTCACACTTCACAGTTCACAGTTCACAGTTCACTGTTCACAAATCGCAGTTCACAGTTCACAGTTCACACTTCACAGTTCACACTTCACAGTTCACAGTTCACAGTTCACAGTTCACAGTTCACAGTTCACAGATCACAGTTCACAGTTCACAGTTCACAGTTCACAGTTCACAGTTCACAGTTCACAGTTCACACTTCACAGTCCACAGTTCACAGTTCACAGTGCACCCTTCTTAGTTCACAGCTCACAGTTCCCAGTTCACAGTTAACAGTTCACAGTTCACACTTCACACTTCACAGTTCACACTTCACAGTTCACAGTTCACAGTTCACAGTTCACAGTTCACAGTTCACAGTTCACAGTTCACAGTTCACAGTTCACAGTTCACAGTTCACAGTTCACAGTTCACAGTTCACAGTTCACAGTTCACAGTTCACAGTTCACAGTTCACAGTTCACAGTTCACAGTTCACAGTTCACAGTTCACAGTTCACAGTTCACAGTTCACAGTTCACAGTTCACAGTTCACAGTTCACAGTTCACAGTTCACAGTTCACAGTTCACAGTTCACAGTTCACAGTTCACAGTTCACAGTTCACAGTTCACAGTTCACAGTTCACAGTTCACAGTTCACAGTTCACAGTTCACAGTTCACAGTTCACAGTTCACAGTTCACAGTTCACAGTTCACAGTTCACAGTTCACAGTTCACAGTTCACAGTTCACAGTTCACAGTTCACAGTTCACAGTTCACAGTTCACAGTTCACAGTTCACAGTTCACAGTTCACAGTTCACAGTTCACAGTTCACAGTTCACAGTTCACAGTTCACAGTTCACAGTTCACAGTTCACAGTTCACAGTTCACAGTTCACAGTTCACAGTTCACAGTTCACAGTTCACAGTTCACAGTTCACAGTTCACAGTTCACAGTTCACAGTTCACAGTTCACAGTTCACAGTTCACAGTTCACAGTTCACAGTTCACAGTTCACAGTTCACAGTTCACAGTTCACAGTTCACAGCTCACAGTTCACAGTTCACAGTTCACAGTTCACAGTTCACAGCTCACAGTTCACACTTCACAGTTCACACTTCACAGTTCACAGTTCACAGTTCACAGTTCACAGTTCACAGTTCACAGTTCACAGTTCACAGTTCACAGTTCACAGTTCACAGTTCACAGTTCACAGTTCACAGTTCACAGTTCACAGTTCACAGTTCACAGTTCACAGTTCACAGTTCACAGTTCACAGTTCACAGTTCACAGTTCACAGTTCACAGTTCACAGTTCACAGTTCACAGTTCACAGTTCACAGTTCACAGTTCACAGTTCACAGTTCACAGTTCACAGTTCACAGTTCACAGTTCACAGTTCACAGTTCACAGTTCACAGTTCACAGTTCACAGTTCACAGTTCACAGTTCACAGTTCACAGTTCACAGTTCACAGTTCACAGTTCACAGTTCACAGTTCACAGTTCACAGTTCACAGTTCACAGTTCACAGTTCACACTTCACACTTCACAGTTCACAGTGCACCCTTCTTAGTTCACAGCTCACAGTTCCCAGTTCACAGTTAACAGTTCACAGTTCACAATCCGCCGTTCACAGTTCACAATTTGCAGTGCACACTTCAAAGTTCACAGCTCGCAGTTCACAGTTCACAGTTCACAGTTCACAGTTCACAGTTCACAGTTCACAGTTCACAGTTCACAGTTCACAGTTCACAGTTCACAGTTCACAGTTCACAGTTCACAGTTCACAGTTCACAGTTCAGAGTTCACAATTCACAGTTCACAGTTCACTTTTCACAAATCGCAGTTCACAGTTCACAGTTCACACTTCACAGTTCACACTTCACAGTTCACAGTTCACAGTTCACAGTTCACAGTTCACAGTACACAGTTCACAGATCACAGTTCACAGTTCACAGTTCACAGTTCACAGTTCACAGTTCACAGTTCACAGTTCACAGTTCACAGTTCACAGTTCACAGTTCATAGTTCATAAGTTCACAGTTCACAGTTCACAGTTCACAGTTCACAGTTCACAGTTCACAGTTCACAGTTCACAGCTCACAGTTCACAGTTCACAGTTCACAGTTCACAGTTCACAGTTCACAGTTCACAGTTCACAATTTGCACTGCACACTTCAAAGTTCACAGCTCGCAGTTCACAGCTCGCAGTTCACAGTTCACAGTTCACACTTCACAGTTCACAGTTCACAGTTCACAGTTCACTGTTCACAAATCGCAGTTCACAAATCGCAGTTCACAGTTCACAGTTCACACTTCACAGTTCACACTTCACAGTTCACACTTCACAGTTCACAGTTCACAGTTCACAGTTCACAGTTCACAGTTCACAGTTCACAGTTCACAGTTCACAGTTCACAGTTCACAGTTCACAGTTCACAGTTCACAGTTCACAGTTCACAGTTCACAGTTCACAGTTCACAGTTCACAGTTCACAGTTCACAGTTCACAGTTCACAGTTCACAGTTCACAGTTCACAGTTCACAGTTCACAGTTCACAGTTCACAGTTCACAGTTCACAGTTCACAGTTCACAGTTCACAGTTCACAGTTCACAGTTCACAGTTCACAGTTCACAGTTCACAGTTCACAGTTCACAGTTCACAGTTCACAGTTCACAGTTCACAGTTCACAGTTCACAGTTCACAGTTCACAGTTCACAGTTCACAGTTCACAGTTCACAGTTCACAGTTCACAGTTCACAGTTCACAGTTCACAGTTCACACTTCACAGTTCACAGTTCACAGTTCACAGTTCACAGTTCACAGTTCATAGTTCATAAGTTCACAGTCCACAGTTCACAGTTCACAGTTCACAGTTCACAGTTCACAGTTCACACTTCACAGTCCACAGTTCACAGTTCACAGTGCACCCTTCTCAGTTGACAGCTCACAGTTTCCAGTTCACAGTTAACAGTTCACAGTTCACAATCCTCCGTTCACAGTTCACAATTTGCAGTGCACACTTCAAAGTTCACAGCTCGCAGTTCACAGTTCACAGTTCACTGTTCACAGTTCACAGTTCACAGTTCACAGTTCACAGTTCACAGTTCACAGTTCACAGTTCACAGTTCACAGTTCACAATTCACACTTCACACTTCACACTTCACAGTTCACAGTTCACAGTTCACAGTTCACAGTTCACAGTTCACAGTTCACAGTTCACAGTTCACAGTTCACAGTTCACAGTTCACAGTTCACAGTTCACAGTTCACAGTTCACAGTTCACAGTTCACAGTTCACAGTTCACAGTTCACAGTTCACAGTTCACAGTTCACAGTTCACAGTTCACAGTTCACAGTTCACAGTTCACAGTTCACAGTTCACAGTTCACAGTTCACAGTTCACAGTTCACAGTTCACAGTTCACAGTTCACAGTTCACAGTTCACAGTTCACAGTTCACAGTTCACAGTTCACAGTTCACAGTTCACAGTTCACAGTTCACAGTTCACAGTTCACAGTTCACAGTTCACAGTTCACAGTTCACAGTTCACAGTTCACAGTTCACAGTTCACAGTTCACAATTTGCAGTGCACACTTCAAAGTTCACAGCTCGCAGTTCACAGTTCACAGTTCACAGTTCACAGTTCACAGTTCACAGTTCACAGTTCACAGTTCACAGTTCACAGTTCACAGTTCACAGTTCACAGTTCACAGTTCACAGTTCACAGTTCACAGTTCACAGTTCACAGTTCACAGTTCACAGTTCACAGTTCAGAGTTCACAATTCACAGTTCACAATTCACAGTTCACAGTTCACTGTTCACAAATCGCAGTTCACAGTTCACAGTTCACACTTCACAGTTCACACTTCACAGTTCACAGTTCCCAGTTCACAGTTCACAGTTCACAGTACACAGTTCACAGATCACAGTTCACAGTTCACAGTTCACAGTTCACAGTTCACAGTTCACAGTTCACAGTTCACAGTTCACAGTTCACAGTTCACAGTTCATAGTTCATAAGTTCACAGTCCACAGTTCACAGTTCACAGTTCACAGTTCACAGTTCACAGTTCACACTTCACAGTCCACAGTTCACAGTTCACAGTGCACCCTTCTCAGTTCACAGCTCACAGTTTCCAGTTCACAGTTAACAGTTCACAGTTCACAATCCGCCGTTCACAGTTCACAATTTGCAGTGCACACTTCAAAGTTCACAGCTCGCAGTTCACAGTTCACAGTTCACTGTTCACAGTTCACAGTTCACAGTTCACAGTTCACAGTTCACAGTTCACAGTTCACAGTTCACAGTTCACAATTCACACTTCACACTTCACACTTCACAGTTCACAGTTCACAGTTCACAGTTCACAGTTCACAGTTCACAGTCCACAGTTCACAGTTCACAGTGCACCCTTCTTAGTTCACAGCTCACAGTTCCCAGTTCACAGTTAACAGTTCACAGTTCACAATCCGCCGTTCACAGTTCACAGTTCACAGTTCACAGTTCACAGTTCACAGTTCACAGTTCACAGTTCACAGTTCACAGTTCACAGTTCACAGTTCACAGTTCACAGTTCACAGTTCACAGATCACAGATCACAGTTCACAGTTCACAGTTCACAGTTCACAGTTCACAGTTCACAGTTCACAGTTCACAGTTCACTGTTCACAAATCGCAGTTCACAGTTCACAGTTCACAGCTCACAGTTCACACTTCACAGTTCCCAGTTCACAGTTAACAGTTCACAGTTCACAATCCGCCGTTCACAGTTCACAATTTGCAGTGCACACTTCAAAGTTCACAGCTCGCAGTTCACAGTTCACAGTTCACAGTTCACAGTTCACAGTTCACAGTTCACAGTTCACAGTTCACAGTTCACAGTTCACAGTTCACAGTTCACAGTTCACAGTTCACAGTTCACAGTTCACAGTTCACAGTTCACAGTTCACAGTTCACAGTTCAGCGTTCACAATTCACAGTTCACAGTTCACTGTTCACAAATCGCAGTTCACAGTTCACAGTTCACACTTCACAGTTCACACTTCACAGTTCACAGTTCACAGTTCACAGTTCACAGTTCACAGTACACAGTTCACAGATCACAGTTCACAGTTCACAGTTCACAGTTCACAGTTCACAGTTCACAGTTCACAGTTCACAGTTCACAGTTCACAGTTCACAGTTCATAGTTCATAAGTTCACAGTCCACAGTTCACAGTTCACAGTTCACAGTTCACAGTTCACAGTTCACACTTCACAGTCCACAGTTCACAGTTCACAGTGCACCCTTCTCAGTTCACAGTTCACAGTTCACAGTTCACAGTTCACAGTTCACAGTTCACAGTTCACAGTTCACAGTTCACAGTTCACAGTTCACAGTTCACAGTTCACAGTTCACAGTTCACAGTTCACAGTTCACAGTTCACAGTTCACAGTTCACAGTTCACAGTTCACAGTTCACAGTTCACAGTTCACAGTTCACACTTCACAGTCCACACTTCACAGTTCACAGTGCACCCTTCTCAGTTCACAGTTCACAGTTCACAGTTCACAGTTCACATTTCACAGTTCACAGTACACAGTTCACAGTTCACAGTTCACAGTTCACAGTTCACAGTTCACAGTTCACAGTTCACAGTTCACAGTTCACAGTTCACAGTTCACAGTTCACAGTTCACAGTTCACAGTTCACAGTTCACAGTTCACAGTTCACAGTTCACAGTTCACAGTTCACAGTTCACAGTTCACAGTTCACAGTTCACAGTTCACAGTTCACAGTTCACAGTTCACAGTTCACAGTTCACAGTTCACAGTTCACAGTTCACAGTTCACAGTTCACAGTTCACAGTTCACAGTTCACAGTTCACAGTTCACAGTTCACAGTTCACAGTTCACAGTTCACAGTTCACAGTTCACAGTTCACAGTTCACAGTTCACAGTTCACAGTTCACAGTTCACAGTTCACAGTTCACAGTTCACAGTTCACAGTTCACAGTTCACAGTTCACAGTTCACAGTTCACAGTTCACAGTTCACAGTTCACAGTTCACAGTTCACAGTTCACAGTTCACAGTTCACAGTTCACAGTTCACAGTTCACAGTTCACAGGTCACAGTTCACAGTTCACAGTTCACAGTTCACAGTTCACAGTTCACAGTTCACAGTTCACAGTTCACAGTTCACAGTTCACAGTTCACAGTTCACAGTTCACAGTTCACAGCTCACAGGTCACAGTTCACAGTTCACAGATCACAGATCACAGTTCACAGTTCACACTTCACAGTTCACAGTTCACAGTTCACAATCCGCCGTTCACAGTTCACAATTTGCAGTGCACACTTCAAAGTTCACAGCTCGCAGTTCACAGTTCACAGTTCACACTTCACAGTTCACAGTTCACAGTTCACTGTTCACAAATCGCAGTTCACAGTTCACAGTTCACACTTCACAGTTCACACTTCACAGTTCACAGTTCACAGTTCACAGTTCACAGTTCACAGTTCACAGTTCACAGTTCACAGATCACAGTTCACAGTTCACAGCTCACAGTTCACAGTTCACAGTTCACAGTTCACAGTTCACAGTTCACAGTTCACAGTTCACAGTTCACAGTTCACAGTTCACAGTTCACAGTTCACAGTTCACAGTTCACAGTTCACAGTTCACAGTTCACAGTTCACAGTTCACAGTTCACAGTTCACACTTCACAGTTCACAGTTCACAGTTCACAGTTCACAGTTCACAGTTCACAGTTCACACTTCACAGTCCACAGTTCACAGTTCACAGTGCACCCTTCTTAGTTCACAGCTCACAGTTCCCAGTTCACAGTTAACAGTTCACAGTTCACAATCCGCCGTTCACAGTTCACAATTTGCAGTGCACACTTCAAAGTTCACAGCTCGCAGTTCACAGTTCACAGTTCACAGTTCACAGTTCACAGTTCACAGTACACAGTTCACAGTTCACAGTTCACAGTTCACAGTTCACAGTTCACAATTCACAGTTCACAGTTCACAGTTCACAGTTCACAGTTCACACTTCACGGTTCACACTTCACAGTTCACAGTTCACAGTTCACAGTTCACAGTTCACAGTTCACAGTTCACAGTTCACAGTTCACAGTTCACAGTTCACAGTTCACAGTTCACAGTTCACAGTTCACAGTTCACAGTTCACAGTTCACAGTTCACAGTTCACAGTTCACAGTTCACAGTTCACAGTTCACAGTTCACAGTTCACAGTTCACAGTTCACAGTTCACAGTTCACAGTTCACAGTTCACAGTTCACAGTTCACAGTTCACAGTTCACAGTTCACAGTTCACAGTTCACAGTTCACAGTTCACAGTTCACAGTTCACAGTTCACAGTTCACAGTTCACAGTTCACAGTTCACAGTTCACAGTTCACAGTTCACAGTTCACAGTTCACAGTTCACAGTTCACAGTTCACAGTTCACAGTTCACAGTTCACAGTTCACAGTTCACAGTTCACAGTTCACAGTTCACAGTTCACAGTTCACAGTTCACTGTTCACAAATCGCAGTTCACAGTTCACAGTTCACAGCTCACAGTTCACAATTCACAGTTCACAGTTCACAGTTCACAGTTCACAATTTGCAGTGCACACTTCAAAGTTCACAGCTCGCAGTTCACAGTTCACAGTTCACACTTCACAGTTCACAGTTCACAGTTCACTGTTCACAAATCGCAGTTCACAGTTCACAGTTCACACTTCACAGTTCACACTTCACAGTTCACAGTTCACAGTTCACAGTTCACAGTTCACAGTTCACAGTTCACAGTTCACAGTTCACAGTTCACAGTTCACAGTTCACAGTTCACAGTTCACAGTTCACACTTCACAGTCCACAGTTCACAGTTCACAGTGCACCCTTCTTAGTTCACAGCTCACAGTTCCCAGTTCACAGTTAACAGTTCACAGTTCACAGTTCACAGTTCACAGTTCACAGTTCACAGTTCACAGTTCACAGTTCACAGTTCACAGTTCACAGTTCACAGTTCACAGTTCACAGTTCACTGTTCACAAATCGCAGTTCACAGTTCACAGTTCACACTTCACAGTTCACAGTTCACAGTTCACAGTTCACAGTTCACAGTTCACAGTTCACAGTTCACAGTTCACAGTTCACAGTTCACAGTTCACAGTTCACAGTTCACAGTTCACAGTTCACAGTTCACAGTTCACAGTTCACAGTTCACAGTTCACAGTTCACAGTTCACAGTTCACAGTTCACAGTTCACAGTTCACAGTTCACAGTTCACAGTTCACAGTTCACAGTTCACAGTTCACAGTTCACAGTTCACAGTTCACACTTCACAGTTCACAGTTCACAGTGCACCCTTCTTAGTTCACAGCTCACAGTTCCCAGTTCACAGTTAACAGTTCACAGTTCACAATCCGCCGTTCACAGTTCACAATTTGCAGTGCACACTTCAAAGTTCACAGCTCGCAGTTCACAGTTCACAGTTCACAGTTCACAGTTCACAGTTCACAGTTCACAGTTCACAGTTCACAGTTCACAGTTCACAGTTCACAGTTCACAGATCACAGTTCACAGTTCACAGTTCACAGTTCACAGTTCACAGTTCACAGTTCACAGTTCACAGTTCACAGTTCACAGTTCATAGTTCATAAGTTCACAGTTCACAGTTCACAGTTCACAGTTCACAGTTCACAGTTCACAGTTCACAGTTCACAGCTCACAGTTCACAGTTCACAGTTCACAGTTCACAGTTCACAGTTCACAGTTCACAGTTCACAATTTGCACTGCACACTTCAAAGTTCACAGCTCGCAGTTCACAGCTCGCAGTTCACAGTTCACAGTTCACACTTCACAGTTCACAGTTCACAGTTCACAGTTCACTGTTCACAAATCGCAGTTCACAGTTCACAGTTCACACTTCACAGTTCACACTTCACAGTTCACACTTCACAGTTCACACTTCACAGTTCACACTTCACAGTTCACACTTCACAGTTCACACTTCACAGTTCACACTTCACAGTTCACACTTCACAGTTCACACTTCACAGTTCACACTTCACAGTTCACAGTTCACACTTCACAGTTCACAGTTCACAGTTCACAGTTCACAGTTCACAGTTCACAGTTCACAGTTCACAGTTCACAGTTCACAGTTCACAGTTCACAGTTCACAGTTCACAGTTCACAGTTCACAGTTCACAGTTCACAGTTCACAGTTCACAGTTCACAGTTCACAGTTCACAGTTCACAGTTCACAGTTCACAGTTCACAGTTCACAGTTCACAGTTCACAGTTCACAGTTCACAGTTCACAGTTCACAGTTCACAGTACACAGTTCACAGATCACAGTTCACAGTTCACAGTTCACAGTTCACAGTTCACAGTTCACAGTTCACAGTTCACAGTTCACAGTTCACAGTTCACAGTTCACAGTTCACAGTTCACAGTTCACAGTTCACAGTTCACAGTTCACAGTTCACAGTTCACAGTTCACAGTTCACAGTTCACAGTTCACAGTTCACAGTTCACAGTTCACAGTTCACAGTTCACAGTTCACAGTTCACAGTTCACAGTTCACAGTTCACAGTTCACAGTTCACAGTTCACAGTTCACAGTTCACAGTTCACAGTTCACAGTTCACAGTTCACAGTTCACAGTTCATAGTTCATAAGTTCACAGTTCACAGTTCACAGTTCACAGTTCACAGTTCACACTTCACAGTCCACAGTTCACAGTTCACAGTGCACCCTTCTCAGTTCACAGCTCACAGTTTCCAGTTCACAGTTAACAGTTCACAGTTCACAATCCGCCGTTCACAGTTCACAATTTGCAGTGCACACTTCAAAGTTCACAGCTCGCAGTTCACAGTTCACAGTTCACTGTTCACAGTTCACAGTTCACAGTTCACAGTTCACAGTTCACAGTTCACAGTTCACAGTTCACAATTCACACTTCACACTTCACACTTCACAGTTCACAGTTCACAGTTCACAGTTCACAGTTCACAGTTCACAGTTCACAGTTCACAGTTCACAGTTCACAGTTCACAGTTCACAGTTCACAGTTCACAGTTCACAGTTCACAGTTCACAGTTCACAGTTCACAGTTCACAGTTCACAGTTCACAGTTCACAGTTCACAGTTCACAGTTCACAGTTCACAGTTCACAGTTCACAGTTCACAGTTCACAGTTCACAGTTCACAGTTCACAGTTCACAGTTCACAGTTCACAGTTCACAGTTCACAGTTCACAGTTCACAGTTCACAGTTCACAGTTCACAGTTCACAGTTCACAGTTCACAGTTCACAGTTCACAGTTCACAGTTCACAGTTCACAGTTCACAGTTCACAGTTCACAGTTCACAGTTCACAGTTCACAGTTCACAGTTCACAGTTCACAGTTCACAGTTCACAGTTCACAGTTCACAGTTCACAGTTCACAGTTCACAGTTCACAGTTCACAGTTCACAGTTCACAGTTCACAGTTCACAGTTCACAGTTCACAGTTCACAATTTGCAGTGCACAGTTCACAGTTCACAGTTCACAGTTCACAGTTCACAGTTCACAGTTCACAGTTCACAGTTCACAGTTCACAGTTCACAGTTCACAGTTCACAGTTCACAGTTCACAGCTCACAGTTCACAGTTCACAGTTCACAGTTCACAGTTCACAGTTCACAGTTCACAGTTCACAGTTCACAATTTGCACTGCACACTTCAAAGTTCACAGCTCGCAGTTCACAGCTCGCAGTTCACAGTTCACAGTTCACACTTCACAGTTCACAGTTCACAGTTCACAGTTCACTGTTCACAAATCGCAGTTCACAGTTCACAGTTCACACTTCACAGTTCACACTTCACAGTTCACACTTCACAGTTCACACTTCACAGTTCACACTTCACAGTTCACACTTCACAGTTCACACTTCACAGTTCACACTTCACAGTTCACACTTCACAGTTCACAGTTCACAGTTCACAGTTCACAGTTCACAGTTCACAGTTCACAGTTCACAGTTCACAGTTCACAGTTCACAGTTCACAGTTCACAGTTCACAGTTCACAGTTCACAGTTCACAGTTCACAGTTCACAGTTCACAGTTCACAGTTCACAGTTCACAGTTCACAGTTCACAGTTCACAGTTCACAGTTCACAGTTCACAGTTCACAGTTCACAGTTCACAGTTCACAGTTCACAGTTCACAGTTCACAGTTCACAGTTCACAGTTCACAGTTCACAGTTCACAGTTCACAGTTCACAGTTCACAGTTCACAGTTCACAGTTCACAGTTCACAGTTCACAGTTCACAGTTCACAGTTCACAGTTCACAGTTCACAGTTCACAGTTCACAGTTCACAGTTCACAGTTCACAGTTCACAGTTCACAGTTCACAGTTCACAGTTCACAGTTCACAGTTCACAGTTCACAGTTCACAGTTCACAGTTCACAGTTCACAGTTCACAGTTCACAGTTCACAGTTCACAGTTCACAGTTCACAGTTCACAGTTCACAGTTCACAGTTCACAGTTCACAGTTCACAGTTCATAGTTCATAAGTTCACAGTTCACAGTTCACAGTTCACAGTTCACAGTTCACACTTCACAGTCCACAGTTCACAGTTCACAGTGCACCCTTCTCAGTTCACAGCTCACAGTTTCCAGTTCACAGTTAACAGTTCACAGTTCACAATCCGCCGTTCACAGTTCACAATTTGCAGTGCACACTTCAAAGTTCACAGCTCGCAGTTCACAGTTCACAGTTCACTGTTCACAGTTCACAGTTCACAGTTCACAGTTCACAGTTCACAGTTCACAGTTCACAGTTCACAATTCACACTTCACACTTCACACTTCACAGTTCACAGTTCACAGTTCACAGTTCACAGTTCACAGTTCACAGTTCACAGTTCACAGTTCACAGTTCACAGTTCACAGTTCACAGTTCACAGTTCACAGTTCACAGTTCACAGTTCACAGTTCACAGTTCACAGTTCACAGTTCACAGTTCACAGTTCACAGTTCACAGTTCACAGTTCACAGTTCACAGTTCACAGTTCACAGTTCACAGTTCACAGTTCACAGTTCACAGTTCACAGTTCACAGTTCACAGTTCACAGTTCACAGTTCACAGTTCACAGTTCACAGTTCACAGTTCACAGTTCACAGTTCACAGTTCACAGTTCACAGTTCACAGTTCACAGTTCACAGTTCACAGTTCACAGTTCACAGTTCACAGTTCACAGTTCACAGTTCACAGTTCACAGTTCACAGTTCACAGTTCACAGTTCACAGTTCACAGTTCACAGTTCACAGTTCACAGTTCACAGTTCACAGTTCACAGTTCACAGTTCACAGTTCACAGTTCACAGTTCACAGTTCACAGTTCACAATTTGCAGTGCACACTTCAAAGTTCACAGCTCGCAGTTCACAGTTCACAGTTCACAGTTCACAGTTCACAGTTCACAGTTCACAGTTCACAGTTCACAGTTCACAGTTCACAGTTCACAGTTCACAGTTCACAGTTCACAGTTCACAGTTCACAGTTCACAGTTCACAGTTCACAGTTCACAGTTCACAGTTCAGAGTTCACAATTCACAGTTCACAGTTCACTGTTCACAAATCGCAGTTCACAGTTCACAGTTCACACTTCACAGTTCACACTTCACAGTTCACAGTTCACAGTTCACAGTTCACAGTTCACAGTACACAGTTCACAGATCACAGTTCACAGTTCACAGTTCACAGTTCACAGTTCACAGTTCACAGTTCACAGTTCACAGTTCACAGTTCACAGTTCACAGTTCATAGTTCATAAGTTCACAGTCCACAGTTCACAGTTCACAGTTCACAGTTCACAGTTCACAGTTCACACTTCACAGTCCACAGTTCACAGTTCACAGTGCACCCTTCTCAGTTCACAGCTCACAGTTTCCAGTTCACAGTTAACAGTTCACAGTTCACAATCCGCCGTTCACAGTTCACAATTTGCAGTGCACACTTCAAAGTTCACAGCTCGCAGTTCACAGTTCACAGTTCACTGTTCACAGTTCACAGTTCACAGTTCACAGTTCACAGTTCACAGTTCACAGTTCACAGTTCACAGTTCACAGTTCACAGTTCACAGTTCACAGTTCACAGTTCACAGTTCACAGTTCACAGTTCACAGTTCACAGTTCACAGTTCACAGTTCACAGTTCACAGTTCACAGTTCACAGTTCACAGTTCACAGTTCACAGTTCACAGTTCACAGTTCACAGTTCACAGTTCACAGTTCACAGTTCACAGTTCACAGTTCACAGTTCACAGTTCACAGTTCACAGTTCACAGTTCACAGTTCACAGTTCACAGTTCACAGTTCACAGTTCACAGTTCACAGTTCACAGTTCACAGTTCACAGTTCACAGTTCACAGTTCACAGTTCACAGTTCACAGTTCACAGTTCACAGTTCACAGTTCACAGTTCACAGTTCACAGTTCACAGTTCACAGTTCACAGTTCACAGTTCACAGTTCACAGTTCACAGTTCACAGTTCACAGTTCACAGTTCACAGTTCACAGTTCACAGTTCACAGTTCACAGTTCACAGTTCACAGTTCACAGTTCACAGTTCACAGTTCACAATTTGCAGTGCACACTTCAAAGTTCACAGCTCGCAGTTCACAGTTCACAGTTCACAGTTCACAGTTCACAGTTCACAGTTCACAGTTCACAGTTCACAGTTCACAGTTCACAGTTCACAGTTCACAGTTCACAGTTCACAGTTCACAGTTCACAGTTCACAGTTCACAGTTCACAGTTCACAGTTCACAGTTCACAGTTCACAGTTCACAGTTCAGAGTTCACAATTCACAGTTCACAGTTCACTGTTCACAAATCGCAGTTCACAGTTCACAGTTCACACTTCACAGTTCACACTTCACAGTTCACAGTTCACAGTTCACAGTTCACAGTTCACAGTACACAGTTCACAGATCACAGTTCACAGTTCACAGTTCACAGTTCACAGTTCACAGTTCACAGTTCACAGTTCACAGTTCACAGTTCACAGTTCACAGTTCACAGTTCATAGTTCATAAGTTCACAGTCCACAGTTCACAGTTCACAGTTCACAGTTCACAGTTCACAGTTCACACTTCACAGTCCACAGTTCACAGTTCACAGTGCACCCTTCTCAGTTCACAGCTCACAGTTTCCAGTTCACAGTTAACTGTTCACAGTTCACAATCCGCCGTTCACAGTTCACAATTTGCAGTGCACACTTCAAAGTTCACAGCTCGCAGTTCACAGTTCACAGTTCACTGTTCACAGTTCACAGTTCACAGTTCACAGTTCACAGTTCACAGTTCACAATTCACACTTCACACTTCACACTTCACAGTTCACAGTTCACAGTTCACAGTTCACAGTTCACAGTTCACAGTCCACAGTTCACAGTTCACAGTGCACCCTTCTTAGTTCACAGCTCACAGTTCCCAGTTCACAGTTAACAGTTCACAGTTCACAATCCGCCGTTCACAGTTCACAGTTCACAGTTCACAGTTCACAGTTCACAGTTCACAGTTCACAGTTCACAGTTCACAGTTCACAGTTCACAGTTCACAGTTCACAGATCACAGATCACAGTTCACAGTTCACAGTTCACAGTTCACAGTTCACAGTTCACAGTTCACAGTTCACAGTTCACTGTTCACAAATCGCAGTTCACAGTTCACAGTTCACAGCTCACAGTTCACACTTCACAGTTCACAGTTCACAGTTCACAGTTCACAGTTCACAGTTCACAGTTCACAGTTCACAGTTCACAGTTCACAGTTCACAGTTCACAGTTCACAGTTCACAGTTCACAGTTCACAGTTCACAGTTCACAGTTCACAGTTCACAGTTCACAGTTCACAGTTCACAGTTCACAGTTCACAGTTCACAGTTCACAGTTCACAGTTCACACTTCACAGTTCACAGTTCACAGTGCACCCTTCTTAGTTCACAGCTCACAGTTCCCAGTTCACAGTTAACAGTTCACAGTTCACAATCCGCCGTTCACAGTTCACAATTTGCAGTGCACACTTCAAAGTTCACAGCTCGCAGTTCACAGTTCACAGTTCACAGTTCACAGTTCACAGTTCACAGTTCACAGTTCACAGTTCACAGTTCACAGTTCACAGTTCACAGTTCACAGTTCACAGTTCACAGTTCACAGTTCACAGTTCAGAGTTCACAATTCACAGTTCACAGTTCACTGTTCACAAATCGCAGTTCACAGTTCACAGTTCACACTTCACAGTTCACACTTCACAGTTCACAGTTCACAGTTCACAGTTCACAGTTCACAGTACACAGTTCACAGATCACAGTTCACAGTTCACAGTTCACAGTTCACAGTTCACAGTTCACAGTTCACAGTTCACAGTTCACAGTTCACAGTTCATAGTTCATAAGTTCACAGTCCACAGTTCACAGTTCACAGTTCACAGTTCACAGTTCACAGTTCACACTTCACAGTCCACAGTTCACAGTTCACAGTGCACCCTTCTCAGTTCACAGTTCACAGTTCACAGTTCACAGTTCACAGTTCACAGTTCACAGTTCACAGTTCACAGTTCACAGTTCACAGTTCACAGTTCACAGTTCACAGTTCACAGTTCACAGTTCACAGTTCACAGTTCACAGTTCACACTTCACAGTCCACAGTTCACAGTTCACAGTGCACCCTTCTCAGTTCACAGTTCACAGTTCACAGTTCACAGTTCACAGTTCACAGTTCACAGTTCACAGTTCACAGTTCACAGTTCACAGTTCACAGTTCACAGTTCACAGTTCACAGTTCACAGTTCACAGTTCACAGTTCACAGTTCACAGTTCACAGTTCACAGTTCACAGTTCACAGTTCACAGTTCACAGTTCACAGTTCACAGTTCACAGTTCACAGTTCACTGTTCACAAATCGCAGTTCACAGTTCACAGTTCACAGCTCACAGTTCACACTTCACAGTTCACAGTTCACAGTTCACAGTTCACAGTTCACAGTTCACAGTTCACAGTTCACACTTCACAGTTCACAGTTCACAGTGCACCCTTCTTAGTTCACAGCTCACAGTTCCCAGTTCACAGTTAACAGTTCACAGTTCACAATCCGCCGTTCACAGTTCACAATTTGCAGTGCACACTTCAAAGTTCACAGCTCGCAGTTCACAGTTCACAGTTCACAGTTCACAGTTCACAGTTCACAGTTCACAGTTCACAGTTCACACTTCACAGTCCACAGTTCACAGTTCACAGTGCACCCTTCTCAGTTCACAGTTCACAGTTCACAGTTCACAGTTCACAGTTCACAGTTCACAGTTCACAGTTCACAGTTCACAGTTCACAGTTCACAGTTCACTGTTCACAAATCGCAGTTCACAGTTCACAGTTCACAGCTCACAGTTCACACTTCACAGTTCACAGTTCACAGTTCACAGTTCACAGTTCACAGTTCACAGTTCACAGTTCACAGTTCACACTTCACAGTTCACAGTTCACAGTTCACAGTTCACAGTTCACAGTTCACAGTTCACAGTTCACACTTCACAGTCCACAGTTCACAGTTCACAGTGCACCCTTCTCAGTTCACAGTTCACAGTTCACAGTTCACAGTTCACAGTTCACAGTTCACAGTTCACAGTTCACAGTTCACAGTTCACAGTTCACAGTTCACAGTTCACAGTTCACAGTTCACAGTTCACAGTTCACAGTTCACAGTTCACAGTTCACAGTTCACAGTTCACAGTTCACAGTTCACAGTTCACAGTTCACAGTTCACAGTTCACAATTCACAGTTCACAGTTCACTGTTCACAAATCGCAGTTCACAGTTCACAGTTCACACTTCACAGTTCACACTTCACAGTTCACAGTTCACAGTTCACAGTTCACAGTTCACAGTTCACAGTTCACAGTTCACAGATCACAGTTCACAGTTCATAGTTCATAAGTTCACAGTCCACAGTTCACAGTTCACAGTTCACAGTTCACAGTTCACAGTTCACACTTCACAGTCCACAGTTCACAGTTCACAGTGCACCCTTCTCAGTTCACAGCTCACAGTTTCCAGTTCACAGTTAACAGTTCACAGTTCACAATCCGCCGTTCACAGTTCACAATTTGCAGTGCACACTTCAAAGTTCACAGCTCGCAGTTCACAGTTCACAGTTCACTGTTCACAGTTCACAGTTCACAGTTCACAGTTCACAGTTCACAGTTCACAGTTCACAGTTCACAGTTCACAATTCACACTTCACACTTCACACTTCACAGTTCACAGTTCACAGTTCACAGTTCACAGTTCACAGTTCACAGTCCACAGTTCACAGTTCACAGTGCACCCTTCTTAGTTCACAGCTCACAGTTCCCAGTTCACAGTTAACAGTTCACAGTTCACAATCCGCCGTTCACAGTTCACAGTTCACAGTTCACAGTTCACAGTTCACAGTTCACAGTTCACAGTTCACAGTTCACAGTTCACAGTTCACAGATCACAGATCACAGTTCACAGTTCACAGTTCACAGTTCACAGTTCACAGTTCACAGTTCACAGTTCACAGTTCACAGTTCACTGTTCACAAATCGCAGTTCACAGTTCACAGTTCACAGCTCACAGTTCACACTTCACAGTTCACAGTTCACAGTTCACAGTTCACAGTTCACAGTTCACAGTTCACAGTTCACAGTTCACAGTTCACAGTTCACAGTTCACAGTTCACAGTTCACAGTTCACAGTTCACAGTTCACAGTTCACAGTTCACAGTTCACAGTTCACAGTTCACAGTTCACAGTTCACAGTTCACAGTTCACAGTTCACAGTTCACAGTTCACAGTTCACAGTTCACAGTTCACAGTTCACAGTTCACAGTTCACAGTTCACAGTTCACAGTTCACACTTCACAGTTCACAGTTCACAGTGCACCCTTCTTAGTTCACAGCTCACAGTTCCCAGTTCACAGTTAACAGTTCACAGTTCACAATCCGCCGTTCACAGTTCACAATTTGCAGTGCACACTTCAAAGTTCACAGCTCGCAGTTCACAGTTCACAGTTCACAGTTCACAGTTCACAGTTCACAGTTCACAGTTCACAGTTCACAGTTCACAGTTCACAGTTCACAGTTCACAGTTCACAGTTCACAGTTCACAGTTCACAGTTCAGAGTTCACAATTCACAGTTCACAGTTCACTGTTCACAAATCGCAGTTCACAGTTCACAGTTCACACTTCACAGTTCACACTTCACAGTTCACAGTTCACAGTTCACAGTTCACAGTTCACAGTACACAGTTCACAGATCACAGTTCACAGTTCACAGTTCACAGTTCACAGTTCACAGTTCACAGTTCACAGTTCACAGTTCACAGTTCACAGTTCATAGTTCATAAGTTCACAGTCCACAGTTCACAGTTCACAGTTCACAGTTCACAGTTCACAGTTCACACTTCACAGTCCACAGTTCACAGTTCACAGTGCACCCTTCTCAGTTCACAGTTCACAGTTCACAGTTCACAGTTCACAGTTCACAGTTCACAGTTCACAGTTCACAGTTCACAGTTCACAGTTCACAGTTCACAGTTCACAGTTCACAGTTCACAGTTCACAGTTCACAGTTCACAGTTCACAGTTCACAGTTCACAGTTCACAGTTCACAGTTCACAGTTCACAGTTCACAGTTCACAGTTCACTGTTCACAAATCGCAGTTCACAGTTCACAGTTCACAGCTCACAGTTCACACTTCACAGTTCACAGTTCACAGTTCACAGTTCACAGTTCACAGTTCACAGTTCACAGTTCACACTTCACAGTTCACAGTTCACAGTGCACCCTTCTTAGTTCACAGCTCACAGTTCCCAGTTCACAGTTAACAGTTCACAGTTCACAATCCGCCGTTCACAGTTCACAATTTGCAGTGCACACTTCAAAGTTCACAGCTCGCAGTTCACAGTTCACAGTTCACAGTTCACAGTTCACAGTTCACAGTTCACAGTTCACAGTTCACAGTTCACAGTTCACAGTTCACAGTTCACAGTTCACAGTTCACAGTTCACAGTTCACAGTTCACAGTTCACAGTTCACAGTTCACAGTTCACAGTTCACAGTTCAGAGTTCACAATTCACAGTTCACAGTTCACTGTTCACAAATCGCAGTTCACAGTTCACAGTTCACACTTCACAGTTCACACTTCACAGTTCACAGTTCACAGTTCACAGTTCACAGTTCACAGTTCACAGTACACAGTTCACAGATCACAGTTCACAGTTCACAGTTCACAGTTCACAGTTCACAGTTCACAGTTCACAGTTCACAGTTCACAGTTCACAGTTCACAGTTCACAGTTCACAGTTCACAGTTCACAGTTCACAGTTCACAGTTCACAGTTCACACTTCACAGTTCACAGTTCACAGTTCACAGTTCACAGTTCACAGTTCACAGTTCACAGTTCACAGTTCAGAGTTCACAATTCACAGTTCACAGTTCACTGTTCACAAATCGCAGTTCACAGTTCACAGTTCACACTTCACAGTTCACACTTCACAGTTCACAGTTCACAGTTCACAGTTCACAGTTCACAGTACACAGTTCACAGATCACAGTTCACAGTTCACAGTTCACAGTTCACAGTTCACAGTTCACAGTTCACAGTTCACAGTTCACAGTTCATAGTTCATAAGTTCACAGTCCACAGTTCACAGTTCACAGTTCACAGTTCACAGTTCACAGTTCACAGTTCACACTTCACACTTCACAGTCCACAGTTCACAGTTCACAGTGCACCCTTCTCAGTTCACAGCTCACAGTTTCCAGTTCACAGTTAACAGTTCACAGTTCACAATCCGCCGTTCACAGTTTACAATTTGCGGTGCACACTTCAAAGTTCACAGCTCGCAGTTCACAGTTCACAGTTCACTGTTCACAGTTCACAGTTCACAGTTCACAGTTCACAGTTCACAGTTCACAGTTCACAGTTCACAGTTCACAGTTCACAATTCACACTTCACACTTCACACTTCACAGTTCACAGTTCACAGTTCACAGTTCACAGTTCACAGTTCACAGTCCACAGTTCACAGTTCACAGTGCACCCTTCTTAGTTCACAGCTCACAGTTCCCAGTTCACAGTTAACAGTTCACAGTTCACAATCCGCCGTTCACAGTTCACAATTTGCAGTGCACACTTCAAAGTTCACAGTTCACAGTTCACAGTGCACCGTTCACAGTTCACAGTTCACAGTTCACAGTTCACAGATCACAGTTCACAGTTCACAGTTCACACTTCACAGTTCACAGTTCACAGTTCACAATCCGCCGTTCACAGTTCACAATTTGCAGTGCACACTTCAAAGTTCACAGCTCGCAGTTGACAGTTCACAGTTCACACTTCACAGTTCACAGTTCACAGTTCACTGTTCACAAATCGCAGTTCACAGTTCACAGTTCACACTTCACAGTTCACACTTCACAGTTCACAGTTCACAGTTCACAGTTCACAGTTCACAGTTCACAGATCACAGTTCACAGTTCACAGTTCACAGTTCACAGTTCACAGTTCACAGTTCACAGTTCACAGTTCACAGTTCACAGTTCACAGTTCACAGTTCACAGTTCACAGTTCACAGTTCACAGTTCACAGTTCACAGTTCACAGTTCACAGTTCACAGTTCACAGTTCAGAGTTCACAATTCACAGTTCACAGTTCACTGTTCACAAATCGCAGTTCACAGTTCACAGTTCACACTTCACAGTTCACACTTCACAGTTCACAGTTCACAGTTCACAGTTCACAGTTCACAGTACACAGTTCACAGATCACAGTTCACAGTTCACAGTTCACAGTTCACAGTTCACAGTTCACAGTTCACAGTTCACAGTTCACAGTTCACAGTTCACAGTTCACAGTTCACAGTTCACAGTTCACAGTTCACAGTTCACAGTTCACAGTTCACAGTTCACAGTTCACAGTTCACAGTCCACAGTTCACAGTTCACAGTTCACAGTTCACAGTTCACAGTTCACAGTTCACACTTCACAGTCCACAGTTCACAGTTCACAGTGCACCCTTCTCAGTTCACAGTTCACAGCTCGCAGTTCACAGTTCACAGTTCACACTTCACAGTTCACAGTTCACAGTTCACTGTTCACAAATCGCAGTTCACAGTTCACAGTTCACACTTCACAGTTCACACTTCACAGTTCACAGTTCACAGTTCACAGTTCACAGTTCACAGTTCACAGTTCACAGTTCACAGTTCACAGTTCACAGTTCACACTTCACAGTCCACAGTTCACAGTTCACAGTGCACCCTTCTTAGTTCACAGCTCACAGTTCCCAGTTCACAGTTAACAGTTCACAGTTCACACTTCACAGTTCACAGTTCACAGTTCACAGTTCACAGTTCACAGTTCACAGTTCACAGTTCACAGTTCACAGTTCACAGTTCACAGTTCACAGTTCACAGTTCACAGTTCACAGTTCACAGTTCACAGTTCACAGTTCACAGTTCACAGTTCACAGTTCACAGTTCACAGTTCACAGTTCACAGTTCACAGTTCACAGTTCACAGTTCACAGTTCACAGTTCACAGTTCACAGTTCACAGTTCACAGTTCACAGTTCACAGTTCACAGTTCACAGTTCACAGTTCACAGTTCACAGTTCACAGTTCACAGTTCACAGTTCACAGTTCACAGTTCACAGTTCACAGTTCACAGTTCACAGTTCACAGTTCACAGTTCACAGTTCACAGTTCACAGTTCACAGTTCACTGTTCACAGTTCACTGTTCACAAATCGCAATTCACAGCTCACAGTTCACACTTCACAGTTCACAGTTCACAGTTCACAGTTCACAGTTCACAGTTCACAGTTCACAGTTCACAGTTCACAGTTCACAGTTCACAGTTCACAGTTCACAGTTCACAGTTCACAGTTCACAGTTCACAGTTCACAGTTCACAGTTCACAGTTCACAGTTCACAGTTCACAGTTCACAGTTCACAGTTCACAGTTCACAGTTCACAGTTCACAGTTCACAGTTCACAGTTCACAGTTCACAGTTCACAGTTCACAGTTCACAGTTCACAGTTCACAGTTCACAGTTCACAGTTCACAGTTCACACTTCACAGTTCACAGTTCACAGTGCACCCTTCTTAGTTCACAGCTCACAGTTCCCAGTTCACAGTTAACAGTTCACAGTTCACAATCCGCCGTTCACAGTTCACAATTTGCAGTGCACACTTCAAAGTTCACAGCTCGCAGTTCACAGTTCACAGTTCACAGTTCACAGTTCACAGTTCACAGTTCACAGTTCACAGTTCACAGTTCACAGTTCACAGTTCACAGTTCACAGTTCACAGTTCACAGTTCACAGTTCACAGTTCACAGTTCACAGTTCACAGTTCACAGTTCACAGTTCAGAGTTCACAATTCACAGTTCACAGTTCACTGTTCACAAATCGCAGTTCACAGTTCACAGTTCACACTTCACAGTTCACACTTCACAGTTCACAGTTCACAGTTCACAGTTCACAGTGCACACTTCAAAGTTCACAGCTCGCAGTTCACAGTTCACAGTTCACTGTTCACAGTTCACAGTTCACAGTTCACAGTTCACAGTTCACAATTCACACTTCACACTTCACACTTCACACTTCACAGTTCACAGTTCACAGTTCACAGTTCACAGTTCACAGTTCACAGTTCACAGTTCACAGTTCACAGTTCACAGTTCACAGTTCACAGTTCACAGTTCACAGTTCACAGTTCACAGTTCACAGTTCACAGTTCACAGTTCACAGTTCACAGTTCACAGTTCACAGTTCACAGTTCACAGTTCACAGTTCACAGTTCACAGTTCACAGTTCACAGTTCACAGTTCACAGTTCACAGTTCACAGTTCACAGTTCACAGTTCACAGTTCACAGTTCACAGTTCACAGTTCACAGTTCACAGTTCACAGTTCACAGTTCACAGTTCACAGTTCACAGTTCACAGTTCACAGTTCACAGTTCACAGTTCACAGTTCACAGTTCACAGTTCACAGTTCACAGTTCACAGTTCACAGTTCACAGTTCACAGTTCACAGTTCACAGTTCACAGTTCACAGTTCACAGTTCACAGTTCACAGTTCACAGTTCACAGTTCACAGTTCACAGTTCACAGTTCACAGTTCACAGTTCACAGTTCACAGTTCACAGTTCACAGTTCACAGTTCACAGTTCACAGTTCACAGTTCACAGTTCACAGTTCACAGTTCACAGTTCACAGTTCACAGTTCACAGTTCACAGTTCACAGTCCACAGTTCACAGTTCACAGTGCACCCTTCTTAGTTCACAGCTCACAGTTCCCAGTTCACAGTTAACAGTTCACAGTTCACAATCCGCCGTTCACAGTTCACAATTTGCAGTGCACACTTCAAAGTTCACAGTTCACAGTTCACAGTGCACCGTTCACAGTTCACAGTTCACAGTTCACAGTTCACAGATCACAGTTCACAGTTCACAGTTCACACTTCACAGTTCACAATCCGCCGTTCACAGTTCACAATTTGCAGTGCACACTTCAAAGTTCACAGCTCGCAGTTCACAGTTCGCAGTTCACACTTCACAGTTCACAGTTCACAGTTCACTGTTCACAAATCGCAGTTCACAGTTCACAGTTCACACTTCACAGTTCACACTTCACAGTTCACAGTTCACAGTTCACAGTTCACAGTTCACAGTTCACAGTTCACAGATCACAGTTCACAGTTCACAGTTCACAGTTCACAGTTCACAGTTCACAGTTCACAGTTCACAGTTCACAGTTCACAGTTCACAGTTCACAGTTCACAGTTCACAGTTCACAGTTCACAGTTCACAGTTCAGAGTTCACAATTCACAGTTCACAGTTCACTGTTCACAAATCGCAGTTCACAGTTCACAGTTCACACTTCACAGTTCACACTTCACAGTTCACAGTTCACAGTTCACAGTTCACAGTTCACAGTACACAGTTCACAGATCACAGTTCACAGTTCACAGTTCACAGTTCACAGTTCACAGTTCACAGTTCACAGTTCACAGTTCACAGTTCACAGTTCATAGTTCATAAGTTCACAGTCCACAGTTCACAGTTCACAGTTCACAGTTCACAGTTCACAGTTCACACTTCACAGTCCACAGTTCACAGTTCACAGTGCACCCTTCTCAGTTCACAGTTCACAGTTCACAGTTCACAGTTCACAGTTCACAGTTCACAGTTCACAGTTCACAGTTCACAGTTCACAGTTCACAGTTCACAGTTCACAGTTCACAGTTCACAGTTCACAGTTCACAGTTCACAGTTCACACTTCACAGTTCACAGTTCACAGTGCACCCTTCTTAGTTCACAGCTCACAGTTCCCAGTTCACAGTTAACAGTTCACAGTTCACAATCCGCCGTTCACAGTTCACAAATCGCAGTTCACAGTTCACAGTTCACACTTCACAGTTCACACTTCACAGTTCACAGTTCACAGTTCACAGTTCACAGTTCACAGTACACAGTTCACAGATCACAGTTCACAGTTCACAGTTAACAGTTCACAGTTCACAGTTCACAGTTCACAGTTCACAATTTGCAGTGCACACTTCAAAGTTCACAGCTCGCAGTTCACAGTTCACAGTTCACAGTTCACAGTGCACCCTTCTCAGTTCACAGCTCACAGTTTCCAGTTCACAGTTAACAGTTCACAGTTCACAATCCGCCGTTCACAGTTCACAATTTGCAGTGCACACTTCAAAGTTCACAGCTCGCAGTTCACAGTTCACAGTTCACTGTTCACAGTTCACAGTTCACAGTTCACAGTTCACACTTCACAGTTCACACTTCACAGTTCACAGTTCACAGTTCACAGTTCACAGTTCACAGTTCACAGTACACAGTTCACAGATCACAGTTCACAGTTCACAGTTCACAGTTCACAGTTCACAGTTCACAGTTCACAGTTCACAGTTCACAGTTCACAGTTCACAGTTCACAGTTCATAGTTCATAAGTTCACAGTCCACAGTTCACAGTTCACAGTTCACAGTTCACAGTTCACAGTTCACACTTCACAGTCCACAGTTCACAGTTCACAGTGCACCCTTCTCAGTTCACAGTTCACAGTTCACAGTTCACAGTTCACAGTTCACAGTTCACAGTTCACAGTTCACAGTTCACAGTTCACAGTTCACAGTTCACAGTTCACAGTTCACAGTTCACAGTTCACAGTTCACAGTTCACAGTTCACAGTTCACAGTTCACAGTTCACAGTTCACACTTCACAGTTCACAGTTCACAGTGCACCCTTCTTAGTTCACAGCTCACAGTTCCCAGTTCACAGTTAACAGTTCACAGTTCACAATCCGCCGTTCACAGTTCACAAATCGCAGTTCACAGTTCACAGTTCACACTTCACAGTTCACACTTCACAGTTCACAGTTCACAGTTCACAGTTCACAGTTCACAGTTCACAGTACACAGTTCACAGATCACAGTTCACAGTTCACAGTTCACAGTTCACAGTTCACAGTTCACAGTTCACAGTTCACAGTTCACAGTTCACAGTTCACAGTTCATAGTTCATAAGTTCACAGTCCACAGTTCACAGTTCACAGTTCACAGTTCACAGTTCACAGTTCACAGTTCACACTTCACAGTTCACAGTTCACAGTGCACCCTTCTTAGTTCACAGCTCACAGTTCCCAGTTCACAGTTAACAGTTCACAGTTCACAATCCGCCGTTCACAGTTCACAAATCGCAGTTCACAGTTCACAGTTCACACTTCACAGTTCACACTTCACAGTTCACAGTTTCCAGTTCACAGTTAACAGTTCACAGTTCACAATCCGCCGTTCACAGTTCACAATTTGCAGTGCACACTTCAAAGTTCACAGCTCGCAGTTCACAGTTCACAGTTCACTGTTCACAGTTCACAGTTCACAGTTCACAGTTCACAGTTCACAGTTCACAGTTCACAGTTCACAGTTCACAGTTCACAATTCACACTTCACACTTCACAGTTCACAGTTCACAGTTCACAGTTCACAGTTCACAGTTCACAGTTCACAGTTCACAGTTCACAGTTCACAGTTCACAGTTCACAGTTCACAGTTCACAGTTCACAGTTCACAGTTCACAGTTCACAGTTCACAGTTCACAGTTCACAGTTCACAGTTCACAGTTCACTGTTCACAGTTCACAGTTCACAGTTCACAGTTCACAGTTCACAGTTCACAGTTCACAGTTCACAGTTCACAGTTCACAGTTCACAGTTCACAGTTCACAGTTCACAGTTCACAGTTCACAGTTCACAGTTCACAGTTCACAGTTCACAGTTCACAGTTCACAGTTCACAGTTCACAGTTCACAGTTCACAGTTCACAGTTCACAGTTCACAGTTCACAGTTCACAGTTCACAGTTCACAGTTCACAGTTCACAGTTCACAGTTCACAGTTCACAGTTCACAGTTCACAGTTCACAGTTCACAGTTCACAGTTCACAGTTCACAGTTCACAGTTCACAGTTCAGAGTTCACAATTCACAGTTCACAGTTCACTGTTCACAAATCGCAGTTCACAGTTCACAGTTCACACTTCACAGTTCACACTTCACAGTTCACAGTTCACAGTTCACAGTTCACAGTTCACAGTTCACAGTACACAGTTCACAGATCACAGTTCACAGTTCACAGTTCACAGTTCACAGTTCACAGTTCACAGTTCACAGTTCACAGTTCACAGTTCACAGTTCATAGTTCATAAGTTCACAGTTCACAGTTCACAGTTCACAGTTCACAGTTCACACTTCACAGTCCACAGTTCACAGTTCACAGTGCACCCTTCTCAGTTCACAGCTCACAGTTTCCAGTTCACAGTTAACAGTTCACAGTTCACAATCCGCCGTTCACAGTTCACAATTTGCAGTGCACACTTCAAAGTTCACAGCTCGCAGTTCACAGTTCACAGTTCACTGTTCACAGTTCACAGTTCACAGTTCACAGTTCACAGTTCACAGTTCACAGTTCACAGTTCACAGTTCACAGTTCACAATTCACACTTCACACTTCACACTTCACAGTTCACAGTTCACAGTTCACAGTTCACAGTTCACAGTTCACAGTTCACAGTTCACAGTTCACAGTTCACAGTTCACAGTTCACAGTTCACAGTTCACAGTTCACAGTTCACAGTTCACAGTTCACAGTTCACAGTTCACAGTTCACAGTTCACAGTTCACAGTTCACAGTTCACAGTTCACAGTTCACAGTTCACAGTTCACAGTTCACAGTTCACAGTTCACAGTTCACAGTTCACAGTTCACAGTTCACAGTTCACAGTTCACAGTTCACAGTTCACAGTTCACAGTTCACAGTTCACAGTTCACAGTTCACAGTTCACAGTTCACAGTTCACAGTTCACAGTTCACAGTTCACAGTTCACAGTTCACAGTTCACAGTTCACAGTTCACAGTTCACAGTTCACAGTTCACAGTTCACAGTTCACAGTTCACAGTTCACAGTTCACAGTTCACAGTTCACAGTTCACAGTTCACAGTTCACAGTTCACAGTTCACAGTTCACAGTTCACAGTTCACAGTTCACAGTTCACAGTTCACAGTTCACAGTTCACAGTTCACAATTTGCAGTGCACACTTCAAAGTTCACAGCTCGCAGTTCACAGTTCACAGTTCACAGTTCACAGTTCACAGTTCACAGTTCACAGTTCACAGTTCACAGTTCACAGTTCACAGTTCACAGTTCACAGTTCACAGTTCACACTTCACAGTTCACAGTTCACAGTTCACAGTTCACAGTTCACAGTTCACAGTTCAGAGTTCACAATTCACAGTTCACAGTTCACTGTTCACAAATCGCAGTTCACAGTTCACAGTTCACACTTCACAGTTCACACTTCACAGTTCACAGTTCACAGTTCACAGTTCACAGTTCACAGTACACAGTTCACAGATCACAGTTCACAGTTCACAGTTCACAGTTCACAGTTCACAGTTCACAGTTCACAGTTCACAGTTCACAGTTCACAGTTCACAGTTCACAGTTCATAGTTCATAAGTTCACAGTCCACAGTTCACAGTTCACAGTTCACAGTTCACAGTTCACAGTTCACAGTTCACACTTCACACTTCACAGTCCACAGTTCACAGTTCACAGTGCACCCTTCTCAGTTCACAGCTCACAGTTTCCAGTTCACAGTTAACAGTTCACAGTTCACAATCCGCCGTTCACAGTTCACAATTTGCAGTGCACACTTCAAAGTTCACAGCTCGCAGTTCACAGTTCACAGTTCACAGTTCACAGTTCACAGTTCACAGTTCACAGTTCACAGTTCACAGTTCACAATTCACACTTCACACTTCACACTTCACAGTTCACAGTTCACAGTTCACAGTTCACAGTTCACAGTTCACAGTCCACAGTTCACAGTTCACAGTGCACCCTTCTTAGTTCACAGCTCACAGTTCCCAGTTCACAGTTAACAGTTCACAGTTCACAATCCGCCGTTCACAGTTCACAATTTGCAGTGCACACTTCAAAGTTCACAGTTCACAGTTCACAGTGCACCGTTCACAGTTCACAGTTCACTGTTCACAAATCGCAGTTCACAGTTCACAGTTCACACTTCACAGTTCACACTTCACAGTTCACAGTTCACAGTTCACAGTTCACAGTTCACAGTTCACAGTTCACAGATCACAGTTCACAGTTCACAGTTCACAGTTCACAGTTCACAGTTCACAGTTCACAGTTCACAGTTCACAGTTCACAGTTCACAGTTCACAGTTCACAGTTCACAGTTCACAGTTCACAGTTCACAGTTCACAGTTCACAGTTCACAGTTCACAGTTCACAGTTCACAGTTCAGAGTTCACAATTCACAGTTCACAGTTCACTGTTCACAAATCGCAGTTCACAGTTCACAGTTCACACTTCACAGTTCACACTTCACAGTTCACAGTTCACAGTTCACAGTTCACAGTTCACAGTACACAGTTCACAGATCACAGTTCACAGTTCACAGTTCACAGTTCACAGTTCACAGTTCACAGTTCACAGTTCACAGTTCACAGTTCACAGTTCACAGTTCACAGTTCACAGTTCATAGTTCATAAGTTCACAGTCCACAGTTCACAGTTCACAGTTCACAGTTCACAGTTCACAGTTCACAGTTCACACTTCACAGTCCACAGTTCACAGTTCACAGTGCACCCTTCTCAGTTCACAGTTCACAGCTCGCAGTTCACAGTTCACAGTTCACACTTCACAGTTCACAGTTCACAGTTCACTGTTCACAAATCGCAGTTCACAGTTCACAGTTCACACTTCACAGTTCACACTTCACAGTTCACAGTTCACAGTTCACAGTTCACAGTTCACAGTTCACAGTTCACAGTTCACAGTTCACAGTTCACACTTCACAGTCCACAGTTCACAGTTCACAGTGCACCCTTCTTAGTTCACAGCTCACAGTTCCCAGTTCACAGTTCACAGTTCACAGTTCACAGTTCACAGTTCACAGTTCACAGTTCACAGTTCACAGTTCACAGTTCACAGTTCACAGTTCACAGTTCACAGTTCACAGTTCACAGTTCACAGTTCACAGTTCACAGTTCACAGTTCACAGTTCACAGTTCACAGTTCACAGTTCACTGTTCACAAATCGCAGTTCACAGTTCACAGTTCACAGTTCACAGCTCACAGTTCACACTTCACAGTTCACACTTCACAGTTCACACTTCACAGTTCACACTTCACAGTTCACAGTTCACAGTTCACAGTTCACAGTTCACAGTTCACAGTTCACAGTTCACAGTTCACAGTTCACAGTTCACAGTTCACAGTTCACAGTTCACAGTTCACAGTTCACAGTTCACAGTTCACAGTTCACAGTTCACAGTTCACAGTTCACAGTTCACAGTTCACAGTTCACAGTTCACAGTTCACAGTTCACAGTTCACAGTTCACAGTTCACAGTTCACTGTTCACAAATCGCAGTTCACAGCTCACAGTTCACACTTCACAGTTCACAGTTCACAGTTCACAGTTCACAGTTCACAGTTCACAGTTCACAGTTCACAGTTCACAGTTCACAGTTCACAGTTCACAGTTCACAGTTCACGGTTCACAGTTCACGGTTCACAGTTCACAGTTCACAGTTCACAGTTCACAGTTCACAGTTCACAGTTCACAGTTCACAGTTCACAGTTCACAGTTCACAGTTCACAGTTCACAGTTCACAGTTCACAGTTCACAGTTCACAGTTCACAGTTCACAGTTCACAGTTCACAGTTCACAGTTCACAGTTCACAGTTCACAGTTCACAGTTCACACTTCACAGTTCACAGTTCACAGTGCACCCTTCTTAGTTCACAGCTCACAGTTCCCAGTTCACAGTTAACAGTTCACAGTTCACAATCCGCCGTTCACAGTTCACAATTTGCAGTGCACACTTCAAAGTTCACAGCTCGCAGTTCACAGTTCACAGTTCACAGTTCACAGTTCACAGTTCACAGTTCACAGTTCACAGTTCACAGTTCACAGTTCACAGTTCACAGTTCACAGTTCACAGTTCACAGTTCACAGTTCACAGTTCACAGTTCACAGTTCACAGTTCACAGTTCACAGTTCAGAGTTCACAATTCACAGTTCACAGTCCACAGTTCACAGTTCACAGTGCACCCTTCTTAGTTCACAGCTCACAGTTCCCAGTTCACAGTTAACAGTTCACAGTTCACAATCCGCCGTTCACAGTTCACAATTTGCAGTGCACACTTCAAAGTTCACAGTTCACAGTTCACAGTGCACCGTTCACAGTTCACAGTTCACAGTTCACAGTTCACAGATCACAGTTCACAGTTCACAGTTCACACTTCACAGTTCACAATCCGCCGTTCACAGTTCACAATTTGCAGTGCACACTTCAAAGTTCACAGCTCGCAGTTCACAGTTCGCAGTTCACACTTCACAGTTCACAGTTCACAGTTCACTGTTCACAAATCGCAGTTCACAGTTCACACTTCACAGTTCACACTTCACAGTTCACAGTTCACAGTTCACAGTTCACAGTTCACAGTTCACAGTTCACAGTTCACAGATCACAGTTCACAGTTCACAGTTCACAGTTCACAGTTCACAGTTCACAGTTCACAGTTCACAGTTCACAGTTCACAGTTCACAGTTCACAGTTCACAGTTCACAGTTCACAGTTCACAGTTCACAGTTCACAGTTCAGAGTTCACAATTCACAGTTCACAGTTCACTGTTCACAAATCGCAGTTCACAGTTCACAGTTCACACTTCACAGTTCACACTTCACAGTTCACAGTTCACAGTTCACAGTTCACAGTTCACAGTTCACAGTTCACAGTACACAGTTCACAGATCACAGTTCACAGTTCACAGTTCACAGTTCACAGTTCACAGTTCACAGTTCACAGTTCACAGTTCACAGTTCACAGTTCACAGTTCATAGTTCATAAGTTCACAGTCCACAGTTCACAGTTCACAGTTCACAGTTCACAGTTCACAGTTCACACTTCACAGTCCACAGTTCACAGTTCACAGTGCACCCTTCTCAGTTCACAGTTCACAGTTCACAGTTCACAGTTCACAGTTCACAGTTCACAGTTCACAGTTCACACTTCACAGTTCACAGTTCACAGTGCACCCTTCTTAGTTCACAGCTCACAGTTCCCAGTTCACAGTTAACAGTTCACAGTTCACAATCCGCCGTTCACAGTTCACAAATCGCAGTTCACAGTTCACAGTTCACACTTCACAGTTCACACTTCACAGTTCACAGTTCACAGTTCACAGTTCACAGTTCACAGTTCACAGTACACAGTTCACAGATCACAGTTCACAGTTCACAGTTAACAGTTCACAGTTCACAGTTCACAGTTCACAGTTCACAATTTGCAGTGCACACTTCAAAGTTCACAGCTCGCAGTTCACAGTTCACAGTTCACAGTTCACAGTGCACCCTTCTCAGTTCACAGCTCACAGTTTCCAGTTCACAGTTAACAGTTCACAGTTCACAATCCGCCGTTCACAGTTCACAATTTGCAGTGCACACTTCAAAGTTCACAGCTCGCAGTTCACAGTTCACAGTTCACTGTTCACAGTTCACAGTTCACAGTTCACAGTTCACAGTTCACACTTCACAGTTCACACTTCACAGTTCACAGTTCACAGTTCACAGTTCACAGTACACAGTTCACAGATCACAGTTCACAGTTCACAGTTCACAGTTCACAGTTCACAGTTCACAGTTCACAGTTCACAGTTCACAGTTCACAGTTCACAGTTCACAGTTCATAGTTCATAAGTTCACAGTCCACAGTTCACAGTTCACAGTTCACAGTTCACAGTTCACAGTTCACACTTCACAGTCCACAGTTCACAGTTCACAGTGCACCCTTCTCAGTTCACAGTTCACAGTTCACAGTTCACAGTTCACAGTTCACAGTTCACAGTTCACAGTTCACAGTTCACAGTTCACAGTTCACAGTTCACAGTTCACAGTTCACAGTTCACAGTTCACAGTTCACAGTTCACAGTTCACAGTTCACAGTTCACAGTTCACAGTTCACAGTTCACAGTTCACAGTTCACAGTTCACACTTCACAGTTCACAGTTCACAGTGCACCCTTCTTAGTTCACAGCTCACAGTTCCCAGTTCACAGTTAACAGTTCACAGTTCACAATCCGCCGTTCACAGTTCACAAATCGCAGTTCACAGTTCACAGTTCACACTTCACAGTTCACACTTCACAGTTCACAGTTCACAGTTCACAGTTCACAGTTCACAGTACACAGTTCACAGATCACAGTTCACAGTTCACAGTTCACAGTTCACAGTTCACAGTTCACAGTTCACAGTTCACAGTTCACAGTTCACAGTTCACAGTTCATAGTTCATAAGTTCACAGTCCACAGTTCACAGTTCACAGTTCACAGTTCACAGTTCACAGTTCACACTTCACAGTCCACAGTTCACAGTTCACAGTGCACCCTTCTCAGTTCACAGCTCACAGTTTCCAGTTCACAGTTAACAGTTCACAGTTCACAATCCGCCGTTCACAGTTCACAATTTGCAGTGCACACTTCAAAGTTCACAGCTCGCAGTTCACAGTTCACAGTTCACTGTTCACAGTTCACAGTTCACAGTTCACAGTTCACAGTTCACAATTCACACTTCACACTTCACAGTTCACAGTTCACAGTTCACAGTTCACAGTTCACAGTTCACAGTTCACAGTTCACAGTTCACAGTTCACAGTTCACAGTTCACAGTTCACAGTTCACAGTTCACAGTTCACAGTTCACAGTTCACAGTTCACAGTTCACAGTTCACAGTTCACAGTTCACAGTTCACAGTTCACAGTTCACAGTTCACAGTTCACAGTTCACACTTCACAGTTCACAGTTCACAGTTCACAGTTCACAGTTCACAGTTCACAGTTCACAGTTCACAGTTCACAGTTCACAGTTCACAGTTCACAGTTCACAGTTCACAGTTCACAGTTCACAGTTCACAGTTCACAGTTCACAGTTCACAGTTCACAGTTCACAGTTCACAGTTCACAGTTCACAGTTCACAGTTCACAGTTCACAGTTCACAGTTCACAGTTCACAGTTCACAGTTCACAGTTCACAGTTCACAGTTCACAGTTCACAGTTCACAGTTCACAGTTCACAGTTCACAGTTCACAGTTCACAGTTCACAGTTCACAGTTCACAGTTCACAGTTCACAGTTCACAGTTCACAGTTCACAGTTCACAGTTCACAGTTCACAGTTCACAGTTCACAGTTCACAGTTCACAGTTCACAGTTCACAGTTCACAGTTCACAGTTCACAGTTCACAGTTCACAGTTCACAGTTCACAGTTCACAGTTCACAGTTCACAGTTCACAGTTCACAGTTCACAGTTCACAGTTCACAGTTCACAGTTCACAGTTCACAGTTCACAGTTCACAGTTCACAGTTCACAGTTCACAGTCCACAGTTCACAGTTCACAGTGCACCCTTCTTAGTTCACAGCTCACAGTTCCCAGTTCACAGTTAACAGTTCACAGTTCACAATCCGCCGTTCACAGTTCACAATTTGCAGTGCACACTTCAAAGTTCACAGTTCACAGTTCACAGTGCACCGTTCACAGTTCACAATTTGCAGTGCACACTTCAAAGTTCACAGCTCGCAGTTCACAGTTCAGAGTTCACAGTTCACACTTCACAGTTCACACTTCACAGTTCACACTTCACAGTTCACACTTCACAGTTCACACTTCACAGTTCACACTTCACAGTTCACACTTCACAGTTCACACTTCACAGTTCACACTTCACAGTTCACACTTCACAGTTCACACTTCACAGTTCACACTTCACAGTTCACACTTCACAGTTCACACTTCACAGTTCACACTTCACAGTTCACACTTCACAGTTCACACTTCACAGTTCACACTTCACAGTTCACACTTCACAGTTCACACTTCACAGTTCACACTTCACAGTTCACACTTCACAGTTCACACTTCACAGTTCACACTTCACAGTTCACACTTCACAGTTCACACTTCACAGTTCACACTTCACAGTTCACACTTCACAGTTCACACTTCACAGTTCACACTTCACAGTTCACACTTCACAGTTCACACTTCACAGTTCACACTTCACAGTTCACACTTCACAGTTCACACTTCACAGTTCACACTTCACAGTTCACACTTCACAGTTCACACTTCACAGTTCACACTTCACAGTTCACAGTTCACAGTTCACAGATCACAGTTCACAGTGCACCCTTCTCAGTTCACAGCTCACAGTTTCCAGTTCACAGTTAACAGTTCACAGTTCACAATCCGCCGTTCACAGTTCACAATTTGCAGTGCACACTTCAAAGTTCACAGCTCGCAGTTCACAGTTCACAGTTCACTGTTCACAGTTCACAGTTCACAGTTCACAGTTCACAGTTCACAGTTCACAGTTCACAATTCACACTTCACACTTCACACTTCACACTTCACAGTTCACAGTTCACAGTTCACAGTTCACAGTTCACAGTTCACAGTTCACAGTTCACAGTTCACAGTTCACAGTTCACAGTTCACAGTTCACAGTTCACAGTTCACAGTTCACAGTTCACAGTTCACAGTTCACAGTTCACAGTTCACAGTTCACAGTTCACAGTTCACAGTTCACAGTTCACAGTTCACAGTTCACAGTTCACAGTTCACAGTTCACAGTTCACAGTTCACAGTTCACAGTTCACAGTTCACAGTTCACAGTTCACAGTTCACAGTTCACAGTTCACAGTTCACAGTTCACAGTTCACAGTTCACAGTTCACAGTTCACAGTTCACAGTTCACAGTTCACAGTTCACAGTTCACAGTTCACAGTTCACAGTTCACAGTTCACAGTTCACAGTTCACAGTTCACAGTTCACAGTTCACAGTTCACAGTTCACAGTTCACAGTTCACAGTTCACAGTTCACAGTTCACAGTTCACAGTTCACAGTTCACAGTTCACAGTTCACAGTTCACAGTTCACAGTTCACAGTTCACAGTTCACAGTTCACAGTTCACAGTTCACAGTTCACAGTTCACAGTTCACAGTTCACAGTTCACAGTTCACAGATCACAGTTCACAGTTCACAGTTCACAGTTCACAGTTCACAGTTCACAATCCGCCGTTCACAGTTCACAATTTGCAGTGCACACTTCAAAGTTCACAGCTCGCAGTTCACAGTTCACAGTTCACACTTCACAGTTCACAGTTCACAGTTCACTGTTCACAAATCGCAGTTCACAGTTCACAGTTCACACTTCACAGTTCACACTTCACAGTTCACAGTTCACAGTTCACAGTTCACAGTTCACAGTTCACAGTTCACAGATCACAGTTCACAGTTCACAGTTCACAGTTCACAGTTCACAGTTCACAGTTCACAGTTCACAGTTCACAGTTCACAGTTCACAGTTCACAGTTCACAGTTCACAGTTCACAGTTCACAGTTCACAGTTCACAGTTCACAGTTCACAGTTCACAGTTCACAGTTCACAGTTCACAGTTCACAGTTCACAGTTCACAGTTCACACTTCACAGTCCACAGTTCACAGTTCACAGTTCACAGTTCACAGTTCACAGTTCACAGTTCACAGTTCACACTTCACAGTCCACAGTTCACAGTTCACAGTGCACCCTTCTTAGTTCACAGCTCACAGTTCCCAGTTCACAGTTAACAGTTCACAGTTCACAATCCGCCGTTCACAATTTGCAGTGCACACTTCAAAGTTCACAGCTCGCAATTTGCAGTGCACACTTCAAAGTTCACAGCTCGCAGTTCACAGTTCACAGTTCACAGTTCACAGTTCACAGTTCACAGTTCACAGTTCACAGTTCACAGTACACAGTTCACAGTTCACAGTTCACAGTTCACAGTTCACAGTTCACAGTTCACAGTTCACAGTTCACAGTTCACAGTTCACAGTTCACAGTTCACAGTTCACAGTTCACAGTTCACAGTTCACAGTTCACAGTTCACAGTTCACAGTTCACAGTTCACAGTTCACAGTTCACAGTTCACAGTTCACAGTTCACAGTTCACAGTTCACAGTTCACAGTTCACAGTTCACAGTTCACAGTTCACAGTTCACAGTTCACAGTTCACAGTTCACAGTTCACAGATCACAGTTCACAGTTCACAGTTCACACTTCACAGTTCACAGTTCACAGTTCACAATCCGCCGTTCACAGTTCACAATTTGCAGTGCACACTTCAAAGTTCACAGCTCGCAGTTCACAGTTCACAGTTCACACTTCACAGTTCACAGTTCACAGTTCACTGTTCACAAATCGCAGTTCACAGTTCACAGTTCACACTTCACAGTTCACACTTCACAGTTCACAGTTCACAGTTCACAGTTCACAGTTCACAGTTCACAGTTCACAGATCACAGTTCACAGTTCACAGTTCACAGTTCACAGTTCACAGTTCACAGTTCACAGTTCACAGTTCACAGTTCACAGTTCACAGTTCACAGTTCACAGTTCACAGTTCACAGTTCACAGTTCACAGTTCACAGTTCACACTTCACAGTCCACAGTTCACAGTCCACAGTTCACAGTTCACAGTTCACAGTTCACAGTTCACAGTTCACAGTTCACAGTTCACACTTCACAGTCCACAGTTCACAGTTCACAGTGCACCCTTCTTAGTTCACAGCTCACAGTTCCCAGTTCACAGTTAACAGTTCACAGTTCACAATCCGCCGTTCACAGTTCACAATTTGCAGTGCACACTTCAAAGTTCACAGCTCGCAGTTCACAGTTCACAGTTCACAGTTCACAGTACACAGTTCACAGTTCACAATTCACAGTTCACAGTTCACAGTTCACAGTTCACAGTTCACACTTCACAGTTCACACTTCACAGTTCACACTTCACAGTTCACACTTCACAGTTCACACTTCACAGTTCACAGTTCACAGTTCACAGTTCACAGTTCACAGTTCACAGTTCACAGTTCACAGTTCACAGTTCACAGTTCACAGTTCACAGTTCACAGTTCACAGTTCACAGTTCACAGTTCACAGTTCACAGTTCACAGTTCACAGTTCACAGTTCACAGTTCACAGTTCACAGTTCACAGTTCACAGTTCACAGTTCACAGTTCACAGTTCACAGTTCACAGTTCACAGTTCACAGTTCACAGTTCACAGTTCACAGTTCACAGTTCACAGTTCACAGTTCACAGTTCACAGTTCACAGTTCACAGTTCACAGTTCACAGTTCACAGTTCACAGTTCACAGTTCACAGTTCACAGTTCACAGTTCACAGTTCACAGTTCACAGTTCACAGTTCACAGTTCACAGATCACAGTTCACAGTTCACAGTTCACACTTCACAGTTCACAGTTCACAGTTCACAATCCGCCGTTCACAGTTCACAATTTGCAGTGCACACTTCAAAGTTCACAGCTCGCAGTTCACAGTTCACAGTTCACACTTCACAGTTCACAGTTCACAGTTCACTGTTCACAAATCGCAGTTCACAGTTCACAGTTCACACTTCACAGTTCACACTTCACAGTTCACAGTTCACAGTTCACAGTTCACAGTTCACAGTTCACAGTTCACAGATCACAGTTCACAGTTCACAGTTCACAGTTCACAGTTCACAGTTCACAGTTCACAGTTCACAGTTCACAGTTCACAGTTCACAGTTCACAGTTCACAGTTCACAGTTCACAGTTCACAGTTCACAGTTCACAGTTCACACTTCACAGTCCACAGTTCACAGTCCACAGTTCACAGTTCACAGTTCACAGTTCACAGTTCACAGTTCACAGTTCACAGTTCACACTTCACAGTCCACAGTTCACAGTTCACAGTGCACCCTTCTTAGTTCACAGCTCACAGTTCCCAGTTCACAGTTAACAGTTCACAGTTCACAATCCGCCGTTCACAGTTCACAATTTGCAGTGCACACTTCAAAGTTCACAGCTCGCAGTTCACAGTTCACAGTTCACAGTTCACAGTACACAGTTCACAGTTCACAATTCACAGTTCACAGTTCACAGTTCACAGTTCACAGTTCACACTTCACAGTTCACACTTCACAGTTCACACTTCACAGTTCACACTTCACAGTTCACACTTCACAGTTCACAGTTCACAGTTCACAGTTCACAGTTCACAGTTCACAGTTCACAGTTCACAGTTCACAGTTCACAGTTCACAGTTCACAGTTCACAGTTCACAGTTCACAGTTCACAGTTCACAGTTCACAGTTCACAGTTCACAGTTCACAGTTCACAGTTCACAGTTCACAGTTCACAGTTCACAGTTCACAGTTCACAGTTCACAGTTCACAGTTCACAGTTCACAGTTCACAGTTCACAGTTCACAGTTCACAGTTCACAGTTCACAGTTCACAGTTCACAGTTCACAGTTCACAGTTCACAGTTCACAGTTCACAGTTCACAGTTCACAGTTCACAGTTCACAGTTCACAGTTCACAGTTCACAGTTCACAGTTCACAGTTCACAGTTCACAGTTCACAGTTCACAGTTCACAGTTCACAGTTCACAGTTCACAGTTCACAGTTCACAGTTCACAGTTCACAGTTCACAGTTCACAGTTCACAGTTCACAGTTCACAGTTCACAGTTCACAGTTCACAGTTCACAGTTCACAGTTCACAGTTCACAGTTCACAGTTCACAGTTCACAGTTCACAGTTCACAGTTCACAGTTCACAGTTCACAGTTCACAGTTCACAGTTCACAGTTCACAGTTCACAGTTCACAGTTCACAGTTCACAGTTCACAGTTCACAGTTCACAGTTCACAGTTCACAGTTCACAGTTCACAGTTCACAGTTCACAGTTCACAGTTCACAGTTCACAGTTCACAGTTCACAGTTCACAGTTCACAGTTCACAGTTCACAGTTCACAGTTCACAGTTCACAGTTCACTGTTCACAAATCGCAGTTCACAGTTCACAGTTCACACTTCACAGTTCACACTTCACAGTTCACAGTTCACAGTTCACAGTTCACAGTTCACAGTTCACAGATCACAGTTCACAGTTCACAGTTCACAGTTCACAGTTCACAGTTCACAGTTCACAGTTCACAGTTCACAGTTCACAGTTCACAGTTCACAGTTCACAGTTCACAGTTCACAGTTCACACTTCACAGTCCACAGTTCACAGTTCACAGTGCACCCTTCTTAGTTCACAGCTCACAGTTCCCAGTTCACAGTTAACAGTTCACAGTTCACACTTCACACTTCACAGTTCACACTTCACAGTTCACAGTTCACAGTTCACAGTTCACAGTTCACAGTTCACAGTTCACAGTTCACAGTTCACAGTTCACAGTTCACAGTTCACAGTTCACAGTTCACAGTTCACAGTTCACAGTTCACAGTTCACAGTTCACAGTTCACAGTTCACAGTTCACAGTTCACAGTTCACAGTTCACAGTTCACAGTTCACAGTTCACAGTTCACAGTCCACAGTTCACAGTTCACAGTGCACCCTTCTTAGTTCACAGCTCACAGTTCCCAGTTCACAGTTAACAGTTCACAGTTCACAATCCGCCGTTCACAGTTCACAATTTGCAGTGCACACTTCAAAGTTCACAGTTCACAGTTCACAGTGCACCGTTCTTAGTTCACAGTTCACAGTTCACAGTTCACAGTTCACAGTTCACAGTTCACAGTTCACTGTTCACAAATCGCAGTTCACAGTTCACAGTTCACAGCTCACAGTTCACACTTCACAGTTCACAGTTCACACTTCACAGTTCACAGTTCACAGTTCACAGTTCACAGTTCACAGTTCACAGTTCACAGTTCACAGTTCACAGTTCACAGTTCACAGTTCACAGTTCACAGTTCACAGTTCACAGTTCACAGATCACAGTTCACAGTTCACACTTCACAGTTCACAGTTCACAGTGCACCCTTCTTAGTTCACAGCTCACAGTTCCCAGTTCACAGTTAACAGTTCACAGTTCACAATCCGCCGTTCACAGTTCACAATTTGCAGTGCACACTTCAAAGTTCACAGCTCGCAGTTCACAGTTCACAGTTCACAGTTCACAGTTCACAGTTCACAGTTCACAGTTCACAGTTCACAGTTCACAGTTCACAGTTCACAGTTCACAGTTCACAGTTCACAGTTCACAGTTCACAGTTCACAGTTCACAGTTCACAGTTCACAGTTCACAGTTCACAGTTCACAGTTCACAGTTCACAGTTCACAATTCACAGTTCACAGTTCACTGTTCACAAATCGCAGTTCACAGTTCACAGTTCACACTTCACAGTTCACACTTCACAGTTCACAGTTCACAGTTCACAGTTCACAGTTCACAGTTCACAGTACACAGTTCACAGATCACAGTTCACTGTTCACAGTTCACAGTTCACAGTTCACAGTTCACAGTTCACAGTTCACAGTTCACAGTTCACAGTTCATAGTTCATAAGTTCACAGTCCACAGTTCACAGTTCACAGTTCACAGTTCACAGTTCACAGTTCACAGTTCACAGTTCACAGTTCACACTTCACAGTCCACAGTTCACAGTTCACAGTGCACCCTTCTCAGTTCACAGCTCACAGTTTCCAGTTCACAGTTAACAGTTCACAGTTCACAATCCGCCGTTCACAGTTCACAATTTGCAGTGCACACTTCAAAGTTCACAGCTCGCAGTTCACAGTTCACACTTCACACTTCACACTTCACACTTCACAGTTCACAGTTCACAGTTCACAGTTCACAGTTCACAGTTCACAGTTCACAGTTCACAGTTCACAGTTCACAGTTCACAGTTCACAGTTCACAGTTCACAGTTCACAGTTCACACTTCACAGTCCACAGTTCACAGTTCACAGTTCACAGTTCACAGTTCACAGTTCACAGTTCACAGTTCACAGTTCACAGTTCACAGTTCACAGTTCACAGTTCACAGTTCACAGTTCACAGTTCACAGTTCACAGTTCACAGTTCACAGTTCACAGTTCACAGTTCACAGTTCACAGTTCACAGTTCACAGTTCACAGTTCACAGTTCACAGTTCACAGTTCACAGTTCACAGTTCACAGTTCACAGTTCACAGTTCACAGTTCACAGTTCACAGTTCACAGTTCACAGTTCACAGTTCACAGTTCACAGTTCACAGTTCACAGTTCACAGTTCACAGTTCACAGTTCACAGTTCACAGTTCACAGTTCACAGTTCACAGTTCACAGTTCACAGTTCACAGTTCACAGTTCACAGTTCACAGTTCACAGTTCACAGTTCACAGTTCACAGTTCACAGTTCACAGTTCACAGTTCACAGTTCACAGTTCACAGTTCACAGTTCACAGTTCACAGTTCACAGTTCACAGTTCACAGTTCACAGTTCACAGTTCACAGTTCACAGTTCACACTTCACAGTCCACAGTTCACAGTTCACAGTGCACCCTTCTTAGTTCACAGCTCACAGTTCCCAGTTCACAGTTAACAGTTCACAGTTCACAATCCGCCGTTCACAGTTCACAATTTGCAGTGCACACTTCAAAGTTCACAGCTCGCAGTTCACAGTTCACAGTTCACAGTTCACAGTTCACAGTTCACAGTACACAGTTCACAGTTCACAGTTCACAGTTCACAGTTCACAGTTCACAGTTCACAGTTCACAGTTCACAGTTCACAGTTCACAGTACACAGTTCACAGATCACAGTTCACAGTTCACAGTTCACAGTTCACAGTTCACAGTTCACAGTTCACAGTTCACAGTTCACAGTTCACAGTTCACAGTTCACAGTTCACAGTTCACAGTTCACAGTTCACAGTTCACAGTTCACAGTTCACAGTTCACAGTTCACAGTTCACAGTTCACAGTTCACAGTTCACAGTTCACAGTTCACAGTTCACAGTTCACAGTTCACAGTTCACAGTTCACAGTTCACAGTTCACAGTTCACAGTTCACAGTTCACAGTTCACAGTTCACAGTTCACAGTTCACAGTTCACAGTTCACAGTTCACAGTTCACAGTTCACAGTTCACAGTTCACAGTTCACAGTTCACAGTTCACAGTTCATAGTTCATAAGTTCACAGTCCACAGTTCACAGTCCACAGTTCACAGTCCACAGTTCACAGTTCACAGTTCACAGTTCACAGTTCACAGTTCACAGTTCACACTTCACAGTCCACAGTTCACAGTTCACAGTCCACAGTTCACAGTTCACAGTGCACCCTTCTTAGTTCACAGCTCACAGTTCCCAGTTCACAGTTAACAGTTCACAGTTCACAATCCGCCGTTCACAGTTCACAATTTGCAGTGCACACTTCAAAGTTCACAGCTCGCAGTTCACAGTTCACAGTTCACAGTTCACAGTTCACAGTTCACAGTACACAGTTCACAGTTCACAGTTCACAGTTCACAGTTCACAGTTCACAGTTCACAGTTCACAGATCACAGTTCACAGTTCACACTTCACAGTTCACAGTTCACAGTGCACCCTTCTTAGTTCACAGCTCACAGTTCCCAGTTCACAGTTAACAGTTCACAGTTCACAATCCGCCGTTCACAGTTCACAATTTGCAGTGCACACTTCAAAGTTCACAGCTCGCAGTTCACAGTTCACAGTTCACAGTTCACAGTTCACAGTTCACAGTTCACAGTTCACAGTTCACAGTTCACAGTTCACAGTTCACAGTTCACAGTTCACAGTTCACAGTTCACAGTTCACAGTTCACAGTTCACAGTTCACAGTTCACAGTTCACAGTTCACAGTTCACAGTTCACAGTTCACAGTTCACAATTCACAGTTCACAGTTCACTGTTCACAAATCGCAGTTCACAGTTCACAGTTCACACTTCACAGTTCACACTTCACAGTTCACAGTTCACAGTTCACAGTTCACAGTTCACAGTTCACAGTACACAGTTCACAGATCACAGTTCACTGTTCACAGTTCACAGTTCACAGTTCACAGTTCACAGTTCACAGTTCACAGTTCACAGTTCACAGTTCATAGTTCATAAGTTCACAGTCCACAGTTCACAGTTCACAGTTCACAGTTCACAGTTCACAGTTCACAGTTCACAGTTCACAGTTCACACTTCACAGTCCACAGTTCACAGTTCACAGTGCACCCTTCTCAGTTCACAGCTCACAGTTTCCAGTTCACAGTTAACAGTTCACAGTTCACAATCCGCCGTTCACAGTTCACAATTTGCAGTGCACACTTCAAAGTTCACAGCTCGCAGTTCACAGTTCACACTTCACACTTCACACTTCACACTTCACAGTTCACAGTTCACAGTTCACAGTTCACAGTTCACAGTTCACAGTTCACAGTTCACAGTTCACAGTTCACAGTTCACAGTTCACAGTTCACACTTCACAGTCCACAGTTCACAGTTCACAGTTCACAGTTCACAGTTCACAGTTCACAGTTCACAGTTCACAGTTCACAGTTCACAGTTCACAGTTCACAGTTCACAGTTCACAGTTCACAGTTCACAGTTCACAGTTCACAGTTCACAGTTCACAGTTCACAGTTCACAGTTCACAGTTCACAGTTCACAGTTCACAGTTCACAGTTCACAGTTCACAGTTCACAGTTCACAGTTCACAGTTCACAGTTCACAGTTCACAGTTCACAGTTCACAGTTCACAGTTCACAGTTCACAGTTCACAGTTCACAGTTCACAGTTCACAGTTCACAGTTCACAGTTCACAGTTCACAGTTCACAGTTCACAGTTCACAGTTCACAGTTCACAGTTCACAGTTCACAGTTCACAGTTCACAGTTCACAGTTCACAGTTCACAGTTCACAGTTCACAGTTCACAGTTCACAGTTCACAGTTCACAGTTCACAGTTCACAGTTCACAGTTCACAGTTCACAGTTCACAGTTCACAGTTCACAGTTCACAGTTCACAGTTCACAGTTCACAGTTCACAGTTCACAGTTCACACTTCACAGTCCACAGTTCACAGTTCACAGTGCACCCTTCTTAGTTCACAGCTCACAGTTCCCAGTTCACAGTTAACAGTTCACAGTTCACAATCCGCCGTTCACAGTTCACAATTTGCAGTGCACACTTCAAAGTTCACAGCTCGCAGTTCACAGTTCACAGTTCACAGTTCACAGTTCACAGTACACAGTTCACAGTTCACAGTTCACAGTTCACAGTTCACAGTTCACAGTTCACAGTTCACAGTTCACAGTTCACAGTTCACAGTACACAGTTCACAGATCACAGTTCACAGTTCACAGTTCACAGTTCACAGTTCACAGTTCACAGTTCACAGTTCACAGTTCACAGTTCACAGTTCACAGTTCACAGTTCACAGTTCACAGTTCACAGTTCACAGTTCACAGTTCACAGTTCACAGTTCACAGTTCACAGTTCACAGTTCACAGTTCACAGTTCACAGTTCACAGTTCACAGTTCACAGTTCACAGTTCACAGTTCACAGTTCACAGTTCACAGTTCACAGTTCACAGTTCACAGTTCACAGTTCACAGTTCACAGTTCACAGTTCACAGTTCACAGTTCACAGTTCACAGTTCACAGTTCACAGTTCACAGTTCACAGTTCACAGTTCATAGTTCATAAGTTCACAGTCCACAGTTCACAGTCCACAGTTCACAGTCCACAGTTCACAGTTCACAGTTCACAGTTCACAGTTCACAGTTCACAGTTCACACTTCACAGTCCACAGTTCACAGTTCACAGTCCACAGTTCACAGTTCACAGTGCACCCTTCTTAGTTCACAGCTCACAGTTCCCAGTTCACAGTTAACAGTTCACAGTTCACAATCCGCCGTTCACAGTTCACAATTTGCAGTGCACACTTCAAAGTTCACAGCTCGCAGTTCACAGTTCACAGTTCACAGTTCACAGTTCACAGTTCACAGTACACAGTTCACAGTTCACAGTTCACAGTTCACAGTTCACAGTTCACAGTTCACAGTTCACAGTTCACAGTTCACAGTTCACAGTACACAGTTCACAGATCACAGTTCACAGTTCACAGTTCACAGTTCACAGTTCACAGTTCACAGTTCACAGTTCACAGTTCACAGTTCACAGTTCACAGTTCACAGTTCACAGTTCACAGTTCACAGTTCACAGTTCACAGTTCACAGTTTACAGTTCACAGTTCACAGTTCACAGTTCACAGTTCACAGTTCACAGTTCACAGTTCACAGTTCACAGTTCACAGTTCACAGTTCACAGTTCACAGTTCACAGTTCACAGTTCACAGTTCACAGTTCACAGTTCACAGTTCACACTTCACAGTCCACAGTTCACAGTTCACAGTGCACCCTTCTTAGTTCACAGCTCACAGTTCCCAGTTCACAGTTAACAGTTCACAGTTCACAATCCGCCGTTCACAGTTCACAATTTGCAGTGCACACTTCAAAGTTCACAGCTCGCAGTTCACAGTTCACAGTTCACAGTTCACAGTTCACAGTTCACAGTACACAGTTCACAGTTCACAGTTCACAGTTCACAGTTCACAGTTCACAGTTCACAGTTCACAGTCCACAGTTCACAGTTCACAGTGCACCCTGCACCCTTCTTAGTTCACAGCTCACAGTTCCCAGTTCACAGTTAACAGTTCACAGTTCACAGTTCACAGTTCACAGTTCACAGTTCACAGTTCACAATTCACACTTCACACTTCACACTTCACACTTCACAGTTCACAGTTCACAGTTCACAGTTCACAGTTCACAGTTCACAGTTCACAGTTCACAGTTCACAGTTCACAGTTCACAGTTCACAGTTCACAGTTCACAGTTCACAGTTCACAGTTCACAGTTCACAGTTCACAGTTCACAGTTCACAGTTCACAGTTCACAGTTCACAGTTCACAGTTCACAGTTCACAGTTCACAGTTCACAGTTCACAGTTCACAGTTCACAGTTCACAGTTCACAGTTCACAGTTCACAGTTCACAGTTCACAGTTCACAGTTCACAGTTCACAGTTCACAGTTCACAGTTCACAGTTCACAGTTCACAGTTCACAGTTCACAGTTCACAGTTCACAGTTCACAGTTCACAGTTCACAGTTCACAGTTCACAGTTCACAGTTCACAGTTCACAGTTCACAGTTCACAGTTCACAGTTCACAGTTCACAGTTCACAGTTCACAGTTCACAGTTCACAGTTCACAGTTCACAGTTCACAGTTCACAGTTCACAGTTCACAGTTCACAGTTCACAGTTCACAGTTCACAGTTCACAGTTCACAGTTCACAGTTCACAGTTCACAGTTCACAGTTCACAGTTCACAGTTCACAGATCACAGTTCACAGTTCACAGTTCACACTTCACAGTTCACAGTTCACAGTTCACAATCCGCCGTTCACAGTTCACAATTTGCAGTGCACACTTCAAAGTTCACAGCTCGCAGTTCACAGTTCACAGTTCACACTTCACAGTTCACAGTTCACAGTTCACTGCTCACAAATCGCAGTTCACAGTTCACAGTTCACACTTCACAGTTCACACTTCACAGTTCACAGTTCACAGTTCACAGTTCACAGTTCACAGTTCACAGTTCACAGATCACAGTTCACAGTTCACAGTTCACAGTTCACAGTTCACAGTTCACAGTTCACAGTTCACAGTTCACAGTTCACAGTTCACAGTTCACAGTTCACAGTTCACAGTTCACAGTTCACAGTTCACAGTTCACAGTTCACAGTTCACAGTTCACAGTTCACAGTTCACAGTTCACAGTTCACAGTTCACAGTTCACACTTCACAGTCCACAGTTCACAGTTCACAGTTCACAGTTCACAGTTCACAGTTCACAGTTCACACTTCACAGTCCACAGTTCACAGTTCACAGTGCACCCTTCTTAGTTCACAGCTCACAGTTCCCAGTTCACAGTTAACAGTTCACAGTTCACAATCCGCCGTTCACAGTTCACAATTTGCAGTGCACACTTCAAAGTTCACAGCTCGCAGTTCACAGTTCACAGTTCACAGTTCACAGTTCACAGTTCACAGTTCACAGTTCACAGTTCACAGTACACAGTTCACAGTTCACAGTTCACAGTTCACAGTTCACAGTTCACAGTTCACAGTTCACAGTTCACAGTTCACAGTTCACAGTTCACAGTTCACAGTTCACAGTTCACAGTTCACAGTTCACAGTTCACAGTTCACAGTTCACAGTTCACAGTTCACAGTTCACAGTTCACAGTTCACAGTTCACAGTACACAGTTCACAGTTCACAGTTCACAGTTCACAGTTCACAGTTCACAGTTCACAGTTCACAGTTCACAGTTCACAGTTCACAGTTCACAGTTCACAGTTCACAGTTCACAGTTCACAGATCACAGTTCACAGTTCACAGTTCACACTTCACAGTTCACAGTTCACAGTTCACAATCCGCCGTTCACAGTTCACAATTTGCAGTGCACACTTCAAAGTTCACAGCTCGCAGTTCACAGTTCACAGTTCACACTTCACAGTTCACAGTTCACAGTTCACTGTTCACAAATCGCAGTTCACAGTTCACAGTTCACACTTCACAGTTCACACTTCACAGTTCACAGTTCACAGTTCACAGTTCACAGTTCACAGTTCACAGTTCACAGATCACAGTTCACAGTTCACAGTTCACAGTTCACAGTTCACAGTTCACAGTTCACAGTTCACAGTTCACAGTTCACAGTTCACAGTTCACAGTTCACAGTTCACAGTTCACAGTTCACAGTTCACAGTTCACAGTTCACAGTTCACAGTTCACAGTTCACAGTTCACACTTCACAGTCCACAGTTCACAGTTCACAGTTCACAGTTCACAGTTCACAGTTCACAGTTCACAGTTCACACTTCACAGTCCACAGTTCACAGTTCACAGTGCACCCTTCTTAGTTCACAGCTCACAGTTCCCAGTTCACAGTTAACAGTTCACAGTTCACAATCCGCCGTTCACAGTTCACAATTTGCAGTGCACACTTCAAAGTTCACAGCTCGCAGTTCACAGTTCACAGTTCACAGTTCACAGTTCACAATTCACAGTTCACAGTTCACAGTTCACACTTCACAGTTCACACTTCACAGTTCACACTTCACAGTTCACACTTCACAGTTCACAGTTCACAGTTCACAGTTCACAGTTCACAGTTCACAGTTCACACTTCACAGTTCACAGTTCACAGTTCACAGTTCACAGTTCACAGTTCACAGTTCACAGTTCACAGTTCACAGTTCACAGTTCACAGTTCACAGTTCACAGTTCACAGTTCACAGTTCACAGTTCACAGTTCACAGTTCACAGTTCACAGTTCACAGTTCACAGTTCACAGTTCACAGTTCACAGTTCACAGTTCACAGTTCACAGTTCACAGTTCACAGTTCACAGTTCACAGTTCACAGTTCACAGTTCACAGTTCACAGTTCACAGTTCACAGTTCACAGTTCACAGTTCACAGTTCACAGTTCACAGTTCACAGTTCACAGTTCACAGTTCACAGTTCACAGTTCACAGTTCACAGTTCACAGTTCACAGTTCACAGTTCACAGTTCACAGTTCACAGTTCACAGTTCACAGTTCACAGTTCACAGTTCACAGTTCACAGTTCACAGTTCACAGTTCACAGTTCACAGTTCACAGTTCACAGTTCACAGTTCACAGTTCACAGTTCACAGTTCACAGTTCACAGTTCACAGTTCACAGTTCACAGTTCACAGTTCACAGTTCACAGTTCACAGTTCACAGTTCACTGTTCACAAATCGCAGTTCACAGTTCACAGTTCACACTTCACAGTTCACACTTCACAGTTCACACTTCACAGTTCACAGTTCACAGTTCACAGTTCACAGTTCACAGTTCACAGTTCACAGTTCACAGTTCACAGATCACAGTTCACAGTTCACAGTTCACAGTTCACAGTTCACAGTTCACAGTTCACACTTCACAGTCCACAGTTCACAGTTCACAGTGCACCCTTCTTAGTTCACAGCTCACAGTTCCCAGTTCACAGTTAACAGTTCACAGTTCACACTTCACACTTCACAGTTCACACTTCACAGTTCACAGTTCACAGTTCACAGTTCACAGTTCACAGTTCACAGTTCACAGTTCACAGTTCACAGTTCACAGTTCACAGTTCACAGTTCACAGTTCACAGTTCACAGTTCACAGTTCACAGTTCACAGTTCACAGTTCACAGTTCACAGTTCACAGTTCACAGTTCACAGTTCACAGTTCACAGTTCACAGTTCACAGTTCACAGTTCACAGTTCACAGTCCACAGTTCACAGTTCACAGTGCACCCTTCTTAGTTCACAGCTCACAGTTCCCAGTTCACAGTTAACAGTTCACAGTTCACAATCCGCCGTTCACAGTTCACAATTTGCAGTGCACACTTCAAAGTTCACAGTTCACAGTTCACAGTGCACCGTTCTTAGTTCACAGTTCACAGTTCACAGTTCACAGTTCACAGTTCACAGTTCACTGTTCACAAATCGCAGTTCACAGTTCACAGTTCACAGCTCACAGTTCACACTTCACAGTTCACAGTTCACAGTTCACAGTTCACAGTTCACAGTTCACAGTTCACAGTTCACAGTTCACAGTTCACAGTTCACAGTTCACAGTTCACAGTTCACAGTTCACAGTTCACAGTTCACAGTTCACAGTTCACAGTTCACAGTTCACAGTTCACAGTTCACAGTTCACAGTTCACAGTTCACAGTTCACAGTTCACAGTTCACAGTTCACAGATCACAGTTCACAGTTCACAGTTCACACTTCACAGTTCACAGTTCACAGTTCACAATCCGCCGTTCACAGTTCACAATTTGCAGTGCACACTTCAAAGTTCACAGCTCGCAGTTCACAGTTCACAGTTCACACTTCACAGTTCACAGTTCACAGTTCACTGTTCACAAATCGCAGTTCACAGTTCACAGTTCACACTTCACAGTTCACACTTCACAGTTCACAGTTCACAGTTCACAGTTCACAGTTCACAGTTCACAGTTCACAGATCACAGTTCACAGTTCACAGTTCACAGTTCACAGTTCACAGTTCACAGTTCACAGTTCACAGTTCACAGTTCACAGTTCACAGTTCACAGTTCACAGTTCACAGTTCACAGTTCACAGTTCACAGTTCACAGTTCACAGTTCACAGTTCACAGTTCACAGTTCACACTTCACAGTCCACAGTTCACAGTTCACAGTTCACAGTTCACAGTTCACAGTTCACAGTTCACAGTTCACACTTCACAGTCCACAGTTCACAGTTCACAGTGCACCCTTCTTAGTTCACAGCTCACAGTTCCCAGTTCACAGTTAACAGTTCACAGTTCACAATCCGCCGTTCACAGTTCACAATTTGCAGTGCACACTTCAAAGTTCACAGCTCGCAGTTCACAGTTCACAGTTCACAGTTCACAGTTCACAGTTCACAGTTCACAGTTCACAGTTCACAGTTCACAGTTCACAGTTCACAGTTCACAGTTCACAGTTCACAGTTCACAGTTCACAGTTCACAGTTCACAGTTCACAGTACACAGTTCACAGTTCACAATTCACAGTTCACAGTTCACAGTTCACAGTTCACAGTTCACAGTTCACAGTTCACAGTTCACAGTTCACAGTTCACAGTTCACAGTTCACAGTTCACAGTTCACAGTTCACAGTTCACAGTTCACAGTTCACAGTTCACAGTTCACAGTTCACAGTTCACAGTTCACAGTTCACAGTTCACAGTTCACAGTTCACAGTTCACAGTTCACAGTTCACAGTTCACAGTTCACAGTTCACAGTTCACACTTCACAGTTCACAGTTCACAGTTCACAGTTCACAGTTCACAGTTCACAGTTCACAGTTCACAGTTCACAGTTCACAGTTCACAGTTCACAGTTCACAGTTCACAGTTCACAGTTCACACTTCACAGTTCACAGTTCACAGTGCACCTTTCTTAGTTCACAGCTCACAGTTCCCAGTTCACAGTTAACAGTTCACAGTTCACAATCCGCCGTTCACAGTTCACAATTTGCAGTGCACACTTCAAAGTTCACAGCTCGCAGTTCACAGTTCACAGTTCACAGTTCACAGTTCACAGTTCACAGTTCACAGTTCACAGTTCACAGTTCACAGTTCACAGTTCACAGTTCACAGTTCACAGTTCACAGTTCACAGTTCACAGTTCACAGTTCACAGTTCACAGTTCACAGTTCACAGTTCACAGTTCACAGTTCACAGTTCACAGTTCACAGTTCACAGTTCACAGTTCACAGTTCACAGTTCACAGTTCACAGTTCACAATTCACAGTTCACAGTTCACTGTTCACAAATCGCAGTTCACAGTTCACAGTTCACACTTCACAGTTCACACTTCACAGTTCACAGTTCACAGTTCACAGTTCACAGTACACAGTTCACAGATCACAGTTCACTGTTCACAGTTCACAGTTCACAGTTCACAGTTCACAGTTCACAGTTCACAGTTCACAGTTCACAGTTCATAGTTCATAAGTTCACAGTCCACAGTTCACAGTTCACAGTTCACAGTTCACAGTTCACAGTTCACAGTTCACAGTTCACACTTCACAGTCCACAGTTCACAGTTCACAGTGCACCCTTCTCAGTTCACAGCTCACAGTTTCCAGTTCACAGTTAACAGTTCACAGTTCACAATCCGCCGTTCACAGTTCACAATTTGCAGTGCACACTTCAAAGTTCACAGCTCGCAGTTCACAGTTCACACTTCACACTTCACACTTCACACTTCACACTTCACACTTCACAGTTCACAGTTCACAGTTCACAGTTCACAGTTCACAGTTCACAGTTCACAGTTCACAGTTCACAGTTCACAGTTCACAGTTCACAGTTCACAGTTCACAGTTCACAGTTCACAGTTCACACTTCACAGTCCACAGTTCACAGTTCACAGTTCACAGTTCACAGTTCACAGTTCACAGTTCACAGTTCACAGTTCACAGTTCACAGTTCACAGTTCACAGTTCACAGTTCACAGTTCACAGTTCACAGTTCACAGTTCACAGTTCACAGTTCACAGTTCACAGTTCACAGTTCACAGTTCACAGTTCACAGTTCACAGTTCACAGTTCACAGTTCACAGTTCACAGTTCACAGTTCACAGTTCACAGTTCACAGTTCACAGTTCACAGTTCACAGTTCACAGTTCACAGTTCACAGTTCACAGTTCACAGTTCACAGTTCACAGTTCACAGTTCACAGTTCACAGTTCACAGTTCACAGTTCACAGTTCACAGTTCACAGTTCACAGTTCACAGTTCACAGTTCACAGTTCACAGTTCACAGTTCACAGTTCACAGTTCACAGTTCACAGTTCACAGTTCACAGTTCACAGTTCACAGTTCACAGTTCACAGTTCACAGTTCACAGTTCACAGTTCACAGTTCACAGTTCACAGTTCACACTTCACAGTCCACAGTTCACAGTTCACAGTGCACCCTTCTTAGTTCACAGCTCACAGTTCCCAGTTCACAGTTAACAGTTCACAGTTCACAATCCGCCGTTCACAGTTCACAATTTGCAGTGCACACTTCAAAGTTCACAGCTCGCAGTTCACAGTTCACAGTTCACAGTTCACAGTTCACAGTTCACAGTTCACAGTACACAGTTCACAGTTCACAGTTCACAGTTCACAGTTCACAGTTCACAGTTCACAGTTCACAGTTCACAGTTCACAGTTCACAGTTCACAGTTCAAAGTTCACAGTTCACAGTTCACAGTTCACAGTTCACTGTTCACAAATCGCAGTTCACAGTTCACAGTTCACACTTCACAGTTCACACTTCACAGTTCACAGTTCACAGTTCACAGTTCACAGTTCACAGTTCACAGTACACAGTTCACAGATCACAGTTCACAGTTCACAGTTCACAGTTCACAGTTCACAGTTCACAGTTCACAGTTCACAGTTCACAGTTCACAGTTCACAGTTCACAGTTCACAGTTCACAGTTCACAGTTCACAGTTCACAGTTCACAGTTCACAGTTCACAGTTCACAGTTCATAGTTCATAAGTTCACAGTCCACAGTTCACAGTCCACAGTTCACAGTTCACAGTTCACAGTTCACAGTTCACAGTTCACAGTTCACAGTTCACAGTTCACACTTCACAGTCCACAGTTCACAGTTCACAGTGCACCCTTCTCAGTTCACAGCTCACAGTTTCCAGTTCACAGTTAACAGTTCACAGTTCACAATCCGCCGTTCACAGTTCACAATTTGCAGTGCACACTTCAAAGTTCACAGCTCGCAGTTCACAGTTCACAGTTCACTGTTCACAGTTCACAGTTCACAGTTCACAGTTCACAGTTCACAGTTCACACTTCACACTTCACACTTCACACTTCACACTTCACACTTCACACTTCACACTTCACACTTCACACTTCACACTTCACACTTCACAGTTCACAGTTCACAGTTCACAGTTCACAGTTCACAGTTCACAGTTCACAGTTCACAGTTCACAGTTCACAGTTCACAGTTCACAGTTCACAGTTCACAGTTCACAGTTCACAGTTCACAGTTCACAGTTCACAGTTCACAGTTCACAGTTCACAGTTCACAGTTCACAGTTCACAGTTCACAGTTCACAGTTCACAGTTCACAGTTCACAGTTCACAGTTCACAGTTCACAGTTCACAGTTCACAGTTCACAGTTCACAGTTCACAGTTCACAGTTCACAGTTCACAGTTCACAGTTCACACTTCACAGTCCACAGTTCACAGTTCACAGTGCACCCTTCTTAGTTCACAGCTCACAGTTCCCAGTTCACAGTTAACAGTTCACAGTTCACAATCCGCCGTTCACAGTTCACAATTTGCAGTGCACACTTCAAAGTTCACAGCTCGCAGTTCACAGTTCACAGTTCACAGTTCACAGTTCACAGTTCACAGTACACAGTTCACAGTTCACAGTTCACAGTTCACAGTTCACAGTTCACAGTTCACAGTTCACAGTTCACAGTTCACAGTTCACAGTTCACAATTCACAGTTCACAGTTCACTGTTCACAAATCGCAGTTCACAGTTCACAGTTCACACTTCACAGTTCACACTTCACAGTTCACAGTTCACAGTTCACAGTTCACAGTTCACAGTTCACAGTACACAGTTCACAGATCACAGTTCACAGTTCACAGTTCACAGTTCACAGTTCACAGTTCACAGTTCACAGTTCACAGTTCACAGTTCACAGTTCACAGTTCACAGTTCACAGTTCACAGTTCACAGTTCACAGTTCACAGTTCACAGTTCACAGTTCACAGTTCACAGTTCACAGTTCACAGTTCACAGTTCACAGTTCACAGTTCACAGTTCACAGTTCACAGTTCACAGTTCACAGTTCACAGTTCACAGTTCACAGTTCACAGTTCACAGTTCACAGTTCACAGTTCACAGTTCACAGTTCATAGTTCATAGTTCATAAGTTCACAGTCCACAGTTCACAGTTCACAGTTCACAGTTCACAGTTCACAGTTCACAGTTCACAGTTCACAGTTCACAGTTCACAGTTCACAGTTCACAGTTCACACTTCACAGTCCACAGTTCACAGTTCACAGTGCACCCTTCTCAGTTCACAGCTCACAGTTTCCAGTTCACAGTTAACAGTTCACAGTTCACAATCCGCCGTTCACAGTTCACAATTTGCAGTGCACACTTCAAAGTTCACAGCTCGCAGTTCACAGTTCACAGTTCACTGTTCACAGTTCACAGTTCACAGTTCACAGTTCACAGTTCACAGTTCACAGTTCACAGTTCACAGTTCACAGTTCACAGTTCACAGTTCACACTTCACAGTTCACAGTTCACAGTTCACAGTTCACAGTTCACAGTTCACAGTTCACAGTTCACAGTTCACAGTTCACAGTTCACAGTTCACAGTTCACAGTTCACAGTTCACAGTTCACAGTTCACAGTTCACAGTTCACAGTTCACAGTTCACAGTTCACAGTTCACAGTTCACAGTTCACAGTTCACAGTTCACAGTTCACAGTTCACAGTTCACAGTTCACAGTTCACAGTTCACAGTTCACAGTTCACAGTTCACAGTTCACAGTTCACAGTTCACAGTTCACAGTTCACAGTTCACAGTTCACAGTTCACAGTTCACAGTTCACAGTTCACAGTTCACAGTTCACAGTTCACAGTTCACAGTTCACAGTTCACAGTTCACAGTTCACAGTTCACAGTTCACAGTTCACAGTTCACAGTTCACAGTTCACAGTTCACAGTTCACAGTTCACAGTTCACAGTTCACAGTTCACAGTTCACAGTTCACAGTTCACAGTTCACAGTTCACAGTTCACAGTTCACAGTTCACAGTTCACAGTTCACAGTTCACAGTTCACAGTTCACAGTTCACAGTTCACAGTTCACAGTTCACAGTTCACAGTTCACAGTTCACAGTTCACAGTTCACAGTTCACAGTTCACAGTTCACAGTTCACAGTTCACAGTTCACAGTTCACAGTTCACAGTTCACAGTTCACAGTTCACAGTTCACAGTTCACAGTTCACAGTTCACAGTTCACAGTTCACAGTTCACAGTTCACAGTTCACAGTTCACAGTTCACAGTTCACAGTTCACAGTTCACAGTTCACAGTTCACAGTTCACAGTTCACAGTTCACAGTTCACAGTTCACAGTTCACAGTTCACAGTTCACAGTTCACAGTTCACAGTTCACAGTTCACAGTTCACAGTTCACAGTTCACAGTTCACAGTTCACAGTTCACAGTTCACAGTTCATAGTTCATAAGTTCACAGTCCACAGTTCACAGTTCACAGTTCACAGTTCACAGTTCACAGTTCACAGTTCACAGTTCACACTTCACAGTCCACAGTTCACAGTTCACAGTGCACCCTTCTCAGTTCACAGCTCACAGTTTCCAGTTCACAGTTAACAGTTCACAGTTCACAATCCGCCGTTCACAGTTCACAATTTGCAGTGCACACTTCAAAGTTCACAGCTCGCAGTTCACAGTTCACACTTCACACTTCACACTTCACAGTTCACACTTCACAGTTCACAGTTCACAGTTCACAGTTCACAGTTCACAGTTCACACTTCACAGTTCACACTTCACAGTTCACAGTTCACAATTCACAGTTCACAGTTCACAGTTCACACTTCACAGTTCACACTTCACAGTTCACACTTCACAGTTCACACTTCACAGTTCACACTTCACAGTTCACAGTTCACAGTTCACAGTTCACAGTTCACAGTTCACACTTCACAGTTCACACTTCACAGTTCACAGTTCACAGTTCACAGTTCACAGTTCACAGTTCACAGTTCACAGTTCACAGTTCACAGTTCACAGTTCACAGTTCACAGTTCACAGTTCACAGTTCACAGTTCACAGTTCACAGTTCACAGTTCACAGTTCACAGTTCACAGTTCACAGTTCACAGTTCACAGTTCACAGTTCACAGTTCACAGTTCACAGTTCACAGTTCACAGTTCACAGTTCACAGTTCACAGTTCACAGTTCACAGTTCACAGTCCACAGTTCACAGTTCACAGTGCACCCTTCTTAGTTCACAGCTCACAGTTCCCAGTTCACAGTTAACAGTTCACAGTTCACAATCCGCCGTTCACAGTTCACAATTTGCAGTGCACACTTCAAAGTTCACAGTTCACAGTTCACAGTGCACCGTTCTTAGTTCACAGTTCACAGTTCACAGTTCACAGTTCACAGTTCACAGTTCACTGTTCACAAATCGCAGTTCACAGTTCACAGTTCACAGCTCACAGTTCACACTTCACAGTTCACAGTTCACAGTTCACAGTTCACAGTTCACAGTTCACAGTTCACAGTTCACAGTTCACAGTTCACAGTTCACAGTTCACAGTTCACAGTTCACAGTTCACAGTTCACAGTTCACAGTTCACAGTTCACAATTCACAGTTCACAGTTCACTGTTCACAAATCGCAGTTCACAGTTCACAGTTCACATTTCACAGTTCACACTTCACAGTTCACAGTTCACAGTTCACAGTTCACAGTTCACAGTACACAGTTCACAGATCACAGTTCACTGTTCACAGTTCACAGTTCACAGTTCACAGTTCACAGTTCACAGTTCACAGTTCACAGTTCACAGTTCACAGTTCACAGTTCACAGTTCACAGTTCACAGTTCACAGTTCACAGTTCACAGTTCACAGTTCACAGTTCACAGTTCACACTTCACAGTTCACAGTTCACAGTGCACCCTTCTTAGTTCACAGCTCACAGTTCCCAGTTCACAGTTAACAGTTCACAGTTCACAATCCGCCGTTCACAGTTCACATTTTGCAGTGCACACTTCAAAGTTCACAGCTCGCAGTTCACAGTTCACAGTTCACAGTTCACAGTTCACAGTTCACAGTTCACAGTTCACAGTTCACAGTTCACAGTTCACAGTTCACAGTTCACAGTTCACAGTTCACAGTTCACAGTTCACAGTTCACAGTTCACAGTTCACAGTTCACAGTTCACAGTTCACAGTTCACAGTTCACAGTTCACAGTTCACAGTTCACAGTTCACAGTTCACAGTTCACAGTTCACAGTTCACAGTTCACAGTTCACAATTCACAGTTCACAGTTCACTGTTCACAAATCGCAGTTCACAGTTCACAGTTCACATTTCACAGTTCACACTTCACAGTTCACAGTTCACAGTTCACAGTTCACAGTTCACAGTACACAGTTCACAGATCACAGTTCACTGTTCACAGTTCACAGTTCACAGTTCACAGTTCACAGTTCACAGTTCACAGTTCACAGTTCACAGTTCACAGTTCATAGTTCACAGTCCACAGTTCACAGTTCACAGTGCACCCTTCTCAGTTCACAGCTCACAGTTTCCAGTTCACAGTTAACAGTTCACAGTTCACAATCCGCCGTTCACAGTTCACAATTTGCAGTGCACACTTCAAAGTTCACAGCTCGCAGTTCACAGTTCACACTTCACACTTCACACTTCACACTTCACACTTCACAGTTCACAGTTCACAGTTCACAGTTCACAGTTCACAGTTCACAGTTCACAGTTCACAGTTCACAGTTCACAGTTCACAGTTCACAGTTCACAGTTCACAGTTCACAGTTCACAGTTCACAGTTCACAGTTCATAGTTCATAAGTTCACAGTCCACAGTTCACAGTCCACAGTTCACAGTCCACAGTTCACAGTTCACAGTTCACAGTTCACAGTTCACAGTTCACAGTTCACACTTCACAGTCCACAGTTCACAGTTCACAGTCCACAGTTCACAGTTCACAGTGCACCCTTCTTAGTTCACAGCTCACAGTTCCCAGTTCACAGTTAACAGTTCACAGTTCACAATCCGCCGTTCACAGTTCACAATTTGCAGTGCACACTTCAAAGTTCACAGCTCGCAGTTCACAGTTCACAGTTCACAGTTCACAGTTCACAGTTCACAGTACACAGTTCACAGTTCACAGTTCACAGTTCACAGTTCACAGTTCACAGTTCACAGTTCACAGTTCACAGTTCACAGTTCACAGTACACAGTTCACAGATCACAGTTCACAGTTCACAGTTCACAGTTCACAGTTCACAGTTCACAGTTCACAGTTCACAGTTCACAGTTCACAGTTCACAGTTCACAGTTCACAGTTCACAGTTCACAGTTCACAGTTCACAGTTCACAGTTTACAGTTCACAGTTCACAGTTCACAGTTCACAGTTCACAGTTCACAGTTCACAGTTCACAGTTCACAGTTCACAGTTCACAGTTCACAGTTCACAGTTCACAGTTCACAGTTCACAGTTCACACTTCACAGTCCACAGTTCACAGTTCACAGTGCACCCTTCTTAGTTCACAGCTCACAGTTCCCAGTTCACAGTTAACAGTTCACAGTTCACAATCCGCCGTTCACAGTTCACAATTTGCAGTGCACACTTCAAAGTTCACAGCTCGCAGTTCACAGTTCACAGTTCACAGTTCACAGTTCACAGTTCACAGTACACAGTTCACAGTTCACAGTTCACAGTTCACAGTTCACAGTTCACAGTTCACAGTTCACAGTCCACAGTTCACAGTTCACAGTGCACCCTTCTTAGTTCACAGCTCACAGTTCCCAGTTCACAGTTAACAGTTCACAGTTCACAGTTCACAGTTCACAGTTCACAGTTCACAGTTCACAATTCACACTTCACACTTCACACTTCACACTTCACAGTTCACAGTTCACAGTTCACAGTTCACAGTTCACAGTTCACAGTTCACAGTTCACAGTTCACAGTTCACAGTTCACAGTTCACAGTTCACAGTTCACAGTTCACAGTTCACAGTTCACAGTTCACAGTTCACAGTTCACAGTTCACAGTTCACAGTTCACAGTTCACAGTTCACAGTTCACAGTTCACAGTTCACAGTTCACAGTTCACAGTTCACAGTTCACAGTTCACAGTTCACAGTTCACAGTTCACAGTTCACAGTTCACAGTTCACAGTTCACAGTTCACAGTTCACAGTTCACAGTTCACAGTTCACAGTTCACAGTTCACAGTTCACAGTTCACAGTTCACAGTTCACAGTTCACAGTTCACAGTTCACAGTTCACAGTTCACAGTTCACAGTTCACAGTTCACAGTTCACAGTTCACAGTTCACAGTTCACAGTTCACAGTTCACAGTTCACAGTTCACAGTTCACAGTTCACAGTTCACAGTTCACAGTTCACAGTTCACAGTTCACAGTTCACAGTTCACAGTTCACAGTTCACAGTTCACAGTTCACAGTTCACAGTTCACAGATCACAGTTCACAGTTCACAGTTCACACTTCACAGTTCACAGTTCACAGTTCACAATCCGCCGTTCACAGTTCACAATTTGCAGTGCACACTTCAAAGTTCACAGCTCGCAGTTCACAGTTCACAGTTCACACTTCACAGTTCACAGTTCACAGTTCACTGCTCACAAATCGCAGTTCACAGTTCACAGTTCACACTTCACAGTTCACACTTCACAGTTCACAGTTCACAGTTCACAGTTCACAGTTCACAGTTCACAGTTCACAGATCACAGTTCACAGTTCACAGTTCACAGTTCACAGTTCACAGTTCACAGTTCACAGTTCACAGTTCACAGTTCACAGTTCACAGTTCACAGTTCACAGTTCACAGTTCACAGTTCACAGTTCACAGTTCACAGTTCACAGTTCACAGTTCACAGTTCACAGTTCACAGTTCACAGTTCACAGTTCACAGTTCACACTTCACAGTCCACAGTTCACAGTTCACAGTTCACAGTTCACAGTTCACAGTTCACAGTTCACAGTTCACACTTCACAGTCCACAGTTCACAGTTCACAGTGCACCCTTCTTAGTTCACAGCTCACAGTTCCCAGTTCACAGTTAACAGTTCACAGTTCACAATCCGCCGTTCACAGTTCACAATTTGCAGTGCACACTTCAAAGTTCACAGCTCGCAGTTCACAGTTCACAGTTCACAGTTCACAGTTCACAGTTCACAGTTCACAGTTCACAGTTCACAGTACACAGTTCACAGTTCACAGTTCACAGTTCACAGTTCACAGTTCACAGTTCACAGTTCACAGTTCACAGTTCACAGTTCACAGTTCACAGTTCACAGTTCACAGTTCACAGTTCACAGTTCACAGTTCACAGTTCACAGTTCACAGTTCACAGTTCACAGTTCACAGTTCACAGTTCACAGTACACAGTTCACAGTTCACAGTTCACAGTTCACAGTTCACAGTTCACAGTTCACAGTTCACAGTTCACAGTTCACAGTTCACAGTTCACAGTTCACAGTTCACAGTTCACAGTTCACAGATCACAGTTCACAGTTCACAGTTCACACTTCACAGTTCACAGTTCACAGTTCACAATCCGCCGTTCACAGTTCACAATTTGCAGTGCACACTTCAAAGTTCAAAGTTCACAGCTCGCAGTTCACAGTTCACAGTTCACACTTCACAGTTCACAGTTCACAGTTCACTGTTCACAAATCGCAGTTCACAGTTCACAGTTCACACTTCACAGTTCACACTTCACAGTTCACAGTTCACAGTTCACAGTTCACAGTTCACAGTTCACAGTTCACAGATCACAGTTCACAGTTCACAGTTCACAGTTCACAGTTCACAGTTCACAGTTCACAGTTCACAGTTCACAGTTCACAGTTCACAGTTCACAGTTCACAGTTCACAGTTCACAGTTCACAGTTCACAGTTCACAGTTCACAGTTCACAGTTCACAGTTCACAGTTCACACTTCACAGTCCACAGTTCACAGTTCACAGTTCACAGTTCACAGTTCACAGTTCACAGTTCACAGTTCACACTTCACAGTCCACAGTTCACAGTTCACAGTGCACCCTTCTTAGTTCACAGCTCACAGTTCCCAGTTCACAGTTAACAGTTCACAGTTCACAATCCGCCGTTCACAGTTCACAATTTGCAGTGCACACTTCAAAGTTCACAGCTCGCAGTTCACAGTTCACAGTTCACAGTTCACAGTTCACAATTCACAGTTCACAGTTCACAGTTCACAGTTCACACTTCACAGTTCACACTTCACAGTTCACACTTCACAGTTCACACTTCACAGTTCACACTTCACAGTTCACAGTTCACAGTTCACAGTTCACAGTTCACAGTTCACAGTTCACACTTCACAGTTCACAGTTCACAGTTCACAGTTCACAGTTCACAGTTCACAGTTCACAGTTCACAGTTCACAGTTCACAGTTCACAGTTCACAGTTCACAGTTCACAGTTCACAGTTCACAGTTCACAGTTCACAGTTCACAGTTCACAGTTCACAGTTCACAGTTCACAGTTCACAGTTCACAGTTCACAGTTCACAGTTCACAGTTCACAGTTCACAGTTCACAGTTCACAGTTCACAGTTCACAGTTCACAGTTCACAGTTCACAGTTCACAGTTCACAGTTCACAGTTCACAGTTCACAGTTCACAGTTCACAGTTCACAGTTCACAGTTCACAGTTCACAGTTCACAGTTCACAGTTCACAGTTCACAGTTCACAGTTCACAGTTCACAGTTCACAGTTCACAGTTCACAGTTCACAGTTCACAGTTCACAGTTCACAGTTCACAGTTCACAGTTCACAGTTCACAGTTCACAGTTCACAGTTCACAGTTCACAGTTCACAGTTCACAGTTCACAGTTCACAGTTCACAGTTCACAGTTCACAGTTCACAGTTCACAGTTCACAGTTCACAGTTCACAGTTCACAGTTCACTGTTCACAAATCGCAGTTCACAGTTCACAGTTCACACTTCACAGTTCACACTTCACAGTTCACACTTCACAGTTCACAGTTCACAGTTCACAGTTCACAGTTCACAGTTCACAGTTCACAGTTCACAGTTCACAGATCACAGTTCACAGTTCACAGTTCACAGTTCACAGTTCACAGTTCACAGTTCACACTTCACAGTCCACAGTTCACAGTTCACAGTGCACCCTTCTTAGTTCACAGCTCACAGTTCCCAGTTCACAGTTAACAGTTCACAGTTCACACTTCACACTTCACAGTTCACACTTCACAGTTCACAGTTCACAGTTCACAGTTCACAGTTCACAGTTCACAGTTCACAGTTCACAGTTCACAGTTCACAGTTCACAGTTCACAGTTCACAGTTCACAGTTCACAGTTCACAGTTCACAGTTCACAGTTCACAGTTCACAGTTCACAGTTCACAGTTCACAGTTCACAGTTCACAGTTCACAGTTCACAGTTCACAGTTCACAGTTCACAGTTCACAGTTCACAGTCCACAGTTCACAGTTCACAGTGCACCCTTCTTAGTTCACAGCTCACAGTTCCCAGTTCACAGTTAACAGTTCACAGTTCACAATCCGCCGTTCACAGTTCACAATTTGCAGTGCACACTTCAAAGTTCACAGTTCACAGTTCACAGTGCACCGTTCTTAGTTCACAGTTCACAGTTCACAGTTCACAGTTCACAGTTCACAGTTCACTGTTCACAAATCGCAGTTCACAGTTCACAGTTCACAGCTCACAGTTCACACTTCACAGTTCACAGTTCACAGTTCACAGTTCACAGTTCACAGTTCACAGTTCACAGTTCACAGTTCACAGTTCACAGTTCACAGTTCACAGTTCACAGTTCACAGTTCACAGTTCACAGTTCACAGTTCACAGTTCACAGTTCACAGTTCACAGTTCACAGTTCACAGTTCACAGTTCACAGTTCACAGTTCACAGTTCACAGTTCACAGTTCACAGATCACAGTTCACAGTTCACAGTTCACACTTCACAGTTCACAGTTCACAGTTCACAATCCGCCGTTCACAGTTCACAATTTGCAGTGCACACTTCAAAGTTCACAGCTCGCAGTTCACAGTTCACAGTTCACACTTCACAGTTCACAGTTCACAGTTCACTGTTCACAAATCGCAGTTCACAGTTCACAGTTCACACTTCACAGTTCACACTTCACAGTTCACAGTTCACAGTTCACAGTTCACAGTTCACAGTTCACAGTTCACAGATCACAGTTCACAGTTCACAGTTCACAGTTCACAGTTCACAGTTCACAGTTCACAGTTCACAGTTCACAGTTCACAGTTCACAGTTCACAGTTCACAGTTCACAGTTCACAGTTCACAGTTCACAGTTCACAGTTCACAGTTCACAGTTCACAGTTCACAGTTCACACTTCACAGTCCACAGTTCACAGTTCACAGTTCACAGTTCACAGTTCACAGTTCACAGTTCACAGTTCACACTTCACAGTCCACAGTTCACAGTTCACAGTGCACCCTTCTTAGTTCACAGCTCACAGTTCCCAGTTCACAGTTAACAGTTCACAGTTCACAATCCGCCGTTCACAGTTCACAATTTGCAGTGCACACTTCAAAGTTCACAGCTCGCAGTTCACAGTTCACAGTTCACAGTTCACAGTTCACAGTTCACAGTTCACAGTTCACAGTTCACAGTTCACAGTTCACAGTTCACAGTTCACAGTTCACAGTTCACAGTTCACAGTTCACAGTACACAGTTCACAGTTCACAATTCACAGTTCACAGTTCACAGTTCACAGTTCACAGTTCACAGTTCACAGTTCACAGTTCACAGTTCACAGTTCACAGTTCACAGTTCACAGTTCACAGTTCACAGTTCACAGTTCACAGTTCACAGTTCACAGTTCACAGTTCACAGTTCACAGTTCACAGTTCACAGTTCACAGTTCACAGTTCACAGTTCACAGTTCACAGTTCACAGTTCACAGTTCACAGTTCACAGTTCACAGTTCACAGTTCACAGTTCACAGTTCACAGTTCACAGTTCACAGTTCACAGTTCACAGTTCACAGTTCACAGTTCACAGTTCACAGTTCACAGTTCACAGTTCACAGTTCACAGTTCACAGTTCACAGTTCACAGTTCACAGTTCACAGTTCACAGTTCACAGTTCACAGTTCACAGTTCACAGTTCACAGTTCACAGTTCACAGTTCACAGTTCACAGTTCACAGTTCACTGTTCACAAACCGCAGTTCACAGTTCACAGTTCACACTTCACAGTTCACACTTCACAGTTCACAGTTCACAGTTCACAGTTCACAGTTCACAGTTCACAGATCACAGTTCACAGTTCACAGTTCACAGTTCACAGTTCACAGTTCACAGTTCACACTTCACAGTCCACAGTTCACAGTTCACAGTGCACCCTTCTTAGTTCACAGCTCACAGTTCCCAGTTCACAGTTAACAGTTCACAGTTCACACTTCACACTTCACAGTTCACACTTCACAGTTCACAGTTCACAGTTCACAGTTCACAGTTCACAGTTCACAGTTCACAGTTCACAGTTCACAGTTCACAGTTCACAGTTCACAGTTCACAGTTCACAGTTCACAGTTCACAGTTCACAGTTCACAGTTCACAGTTCACAGTTCACAGTTCACAGTTCACAGTTCACAGTTCACAGTTCACAGTTCACAGTTCACAGTTCACAGTTCACAGTTCACAGTTCACAGTTCACAGTCCACAGTTCACAGTTCACAGTGCACCCTTCTTAGTTCACAGCTCACAGTTCCCAGTTCACAGTTAACAGTTCACAGTTCACAATCCGCCGTTCACAGTTCACAATTTGCAGTGCACACTTCAAAGTTCACAGTTCACAGTTCACAGTGCACCGTTCTTAGTTCACAGTTCACAGTTCACAGTTCACAGTTCACAGTTCACAGTTCACAGTTCACTGTTCACAAATCGCAGTTCACAGTTCACAGTTCACAGCTCACAGTTCACACTTCACAGTTCACAGTTCACAGTTCACAGTTCACAGTTCACAGTTCACAGTTCACAGTTCACAGTTCACAGTTCACAGTTCACAGTTCACAGTTCACAGTTCACAGTTCACAGTTCACACTTCACAGTTCACAGTTCACAGTGCACCTTTCTTAGTTCACAGCTCACAGTTCCCAGTTCACAGTTAACAGTTCACAGTTCACAATCCGCCGTTCACAGTTCACAATTTGCAGTGCACACTTCAAAGTTCACAGCTCGCAGTTCACAGTTCACAGTTCACAGTTCACAGTTCACAGTTCACAGTTCACAGTTCACAGTTCACAGTTCACAGTTCACAGTTCACAGTTCACAGTTCACAGTTCACAGTTCACAGTTCACAGTTCACAGTTCACAGTTCACAGTTCACAGTTCACAGTTCACAGTTCACAGTTCACAGTTCACAGTTCACAGTTCACAGTTCACAGTTCACAGTTCACAGTTCACAGTTCACAGTTCACAGTTCACAATTCACAGTTCACAGTTCACTGTTCACAAATCGCAGTTCACAGTTCACAGTTCACACTTCACAGTTCACACTTCACAGTTCACAGTTCACAGTTCACAGTTCACAGTACACAGTTCACAGATCACAGTTCACTGTTCACAGTTCACAGTTCACAGTTCACAGTTCACAGTTCACAGTTCACAGTTCACAGTTCACAGTTCATAGTTCATAAGTTCACAGTCCACAGTTCACAGTTCACAGTTCACAGTTCACAGTTCACAGTTCACAGTTCACAGTTCACACTTCACAGTCCACAGTTCACAGTTCACAGTGCACCCTTCTCAGTTCACAGCTCACAGTTTCCAGTTCACAGTTAACAGTTCACAGTTCACAATCCGCCGTTCACAGTTCACAATTTGCAGTGCACACTTCAAAGTTCACAGCTCGCAGTTCACAGTTCACACTTCACACTTCACACTTCACACTTCACACTTCACACTTCACAGTTCACAGTTCACAGTTCACAGTTCACAGTTCACAGTTCACAGTTCACAGTTCACAGTTCACAGTTCACAGTTCACAGTTCACAGTTCACAGTTCACAGTTCACAGTTCACAGTTCACAGTTCACAGTTCACACTTCACAGTCCACAGTTCACAGTTCACAGTTCACAGTTCACAGTTCACAGTTCACAGTTCACAGTTCACAGTTCACAGTTCACAGTTCACAGTTCACAGTTCACAGTTCACAGTTCACAGTTCACAGTTCACAGTTCACAGTTCACAGTTCACAGTTCACAGTTCACAGTTCACAGTTCACAGTTCACAGTTCACAGTTCACAGTTCACAGTTCACAGTTCACAGTTCACAGTTCACAGTTCACAGTTCACAGTTCACAGTTCACAGTTCACAGTTCACAGTTCACAGTTCACAGTTCACAGTTCACAGTTCACAGTTCACAGTTCACAGTTCACAGTTCACAGTTCACAGTTCACAGTTCACAGTTCACAGTTCACAGTTCACAGTTCACAGTTCACAGTTCACAGTTCACAGTTCACAGTTCACAGTTCACAGTTCACAGTTCACAGTTCACAGTTCACAGTTCACAGTTCACAGTTCACAGTTCACACTTCACAGTCCACAGTTCACAGTTCACAGTGCACCCTTCTTAGTTCACAGCTCACAGTTCCCAGTTCACAGTTAACAGTTCACAGTTCACAATCCGCCGTTCACAGTTCACAATTTGCAGTGCACACTTCAAAGTTCACAGCTCGCAGTTCACAGTTCACAGTTCACAGTTCACAGTTCACAGTTCACAGTTCACAGTTCACAGTTCACAGTACACAGTTCACAGTTCACAGTTCACAGTTCACAGTTCACAGTTCACAGTTCACAGTTCACAGTTCACAGTTCACAGTTCACAGTTCACAGTTCAAAGTTCACAGTTCACAGTTCACAATTCACAGTTCACAGTTCACTGTTCACAAATCGCAGTTCACAGTTCACAGTTCACACTTCACAGTTCACACTTCACAGTTCACAGTTCACAGTTCACAGTTCACAGTTCACAGTTCACAGTACACAGTTCACAGATCACAGTTCACAGTTCACAGTTCACAGTTCACAGTTCACAGTTCACAGTTCACAGTTCACAGTTCACAGTTCACAGTTCACAGTTCACAGTTCACAGTTCACAGTTCACAGTTCACAGTTCACAGTTCACAGTTCACAGTTCACAGTTCACAGTTCATAGTTCATAAGTTCACAGTCCACAGTTCACAGTCCACAGTTCACAGTTCACAGTTCACAGTTCACAGTTCACAGTTCACAGTTCACAGTTCACAGTTCACACTTCACAGTCCACAGTTCACAGTTCACAGTGCACCCTTCTCAGTTCACAGCTCACAGTTTCCAGTTCACAGTTAACAGTTCACAGTTCACAATCCGCCGTTCACAGTTCACAATTTGCAGTGCACACTTCAAAGTTCACAGCTCGCAGTTCACAGTTCACAGTTCACTGTTCACAGTTCACAGTTCACAGTTCACAGTTCACAGTTCACAGTTCACACTTCACACTTCACACTTCACACTTCACACTTCACACTTCACACTTCACACTTCACACTTCACACTTCACACTTCACACTTCACAGTTCACAGTTCACAGTTCACAGTTCACAGTTCACAGTTCACAGTTCACAGTTCACAGTTCACAGTTCACAGTTCACAGTTCACAGTTCACAGTTCACAGTTCACAGTTCACAGTTCACAGTTCACAGTTCACAGTTCACAGTTCACAGTTCACAGTTCACAGTTCACAGTTCACAGTTCACAGTTCACAGTTCACAGTTCACAGTTCACAGTTCACAGTTCACAGTTCACAGTTCACAGTTCACAGTTCACAGTTCACAGTTCACAGTTCACAGTTCACAGTTCACACTTCACAGTCCACAGTTCACAGTTCACAGTGCACCCTTCTTAGTTCACAGCTCACAGTTCCCAGTTCACAGTTAACAGTTCACAGTTCACAATCCGCCGTTCACAGTTCACAATTTGCAGTGCACACTTCAAAGTTCACAGCTCGCAGTTCACAGTTCACAGTTCACAGTTCACAGTTCACAGTTCACAGTACACAGTTCACAGTTCACAGTTCACAGTTCACAGTTCACAGTTCACAGTTCACAGTTCACAGTTCACAGTTCACAGTTCACAGTTCACAATTCACAGTTCACAGTTCACTGTTCACAAATCGCAGTTCACAGTTCACAGTTCACACTTCACAGTTCACACTTCACAGTTCACAGTTCACAGTTCACAGTTCACAGTTCACAGTTCACAGTACACAGTTCACAGATCACAGTTCACAGTTCACAGTTCACAGTTCACAGTTCACAGTTCACAGTTCACAGTTCACAGTTCACAGTTCACAGTTCACAGTTCACAGTTCACAGTTCACAGTTCACAGTTCACAGTTCACAGTTCACAGTTCACAGTTCACAGTTCACAGTTCACAGTTCACAGTTCACAGTTCACAGTTCACAGTTCACAGTTCACAGTTCACAGTTCACAGTTCACAGTTCACAGTTCACAGTTCACAGTTCACAGTTCACAGTTCACAGTTCACAGTTCACAGTTCACAGTTCACAGTTCATAGTTCATAGTTCATAAGTTCACAGTCCACAGTTCACAGTTCACAGTTCACAGTTCACAGTTCACAGTTCACAGTTCACAGTTCACAGTTCACAGTTCACAGTTCACAGTTCACAGTTCACACTTCACAGTCCACAGTTCACAGTTCACAGTGCACCCTTCTCAGTTCACAGCTCACAGTTTCCAGTTCACAGTTAACAGTTCACAGTTCACAATCCGCCGTTCACAGTTCACAATTTGCAGTGCACACTTCAAAGTTCACAGCTCGCAGTTCACAGTTCACAGTTCACTGTTCACAGTTCACAGTTCACAGTTCACAGTTCACAGTTCACAGTTCACAGTTCACAGTTCACAGTTCACACTTCACAGTTCACAGTTCACAGTTCACAGTTCACAGTTCACAGTTCACAGTTCACAGTTCACAGTTCACAGTTCACAGTTCACAGTTCACAGTTCACAGTTCACAGTTCACAGTTCACAGTTCACAGTTCACAGTTCACAGTTCACAGTTCACAGTTCACAGTTCACAGTTCACAGTTCACAGTTCACAGTTCACAGTTCACAGTTCACAGTTCACAGTTCACAGTTCACAGTTCACAGTTCACAGTTCACAGTTCACAGTTCACAGTTCACAGTTCACAGTTCACAGTTCACAGTTCACAGTTCACAGTTCACAGTTCACAGTTCACAGTTCACAGTTCACAGTTCACAGTTCACAGTTCACAGTTCACAGTTCACAGTTCACAGTTCACAGTTCACAGTTCACAGTTCACAGTTCACAGTTCACAGTTCACAGTTCACAGTTCACAGTTCACAGTTCACAGTTCACAGTTCACAGTTCACAGTTCACAGTTCACAGTTCACAGTTCACAGTTCACAGTTCACAGTTCACAGTTCACAGTTCACAGTTCACAGTTCACAGTTCACAGTTCACAGTTCACAGTTCACAGTTCACAGTTCACAGTTCACAGTTCACAGTTCACAGTTCACAGTTCACAGTTCACAGTTCACAGTTCACAGTTCACAGTTCACAGTTCACAGTTCACAGTTCACAGTTCACAGTTCACAGTTCACAGTTCACAGTTCACAGTTCACAGTTCACAGTTCACAGTTCACAGTTCACAGTTCACAGTTCACAGTTCACAGTTCACAGTTCACAGTTCACAGTTCACAGTTCACAGTTCACAGTTCACAGTTCACAGTTCACAGTTCACAGTTCACAGTTCACAGTTCACAGTTCACAGTTCACAGTTCACAGTTCACAGTTCACAGTTCACAGTTCACAGTTCACAGTTCACAGTTCACAGTTCACAGTTCATAGTTCATAAGTTCACAGTCCACAGTTCACAGTTCACAGTTCACAGTTCACAGTTCACAGTTCACAGTTCACAGTTCACACTTCACAGTCCACAGTTCACAGTTCACAGTGCACCCTTCTCAGTTCACAGCTCACAGTTTCCAGTTCACAGTTAACAGTTCACAGTTCACAATCCGCCGTTCACAGTTCACAATTTGCAGTGCACACTTCAAAGTTCACAGCTCGCAGTTCACAGTTCACACTTCACACTTCACACTTCACAGTTCACACTTCACAGTTCACAGTTCACAGTTCACAGTTCACAGTTCACAGTTCACAGTTCACACTTCACAGTTCACACTTCACAGTTCACAGTTCACAATTCACAGTTCACAGTTCACAGTTCACACTTCACAGTTCACACTTCACAGTTCACACTTCACAGTTCACACTTCACAGTTCACACTTCACAGTTCACAGTTCACAGTTCACAGTTCACAGTTCACAGTTCACACTTCACAGTTCACACTTCACAGTTCACAGTTCACAGTTCACAGTTCACAGTTCACAGTTCACAGTTCACAGTTCACAGTTCACAGTTCACAGTTCACAGTTCACAGTTCACAGTTCACAGTTCACAGTTCACAGTTCACAGTTCACAGTTCACAGTTCACAGTTCACAGTTCACAGTTCACAGTTCACAGTTCACAGTTCACAGTTCACAGTTCACAGTTCACAGTTCACAGTTCACAGTTCACAGTTCACAGTTCACAGTTCACAGTTCACAGTCCACAGTTCACAGTTCACAGTGCACCCTTCTTAGTTCACAGCTCACAGTTCCCAGTTCACAGTTAACAGTTCACAGTTCACAATCCGCCGTTCACAGTTCACAATTTGCAGTGCACACTTCAAAGTTCACAGTTCACAGTTCACAGTGCACCGTTCTTAGTTCACAGTTCACAGTTCACAGTTCACAGTTCACAGTTCACAGTTCACTGTTCACAAATCGCAGTTCACAGTTCACAGTTCACAGCTCACAGTTCACACTTCACAGTTCACAGTTCACAGTTCACAGTTCACAGTTCACAGTTCACAGTTCACAGTTCACAGTTCACAGTTCACAGTTCACAGTTCACAGTTCACAGTTCACAGTTCACAGTTCACAGTTCACAGTTCACAGTTCACAGTTCACACTTCACAGTTCACAGTTCACAGTGCACCCTTCTTAGTTCACAGCTCACAGTTCCCAGTTCACAGTTAACAGTTCACAGTTCACAATCCGCCGTTCACAGTTCACATTTTGCAGTGCACACTTCAAAGTTCACAGCTCGCAGTTCACAGTTCACAGTTCACAGTTCACAGTTCACAGTTCACAGTTCACAGTTCACAGTTCACAGTTCACAGTTCACAGTTCACAGTTCACAGTTCACAGTTCACAGTTCACAGTTCACAGTTCACAGTTCACAGTTCACAGTTCACAGTTCACAGTTCACAGTTCACAGTTCACAGTTCACAGTTCACAGTTCACAGTTCACAGTTCACAGTTCACAGTTCACAGTTCACAATTCACAGTTCACAGTTCACTGTTCACAAATCGCAGTTCACAGTTCACAGTTCACATTTCACAGTTCACACTTCACAGTTCACAGTTCACAGTTCACAGTTCACAGTTCACAGTACACAGTTCACAGATCACAGTTCACTGTTCACAGTTCACAGTTCACAGTTCACAGTTCACAGTTCACAGTTCACAGTTCACAGTTCACAGTTCACAGTTCATAGTTCACAGTCCACAGTTCACAGTTCACAGTGCACCCTTCTCAGTTCACAGCTCACAGTTTCCAGTTCACAGTTAACAGTTCACAGTTCACAATCCGCCGTTCACAGTTCACAATTTGCAGTGCACACTTCAAAGTTCACAGCTCGCAGTTCACAGTTCACACTTCACACTTCACACTTCACACTTCACACTTCACAGTTCACAGTTCACAGTTCACAGTTCACAGTTCACAGTTCACAGTTCACAGTTCACAGTTCACAGTTCACAGTTCACAGTTCACAGTTCACAGTTCACAGTTCACAGTTCACAGTTCACAGTTCACAGTTCACAGTTCACAGTTCACAGTTCACAGTTCACAGTTCACAGTTCACAGTTCACAGTTCACAGTTCACAGTTCACAGTTCACAGTTCACAGTTCACAGTTCACAGTTCACAGTTCACAGTTCACAGTTCACAGTTCACAGTTCACAGTTCACAGTTCACAGTTCACAGTTCACAGTTCACAGTTCACAGTTCACAGTTCACAGTTCACAGTTCACAGTTCACAGTTCACAGTTCACAGTTCACAGTTCACAGTTCACAGTTCACAGTTCACAGTTCACAGTTCACAGTTCACAGTTCACAGTTCACAGTTCACAGTTCACAGTTCACAGTTCACAGTTCACAGTTCACAGTTCACAGTTCACAGTTCACAGTTCACAGTTCACAGTTCACAGTTCACAGTTCACAGTTCACAGTTCACAGTTCACAGTTCACAGTTCACAGTTCACACTTCACAGTCCACAGTTCACAGTTCACAGTGCACCCTTCTTAGTTCACAGCTCACAGTTCCCAGTTCACAGTTAACAGTTCACAGTTCACAATCCGCCGTTCACAGTTCACAATTTGCAGTGCACACTTCAAAGTTCACAGCTCGCAGTTCACAGTTCACAGTTCACAGTTCACAGTTCACAGTTCACAGTACACAGTTCACAGTTCACAGTTCACAGTTCACAGTTCACAGTTCACAGTTCACAGTTCACAGTTCACAGTTCACAGTTCACAGTTCACAGTTCACAGTTCAAAGTTCACAGTTCACAGTTCACAATTCACAGTTCACAGTTCACTGTTCACAAATCGCAGTTCACAGTTCACAGTTCACACTTCACAGTTCACACTTCACAGTTCACAGTTCACAGTTCACAGTTCACAGTTCACAGTTCACAGTTCACAGTTCACAGTTCACAGTTCACAGTACACAGTTCACAGATCACAGTTCACAGTTCACAGTTCACAGTTCACAGTTCACAGTTCACAGTTCACAGTTCACAGTTCACAGTTCACAGTTCACAGTTCACAGTTCACAGTTCACAGTTCACAGTTCACAGTTCACAGTTCACAGTTCACAGTTCACAGTTCACAGTTCACAGTTCACAGTTCACAGTTCACAGTTCACAGTTCACAGTTCACAGTTCACAGTTCACAGTTCACAGTTCACAGTTCACAGTTCACAGTTCACAGTTCACAGTTCACAGTTCACAGTTCACAGTTCACAGTTCACAGTTCACAGTTCACAGTTCACAGTTCATAGTTCATAAGTTCACAGTCCACAGTTCACAGTCCACAGTTCACAGTTCACAGTTCACAGTTCACAGTTCACAGTTCACAGTTCACACTTCACAGTCCACAGTTCACAGTTCACAGTGCACCCTTCTCAGTTCACAGCTCACAGTTTCCAGTTCACAGTTAACAGTTCACAGTTCACAATCCGCCGTTCACAGTTCACAATTTGCAGTGCACACTTCAAAGTTCACAGCTCGCAGTTCACAGTTCACAGTTCACTGTTCACAGTTCACAGTTCACAGTTCACAGTTCACAGTTCACAGTTCACACTTCACACTTCACACTTCACACTTCACACTTCACACTTCACACTTCACACTTCACACTTCACACTTCACACTTCACACTTCACACTTCACACTTCACACTTCACACTTCACACTTCACAGTTCACAGTTCACAGTTCACAGTTCACAGTTCACAGTTCACAGTTCACAGTTCACAGTTCACACTTCACACTTCACAGTTCACAGTTCACAGTTCACAGTTCACAGTTCACAGTTCACAGTTCACAGTTCACAGTTCACAGTTCACAGTTCACAGTTCACAGTTCACAGTTCACAGTTCACAGTTCACAGTTCACAGTTCACAGTTCACAGTTCACAGTTCACAGTTCACAGTTCACAGTTCACAGTTCACAGTTCACAGTTTACAGTTCACAGTTCACAGTTCACAGTTCACAGTTCACAGTTCACAGTTCACAGTTCACAGTTCACAGTTCACAGTTCACAGTTCACAGTTCACAGTTCACACTTCACAGTCCACTGTTCACAGTTCACAGTGCACCCTTCTTAGTTCACAGCTCACAGTTCCCAGTTCACAGTTAACAGTTCACAGTTCACAATCCGCCGTTCACAGTTCACAATTTGCAGTGCACACTTCAAAGTTCACAGCTCGCAGTTCACAGTTCACAGTTCACAGTTCACAGTTCACAGTTCACAGTACACAGTTCACAGTTCACAGTTCACAGTTCACAGTTCACAGTTCACAGTTCACAGTTCACAGTTCACAGTTCACAGTTCACAGTTCACAGTTCACAGTTCACAGTTCACAGTTCACAGTTCACAGTTCACAATTCACAGTTCACAGTTCACTGTTCACAAATCGCAGTTCACAGTTCACAGTTCACACTTCACAGTTCACACTTCACAGTTCACAGTTCACAGTTCACAGTTCACAGTTCACAGTTCACAGTTCACAGTTCACAGTTCACAGTACACAGTTCACAGATCACAGTTCACAGTTCACAGTTCACAGTTCACAGTTCACAGTTCACAGTTCACAGTTCACAGTTCACAGTTCACAGTTCACAGTTCACAGTTCACAGTTCACAGTTCACAGTTCACAGTTCACAGTTCACAGTTCACAGTTCACAGTTCACAGTTCACAGTTCACAGTTCACAGTTCACAGTTCACAGTTCACAGTTCACAGTTCACAGTTCACAGTTCACAGTTCACAGTTCACAGTTCACAGTTCACAGTTCACAGTTCACAGTTCACAGTTCACAGTTCACAGTTCACAGTTCACAGTTCATAGTTCATAGTTCATAAGTTCACAGTCCACAGTTCACAGTTCACAGTTCACAGTTCACAGTTCACAGTTCACAGTTCACAGTTCACAGTTCACAGTTCACAGTTCACACTTCACAGTCCACAGTTCACAGTTCACAGTGCACCCTTCTCAGTTCACAGCTCACAGTTTCCAGTTCACAGTTAACAGTTCACAGTTCACAATCCGCCGTTCACAGTTCACAATTTGCAGTGCACACTTCAAAGTTCACAGCTCGCAGTTCACAGTTCACAGTTCACTGTTCACAGTTCACAGTTCACAGTTCACAGTTCACAGTTCACAGTTCACAGTTCACAGTTCACACTTCACAGTTCACACTTCACAGTTCACAGTTCACAGTTCACAGTTCACAGTTCACAGTTCACAGTTCACAGTTCACAGTTCACAGTTCACAGTTCACAGTTCACAGTTCACAGTTCACAGTTCACAGTTCACAGTTCACAGTTCACAGTTCACAGTTCACAGTTCACAGTTCACAATCCGCCGTTCACAGTTCACAATTTGCAGTGCACACTTCAAAGTTCACAGCTCGCAGTTCACAGTTCACAGTTCACACTTCACAGTTCACAGTTCACAGTTCACTGTTCACAGTTCACAGTTCACACTTCACAGTTCACACTTCACAGTTCACAGTTCACAGTTCACAGTTCACAGTTCACAGTTCACAGTTCACAGTTCACAGTTCACAGTTCACAGTTCACAGTTCACAGTTCACAGTTCACAGTTCACAGTTCACAGTTCACAGTTCACAGTTCACAGTTCACAGTTCACAGTTCACAGTTCACAGTTCACAGTTCACAGTTCACAGTTCACAGTTCACAGTTCACAGTTCACAGTTCACAGTTCACAAATCGCAGTTCACAGTTCACAGTTCACAGTTCACACTTCACAGTTCACAGTTCACAGTTCACAGTTCACAGTTCACAGTTCACAGTTCACAGTTCACAGTTCACAGTTCACAGTTCACAGTTCAAGTTCACAGTTCACAGTTCACAGTTCACAGTTCACAGTTCATAGTTCATAAGTTCACAGTCCACAGTTCACAGTTCACAGTTCACACTTCACAGTTCACACTTCACAGTTCACAGTTCACAGTTCACAGTTCACAGTTCACAGTTCACAGTTCACAGTTCACAGTTCACAGTTCACAGTTCACAGTTCACAGTTCACAGTTCACAGTTCACAGTTCACAGTTCACAGTTCACAGTTCACAGTTCACAGTTCACAGTTCACAGTTCACAGTTCACAGTTCACAGTTCACAGTTCACAGTTCACAGTTCACAGTTCACAGTTCAGAGTTCATAGTTCATAAGTTCACAGTCCACAGTTCACAGTTCACAGTTCACAGTTCACACTTCACAGTTCACACTTCACAGTCCACAGTTCACAGTTCACAGTGCACCCTTCTCAGTTCACAGCTCACAGTTTCCAGTTCACAGTTAACAGTTCACAGTTCACAATCCGCCGTTCACAGTTCACAATTTGCAGTGCACACTTCAAAGTTCACAGCTCGCAGTTCACAGTTCACAGTTCACAGTTCACAGTTCACAGTTCACAGTTCACAGTTCACAGTTCACAGTTCACAGTTCACAGTTCACAGTTCACAGTTCACAGTTCACAGTTCACAGTTCACAGTTCACAGTTCACAGTTCACAGTTCACAGTTCACAGTTCACAGTTCACAGTTCACAATTCACAGTTCACAGTTCACTGTTCACAAATCGCAGTTCACAGTTCACAGTTCACACTTCACAGTTCACACTTCACAGTTCACAGTTCACAGTTCACAGTTCACAGTTCACAGTACACAGTTCACAGATCACAGTTCACAGTTCACAGTTCACAGTTCACAGTTCACAGTTCACAGTTCACAGTTCACAGTTCACAGTTCACAGTTCACAGTTCACAGTTCATAGTTCATAAGTTCACAGTCCACAGTTCACAGTTCACAGTTCACAGTTCACAGTTCACAGTTCACACTTCACAGTCCACAGTTCACAGTTCACAGTGCACCCTTCTCAGTTCACAGCTCACAGTTTCCAGTTCACAGTTAACAGTTCACAGTTCACAATCCGCCGTTCACAGTTCACAATTTGCAGTGCACACTTCAAAGTTCACAGCTCGCAGTTCACAGTTCACAGTTCACAGTTCACAGTTCGCAGTTCACAGTTCACAGTTCACAGTTCACAGTTCACAGTTCACAGTTCACAGTTCACAGTTCACAGTTCACAGTTCACAGTTCACAGTTCACAGTTCACAGCTCGCAGTTCACAGTTCACAGTTCACTGTTCACAGTTCACAGTTCACAGTTCACAGTTCACAGTTCACAGTTCACAGTTCACAGTTCACAGTTCACAGTTCACAGTTCACAGTTCACAGTTCACAGTTCACAGTTCACAGTTCACAGTTCACAGTTCACAGTTCACAGTTCACAGTTCACAGTTCACAGTTCACAGTTCACAGTTCACAGTTCACAGTTCACAGTTCACAGTTCACAGTTCACAGTTCACAGTTCACAGTTCACAGTTCACAGTTCACAGTTCACAGTTCACAGTTCACAGTTCACAGTTCACAGTTCACAGTTCACAGTTCACAGTTCACAGTTCACAGTTCACAGTTCACAGTTCACAGTTCACAGTTCACAGTTCACAGTTCACAGTTCACAGTTCACAGTTCACACTTCACAGTCCACAGTTCACAGTTCACAATCCGCCGTTCACAGTTCACAATTTGCAGTGCACACTTCAAAGTTCACAGTTCACAGTTCACAGTGCACCGTTCTTAGTTCACAGCTCACAGTTCCCAGTTCACAGTTCACAGTTCACAGTTCACAGTTCACAGTTCACAGTTCACAGTTCACAGTTCACAGTTCACAGTTCACAGTTCACAGTTCACAGTTCACAGTTCACAGTTCACAGTTCACAGTTCACAGTTCACAGTTCACAGTTCACAGTTCACAGTTCACAGTTCACAGTTCACAGTTCACAGTTCACAGTTCACAGTTCACAGTTCACAGTTCACAGTTCACAGTTCACAGTTCACAGTTCACAGTTCACAGTTCACAGATCACAGTTCACAGTTCACAGTTCACACTTCACAGTTCACAGTTCACAGTTCACAATCCGCCGTTCACAGTTCACAATTTGCAGCGCACACTTCAAAGTTCACAGCTCGCAGTTCACAGTTCACAGTTCACACTTCACAGTTCACAGTTCACAGTTCACAGTTCACAGTTCACAGTTCACAGTTCACAGTTCACAGTTCACAGTTCACAGTTCACAGTTCACAGTTCACAGTTCACAGATCACAGTTCACAGTTCACAGTTCACACTTCACAGTTCACAGTTCACAGTTCACAATCCGCCGTTCACAGTTCACAATTTGCAGCGCACACTTCAAAGTTCACAGCTCGCAGTTCACAGTTCACAGTTCACACTTCACAGTTCACAGTTCACAGTTCACTGTTCACAAATCGCAGTTCACAGTTCACAGTTCACACTTCACAGTTCACAGTTCACAGTTCACAGTTCACAGTTCACAGTTCACAGTTCACAGTTCACAGTTCACAGTTCACAGTTCACAGTTCACAGTTCACAGTTCACAGTTCACAGTTCACAGTTCACAGTTCACAGTTCACAGTTCACAGTTCACAGTTCACAGTTCACAGTTCACAGTTCACAGTTCACAGTTCACAGTTCACAGTTCACAGTTCACAGTTCACAGTTCACAGTTCACAGTTCACAGTTCACAGTTCACAGTTCACAGTTCACAGTTCACAGTTCACAGTTCACAGTTCACAGTTCACAGTTCACAGTTCACAGTTCACAGTTCACAGTTCACAGTTCACAGTTCACAGTTCACAGTTCACAGTTCACAGTTCACAGTTCACAGTTCACAGTTCACAGTTCACAGTTCACAGTTCACAGTTCACAGTTCACAGTTCACAGTTCACAGTTCACAGTTCACAGTTCACAGTTCACAGTTCACAGTTCACAGTTCACAGTTCACAGTTCACAGTTCACAGTTCACAGTTCACAGTTCACAGTTCACAGTTCACAGTTCACAGTTCACAGTTCACAGTTCACAGTTCACAGTTCACAGTTCACAGTTCACAGTTCACAGTTCACAGTTCACAGTTCACAGTTCACAGTTCACAGTTCACAGTTCACAGTTCACAGTTCACAGTTCACAGTTCACAGTTCACAGTTCACAGTTCACAGTTCACAGTTCACAGTTCACAGTTCACAGTTCACAGTTCACAGTTCACAGTTCACAGTTCACAGTTCACAGTTCACAGTTCACAGTTCACAGTTCACAGTTCACAGTTCACAGTTCACAGTTCACAGTTCACAGTTCACAGTTCACAGTTCACAGTTCACAGTTCACAGTTCACAGTTCACAGTTCACAGTTCACAGTTCACAGTTCACAGTTCACAGTTCACAGTTCACAGTTCACAGTTCACAGTTCACAGTTCACAGTTCACAGTTCACAGTTCACAGTTCACACTTCACAGTTCACAGTTCACAGTTCACAATCCGCCGTTCACAGTTCACAATTTGCAGCGCACACTTCAAAGTTCACAGCTCGCAGTTCACAGTTCACAGTTCACACTTCACAGTTCACAGTTCACAGTTCACTGTTCACAAATCGCAGTTCACAGTTCACAGTTCACAGTTCACAGTTCACAGTTCACAGTTCACAGTTCACAGTTCACAGTTCACAGTTCACAGTTCACAGTTCACAGTTCACAGTTCACAGTTCACAGTTCACAGTTCACAGATCACAGTTCACAGATCACAGTTCACAGTTCACAGTTCACAGTTCACAGTTCACAGTTCACAGTTCACAGTTCACAGTTCACAGTTCACAGTTCACAGTTCACAGTTCACAGTTCACAGTTCACAGTTCACAGTTCACAGTTCACAGTTCACAGTTCACAGTTCACAGTTCACAGTTCACAGTTCACAGTTCACAGTTCACAGTTCACAGTTCACAGTTCACAGTTCACAGTTCACAGTTCACAGTTCACAGTTCACAGTTCACAGTTCACAGTTCACAGTTCACAGTTCACAGTTCACAGTTCACAGTTCACAGTTCATAGTTCATAAGTTCACAGTCCACAGTTCACAGTTCACAGTTCACACTTCACAGTTCACACTTCACAGTTCACAGTTCACAGTTCACAGTTCACAGTTCACAGTTCACAGTTCACAGTTCACAGTTCACAGTTCACAGTTCACAGTTCACAGTTCACAGTTCACAGTTCACAGTTCACAGTTCACAGTTCACAGTTCACAGTTCACAGTTCACAGTTCACAGTTCACAGTTCACAGTTCACAGTTCACAGTTCACAGTTCACAGTTCACAGTTCACAGTTCACAGTTCACAGTTCACAGTTCACAGTTCACAGTTCACAGTACACAGTTCACAGATCACAGTTCACAGTTCACAGTTCACAGTTCACAGTTCACAGTTCACAGTTCACAGTTCACAGTTCACAGTTCACAGTTCACAGTTCACAGTTCACAGTTCACAGTTCACAGTTCACAGTTCACAGTTCACAGTTCACAGTTCACAGTTCACAGTTCACAGTTCACAGTTCACAGTTCACAGTTCACAGTTCACAGTTCACAGTTCACAGTTCACAGTTCACAGTTCACAGTTCACAGTTCACAGTTCACAGTTCACAGTTCACAGTTCACAGTTCACAGTTCACAGTTCACAGTTCATAGTTCATAGTTCATAAGTTCACAGTCCACAGTTCACAGTTCACAGTTCACAGTTCACAGTTCACAGTTCACAGTTCACAGTTCACAGTTCACAGTTCACAGTTCACACTTCACAGTCCACAGTTCACAGTTCACAGTGCACCCTTCTCAGTTCACAGCTCACAGTTTCCAGTTCACAGTTAACAGTTCACAGTTCACAATCCGCCGTTCACAGTTCACAATTTGCAGTGCACACTTCAAAGTTCACAGCTCGCAGTTCACAGTTCACAGTTCACTGTTCACAGTTCACAGTTCACAGTTCACAGTTCACAGTTCACAGTTCACAGTTCACAGTTCACACTTCACAGTTCACACTTCACAGTTCACAGTTCACAGTTCACAGTTCACAGTTCACAGTTCACAGTTCACAGTTCACAGTTCACAGTTCACAGTTCACAGTTCACAGTTCACAGTTCACAGTTCACAGTTCACAGTTCACAGTTCACAGTTCACAGTTCACAGTTCACAGTTCACAGTTCACAGTTCACAGTTCACAGTTCACAGTTCACAGTTCACAGTTCACAGTTCACAGTTCACAGTTCACAGTTCACAGTTCACAGTTCACAGTTCACAGTTCACAGTTCACAGTTCACAGTTCACAGTTCACAGTTCACAGTTCACAGTTCACAGTTCACAGTTCACAGTTCACAGTTCACAGTTCACAGTTCACAGTTCACAGTTCACAGTTCACAGTTCACAGTTCACAGTTCACAGTTCACAGTTCACAGTTCACAGTTCACAGTTCACAGTTCACAGTTCACAGTTCACAGTTCACAGTTCACAGTTCACAGTTCACAGTTCACAGTTCACAGTTCACAGTTCACAGTTCACAGTTCACAGTTCACAGTTCACAGTTCACAGTTCACAGTTCACAGTTCACAGTTCACAGTTCACAGTTCACAGTTCACAGTTCACAGTTCACAGTTCACAGTTCACAGTTCACAATCCGCCGTTCACAGTTCACAATTTGCAGTGCACACTTCAAAGTTCACAGCTCGCAGTTCACAGTTCACAGTTCACACTTCACAGTTCACAGTTCACAGTTCACTGTTCACAGTTCACAGTTCACACTTCACAGTTCACACTTCACAGTTCACAGTTCACAGTTCACAGTTCACAGTTCACAGTTCACAGTTCACAGTTCACAGTTCACAGTTCACAGTTCACAGTTCACAGTTCACAGTTCACAGTTCACAGTTCACAGTTCACAGTTCACAGTTCACAGTTCACAGTTCACAGTTCACAGTTCACAGTTCACAGTTCACAGTTCACAGTTCACAGTTCACAGTTCACAGTTCACAGTTCACAGTTCACAAATCGCAGTTCACAGTTCACAGTTCACAGTTCACACTTCACAGTTCACAGTTCACAGTTCACAGTTCACAGTTCACAGTTCACAGTTCACAGTTCACAGTTCACAGTTCACAGTTCACAGTTCACAGTTCAAGTTCACAGTTCACAGTTCACAGTTCACAGTTCACAGTTCACAGTTCATAGTTCATAAGTTCACAGTCCACAGTTCACAGTTCACAGTTCACACTTCACAGTTCACACTTCACAGTTCACAGTTCACAGTTCACAGTTCACAGTTCACAGTTCACAGTTCACAGTTCACAGTTCACAGTTCACAGTTCACAGTTCACAGTTCACAGTTCACAGTTCACAGTTCACAGTTCACAGTTCACAGTTCACAGTTCACAGTTCACAGTTCACAGTTCACAGTTCACAGTTCACAGTTCACAGTTCACAGTTCACAGTTCACAGTTCAGAGTTCATAGTTCATAAGTTCACAGTCCACAGTTCACAGTTCACAGTTCACAGTTCACACTTCACAGTTCACACTTCACAGTCCACAGTTCACAGTTCACAGTGCACCCTTCTCAGTTCACAGCTCACAGTTTCCAGTTCACAGTTAACAGTTCACAGTTCACAATCCGCCGTTCACAGTTCACAATTTGCAGTGCACACTTCAAAGTTCACAGCTCGCAGTTCACAGTTCACAGTTCACAGTTCACAGTTCACAGTTCACAGTTCACAGTTCACAGTTCACAGTTCACAGTTCACAGTTCACAGTTCACAGTTCACAGTTCACAGTTCACAGTTCACAGTTCACAGTTCACAGTTCACAGTTCACAGTTCACAATTCACAGTTCACAGTTCACTGTTCACAAATCGCAGTTCACAGTTCACAGTTCACACTTCACAGTTCACACTTCACAGTTCACAGTTCACAGTTCACAGTTCACAGTTCACAGTACACAGTTCACAGATCACAGTTCACAGTTCACAGTTCACAGTTCACAGTTCACAGTTCACAGTTCACAGTTCACAGTTCACAGTTCACAGTTCACAGTTCACAGTTCATAGTTCATAAGTTCACAGTCCACAGTTCACAGTTCACAGTTCACAGTTCACAGTTCACAGTTCACACTTCACAGTCCACAGTTCACAGTTCACAGTGCACCTTTCTCAGTTCACAGCTCACAGTTTCCAGTTCACAGTTAACAGTTCACAGTTCACAATCCGCCGTTCACAGTTCACAATTTGCAGTGCACACTTCAAAGTTCACAGCTCGCAGTTCACAGTTCACAGTTCACAGTTCACAGTTCGCAGTTCACAGTTCACAGTTCACAGTTCACAGTTCACAGTTCACAGTTCACAGTTCACAGTTCACAGTTCACAGTTCACAGTTCACAGTTCACAGTTCACAGCTCGCAGTTCACAGTTCACAGTTCACTGTTCACAGTTCACAGTTCACAGTTCACAGTTCACAGTTCACAGTTCACAGTTCACAGTTCACAGTTCACAGTTCACAGTTCACAGTTCACAGTTCACAGTTCACAGTTCACAGTTCACAGTTCACAGTTCACAGTTCACAGTTCACAGTTCACAGTTCACAGTTCACAGTTCACAGTTCACAGTTCACAGTTCACAGTTCACAGTTCACAGTTCACAGTTCACAGTTCACAGTTCACAGTTCACAGTTCACAGTTCACAGTTCACAGTTCACAGTTCACAGTTCACAGTTCACAGTTCACAGTTCACAGTTCACAGTTCACAGTTCACACTTCACAGTCCACAGTTCACAGTTCACAATCCGCCGTTCACAGTTCACAATTTGCAGTGCACACTTCAAAGTTCACAGTTCACAGTTCACAGTGCACCGTTCTTAGTTCACAGCTCACAGTTCCCAGTTCACAGTTCACAGTTCACAGTTCACAGTTCACAGTTCACAGTTCACAGTTCACAGTTCACAGTTCACAGTTCACAGTTCACAGTTCACAGTTCACAGTTCACAGTTCACAGTTCACAGTTCACAGTTCACAGTTCACAGTTCACAGTTCACAGTTCACAGTTCACAGTTCACAGTTCACAGTTCACAGTTCACAGTTCACAGTTCACAGTTCACAGTTCACAGTTCACAGTTCACAGTTCACAGTTCACAGTTCACAGTTCACAGTTCACAGTTCACAGTTCACAGTTCACAGTTCACAGTTCACAGTTCACAGTTCACAGTTCACAGTTCACAGTTCACAGTTCACAGTTCACAGTTCACAGTTCACAGTTCACAGTTCACAGTTCACAGTTCACAGTTCACAGTTCACAGTTCACAGTTCACAGTTCACAGTTCACAGTTCACAGTTCACAGTTCACAGTTCACAGTTCACAGTTCACAGTTCACAGTTCACAGTTCACAGTTCACAGTTCACAGTTCACAGTTCACAGTTCACAGTTCACAGTTCACAGTTCACAGTTCACAGTTCACAGTTCACAGTTCACAGTTCACAGTTCACAGTTCACAGTTCACAGTTCACAGTTCACAGTTCACAGTTCACAGTTCACAGTTCACAGTTCACAGTTCACAGTTCACAGTTCACAGTTCACAGTTCACAGTTCACAGTTCACAGTTCACAGTTCACAGTTCACAGTTCACAGTTCACAGTTCACAGTTCACAGTTCACAGTTCACAGTTCACAGTTCACAGTTCACAGTTCACAGTTCACAGTTCACAGTTCACAGTTCACAGTTCACAGTTCACAGTTCACAGATCACAGTTCACAGTTCACAGTTCACACTTCACAGTTCACAGTTCACAGTTCACAATCCGCCGTTCACAGTTCACAATTTGCAGCGCACACTTCAAAGTTCACAGCTCGCAGTTCACAGTTCACAGTTCACACTTCACAGTTCACAGTTCACAGTTCACAGTTCACAGTTCACAGTTCACAGTTCACAGTTCACAGTTCACAGTTCACAGTTCACAGTTCACAGTTCACAGTTCACAGTTCACAGATCACAGTTCACAGTTCACAGTTCACACTTCACAGTTCACAGTTCACAGTTCACAATCCGCCGTTCACAGTTCACAATTTGCAGCGCACACTTCAAAGTTCACAGCTCGCAGTTCACAGTTCACAGTTCACACTTCACAGTTCACAGTTCACAGTTCACTGTTCACAAATCGCAGTTCACAGTTCACAGTTCACACTTCACAGTTCACAGTTCACAGTTCACAGTTCACAGTTCACAGTTCACAGTTCACAGTTCACAGTTCACAGTTCACAGTTCACAGTTCACAGTTCACAGTTCACAGTTCACAGTTCACAGTTCACAGTTCACAGTTCACAGTTCACAGTTCACAGTTCACAGTTCACAGTTCACAGTTCACAGTTCACAGTTCACAGTTCACAGTTCACAGTTCACAGTTCACAGTTCACAGTTCACAGTTCACAGTTCACAGTTCACAGTTCACAGTTCACAGTTCACAGTTCACAGTTCACAGTTCACAGTTCACAGTTCACAGTTCACAGTTCACAGTTCACAGTTCACAGTTCACAGTTCACAGTTCACAGTTCACAGTTCACAGTTCACAGTTCACAGTTCACAGTTCACAGTTCAGAGTTCACAGTTCAGAGTTCACAGTTCACAGTTCACAGTTCACAGTTCACAGTTCACAGTTCACAGTTCACAGTTCACAGATCACAGTTCACAGATCACAGTTCACAGTTCACAGTTCACAGTTCACAGTTCACAGTTCACAGTTCACAGTACACAGTTCACAGTACACAGTTCACAGTTCACAGTTCACAGTTCACAGTTCACAGTTCACAGTTCACAGTTCACAGTTCACAGTTCACAGTTCACAGTTCACAGTTCACAGTTCACAGTTCACAGTTCACAGTTCACAGTTCACAGTTCACAGTTCACAGTTCACAGTTCACAGTTCACAGTTCACAGTTCACAGTTCACAGTTCACAGTTCACAGTTCACAGTTCACAGTTCACAGTTCACAGTTCACAGTTCACAGTTCACAGTTCACAGTTCACAGTTCACAGTTCACAGTTCACAGTTCACAGTTCACAGTTCACAGTTCACAGTTCACAGTTCACAGTTCACAGTTCACAGTTCACAGTTCACAGTTCACAGTTCACAGTTCACAGTTCACAGTTCACAGTTCACAGTTCACAGTTCACAGTTCACAGTTCACAGTTCACAGTTCACAGTTCACAGTTCACAGTTCACAGTTCACAGTTCACAGTTCACAGTTCACAGTTCACAGTTCACAGTTCACAGTTCACAGTTCACAGTTCACAGTTCACAGTTCACAGTTCACAGTTCACAGTTCACAGTTCACAGTTCACAGTTCACAGTTCACAGTTCACAGTTCACAGTTCACAGTTCACAGTTCACAGTTCACAGTTCACAGTTCACAGTTCACAGTTCACAGTTCACAGTTCACAGTTCACAGTTCACAGTTCACAGTTCACAGTTCACAGTTCACAGTTCACAGTTCACAGTTCACACTTCACAGTTCACAGTTCACAGTTCACAATCCGCCGTTCACAGTTCACAATTTGCAGCGCACACTTCAAAGTTCACAGCTCGCAGTTCACAGTTCACAGTTCACACTTCACAGTTCACAGTTCACAGTTCACTGTTCACAAATCGCAGTTCACAGTTCACAGTTCACAGTTCACAGTTCACAGTTCACAGTTCACAGTTCACAGTTCACAGTTCACAGTTCACAGTTCACAGTTCACAGTTCACAGTTCACAGTTCACAGTTCACAGATCACAGTTCACAGATCACAGTTCACAGTTCACAGTTCACAGTTCACAGTTCACAGTTCACAGTTCACAGTTCACAGTTCACAGTTCACAGTTCACAGTTCACAGTTCACAGTTCACAGTTCACAGTTCACAGTTCACAGTTCACAGTTCACAGTTCACAGTTCACAGTTCACAGTTCACAGTTCACAGTTCACAGTTCACAGTTCACAGTTCACAGTTCACAGTTCACAGTTCACAGTTCACAGTTCACAGTTCACAGTTCACAGTTCACAGTTCACAGTTCACAGTTCATAGTTCATAAGTTCACAGTCCACAGTTCACAGTTCACAGTTCACACTTCACAGTTCACACTTCACAGTTCACAGTTCACAGTTCACAGTTCACAGTTCACAGTTCACAGTTCACAGTTCACAGTTCACAGTTCACAGTTCACAGTTCACAGTTCACAGTTCACAGTTCACAGTTCACAGTTCACAGTTCACAGTTCACAGTTCACAGTTCACAGTTCACAGTTCACAGTTCACAGTTCACAGTTCACAGTTCACAGTTCACAGTTCACAGTTCACAGTTCACAGTTCACAGTTCACAGTTCACAGTTCACAGTTCACAGTTCACAGTTCACAGTTCACAGTTCACAGTTCACAGTTCACAGTTCACAGTTCACAGTTCACAGTTCACAGTTCACAGTTCACAGTTCACAGTTCACAGTTCACAGTTCACAGTTCACAGTTCACAGTTCACAGTTCACAGTTCACAGTTCACAGTTCACAGTTCACAGTTCACAGTTCACAGTTCACAGTTCACAGTTCACAGTTCACAGTTCACAGTTCATAGTTCATAAGTTCACAGTCCACAGTTCACAGTTCACAGTTCACACTTCACAGTTCACACTTCACAGTCCACAGTTCACAGTTCACAGTGCACCCTTCTCAGTTCACAGCTCACAGTTTCCAGTTCACAGTTAACAGTTCACAGTTCACAATCCGCCGTTCACAGTTCACAATTTGCAGTGCACACTTCAAAGTTCACAGCTCGCAGTTCACAGTTCACAGTTCACAGTTCACAGTTCACAGTTCACAGTTCACAGTTCACAGTTCACAGTTCACAGTTCACAGTTCACAGTTCACAGTTCACAGTTCACAGTTCACAGTTCACAGTTCACAGTTCACAATTCACAGTTCACAGTTCACTGTTCACAAATCGCAGTTCACAGTTCACAGTTCACACTTCACAGTTCACACTTCACAGTTCACAGTTCACAGTTCACAGTTCACAGTTCACAGTACACAGTTCACAGATCACAGTTCACAGTTCACAGTTCACAGTTCACAGTTCACAGTTCACAGTTCACAGTTCACAGTTCACAGTTCACAGTTCACAGTTCACAGTTCACAGTTCACAGTTCACAGTTCACAGTTCATAGTTCATAAGTTCACAGTCCACAGTTCACAGTTCACAGTTCACAGTTCACAGTTCACAGTTCACACTTCACAGTCCACAGTTCACAGTTCACAGTGCACCCTTCTCAGTTCACAGCTCACAGTTTCCAGTTCACAGTTAACAGTTCACAGTTCACAATCCGCCGTTCACAGTTCACAATTTGCAGTGCACACTTCAAAGTTCACAGCTCGCAGTTCACAGTTCACAGTTCACTGTTCACAGTTCACAGTTCACAGTTCACAGTTCACAGTTCACAGTTCACAGTTCACAGTTCACAGTTCACAGTTCACAGTTCACAGTTCACAGTTCACAGTTCACAGTTCACAGTTCACAGTTCACAGTTCACAGCTCGCAGTTCACAGTTCACAGTTCACTGTTCACAGTTCACAGTTCACAGTTCACAGTTCACAGTTCACAGTTCACAGTTCACAGTTCACAGTTCACAGTTCACAGTTCACAGTTCACAGTTCACAGTTCACAGTTCACAGTTCACAGTTCACAGTTCACAGTTCACAGTTCACAGTTCACAGTTCACAGTTCACAGTTCACAGTTCACAGTTCACAGTTCACAGTTCACAGTTCACAGTTCACAGTTCACAGTTCACAGTTCACAGTTCACAGTTCACAGTTCACAGTTCACAGTTCACAGTTCACAGTTCACAGTTCACAGTTCACAGTTCACAGTTCACAGTTCACAGTTCACAGTTCACAGTTCACAGTTCACAGTTCACAGTTCACAGTTCACAGTTCACAGTTCACAGTTCACAGTTCACAGTTCACAGTTCACAGTTCACAGTTCACAGTTCACAGTTCACAGTTCACAGTTCACAGTTCACAGTTCACAGTTCACAGTTCACAGTTCACAGTTCACAGTTCACAGTTCACAGTTCACAGTTCACAGTTCACAGTTCACAGTTCACAGTTCACAGTTCACAGTTCACAGTTCACAGTTCACAGTTCACAGTTCACAGTTCACACTTCACAGTCCACAGTTCACAGTTCACAATCCGCCGTTCACAGTTCACAATTTGCAGTGCACACTTCAAAGTTCACAGTTCACAGTTCACAGTGCACCGTTCTTAGTTCACAGCTCACAGTTCCCAGTGCACAGTTCACAGTTCACAGTTCACAGTTCACAGTTCACAGTTCACAGTTCACACTTCACAGTTCACAGTTCACAGTTCACAGATCACAGTTCACAGTTCACAGTTCACAGTTCACAGTTCACAGTTCACAGTTCACAGTACACAGTTCACAGTTCACAGTTCACAGTTCACAGTTCACAGTTCACAGTTCACAGTTCACAGTTCACAGTTCACAGTTCACAGTTCACAGTTCACAGTTCACAGTTCACAGTTCACAGTTCACAGTTCACAGTTCACAGTTCACAGTTCACAGTTCACAGTTCACAGTTCACAGTTCACAGTTCACAGTTCACAGTTCACAGTTCACAGTTCACAGTTCACAGTTCACAGCTCGCAGTTCACAGTTCACAGTTCACTGTTCACAGTTCACAGTTCACAGTTCACAGTTCACAGTTCACAGTTCACAGTTCACAGTTCACAGTTCACAGTTCACAGTTCACAGTTCACAGTTCACAGTTCACAGTTCACAGTTCACAGTTCACAGTTCACAGTTCACAGTTCACAGTTCACAGTTCACAGTTCACAGTTCACAGTTCACAGTTCACAGTTCACAGTTCACAGTTCACAGTTCACAGTTCACAGTTCACAGTTCACAGTTCACAGTTCACAGTTCACAGTTCACAGTTCACAGTTCACAGTTCACAGTTCACAGTTCACAGTTCACAGTTCACAGTTCACAGTTCACAGTTCACAGTTCACAGTTCACAGTTCACAGTTCACAGTTCACAGTTCACAGTTCACAGTTCACAGTTCACAGTTCACAGTTCACAGTTCACAGTTCACAGTTCACAGTTCACAGTTCACAGTTCACAGTTCACAGTTCACAGTTCACAGTTCACAGTTCACAGTTCACAGTTCACAGTTCACAGTTCACAGTTCACAGTTCACAGTTCACAGTTCACAGTTCACAGTTCACAGTTCACAGTTCACAGTTCACAGTTCACAGTTCACAGTTCACACTTCACAGTCCACAGTTCACAGTTCACAATCCGCCGTTCACAGTTCACAATTTGCAGTGCACACTTCAAAGTTCACAGTTCACAGTTCACAGTGCACCGTTCTTAGTTCACAGCTCACAGTTCCCAGTGCACAGTTCACAGTTCACAGTTCACAGTTCACAGTTCACAGTTCACAGTTCACACTTCACAGTTCACAGTTCACAGTTCACAGATCACAGTTCACAGTTCACAGTTCACAGTTCACAGTTCACAGTTCACAGTTCACAGTACACAGTTCACAGTTCACAGTTCACAGTTCACAGTTCACAGTTCACAGTTCACAGTTCACAGTTCACAGTTCACAGTTCACAGTTCACAGTTCACAGTTCACAGTTCACAGTTCACAGTTCACAGTTCACAGTTCACAGTTCACAGTTCACAGTTCACAGTTCACAGTTCACAGTTCACAGTTCACAGTTCACAGTTCACAGTTCACAGTTCACAGTTCACAGTTCACAGTTCACAGTTCACAGTTCACAGTTCACAGTTCACAGTTCACAGTTCACAGTTCACAGATCACAGTTCACAGTTCACAGTTCACACTTCACAGTTCACAGTTCACAGTTCACAATCCGCCGTTCACAGTTCACAATTTACTGTGCACACTTCAAAGTTCACAGCTCGCAGTTCACAGTTCACAGTTCACACTTCACAGTTCACAGTTCACAGTTCACTGTTCACAAATCGCAGTTCACAGTTCACAGTTCACACTTCACACTTCACACTTCACACTTCACACTTCACACTTCACACTTCACACTTCACACTTCACAGTTCACAGTTCACAGTTCACAGTTCACAGTTCACAGTTCACAGTTCACAGTTCACAGTTCACAGTTCACAGTTCACAGTTCACAGTTCACAGTTCACAGTTCACAGTTCACAGTTCACAGTTCACAGTTCACAGTTCACAGTTCACAGTTCACAGTTCACAGTTCACAGTTCACAGTTCACAGTTCACAGTTCACAGTTCACAGTTCACAGTTCACAGTTCACAGTTCACAGTTCACAGTTCACAGTTCACAGTTCACAGTTCACAGTTCACAGTTCACAGTTCACAGTTCACAGTTCACAGTTCACAGTTCACAGTTCACAGTTCACAGTTCACAGTTCACAGTTCACAGTTCACAGTTCACAGTTCACAGTTCACAGTTCACAGTTCACAGTTCACAGTTCACAGTTCACAGTTCACAGTTCACAGTTCACAGTTCACAGTTCACAGTTCACAGTTCACAGTTCACAGTTCACAGTTCACAGTTCACAGTTCACAGTTCACAGTTCACAGTTCACAGTTCACAGTTCACAGTTCACAGTTCACAGTTCACAGTTCACAGTTTACAGTTCACAGTTCACAGTTCACAGTTCACAGTTCACAGGTCACAGTTCACAGTTCACAGTTCACAGTTCACAGTTCACAATCCGCCGTTCACAGTTCACAATTTACTGTGCACACTTCAAAGTTCACAGCTCGCAGTTCACAGTTCACAGTTCACACTTCACAGTTCACAGTTCACAGTTCACTGTTCACAAATCGCAGTTCACAGTTCACAGTTCACACTTCACACTTCACACTTCACACTTCACACTTCACACTTCACACTTCACAGTTCACAGTTCACAGTTCACAGTTCACAGTTCACAGTTCACAGTTCACAGTTCACAGTTCACAGTTCACAGTTCACAGTTCACAGTTCACAGTTCACAGTTCACAGTTCACAGTTCACAGTTCACAGTTCACAGTTCACAGTTCACAGTTCACAGTTCACAGTTCACAGTTCACAGTTCACAGTTCACAGTTCACAGTTCACAGTTCACAGTTCACAGTTCACAGTTCACAGTTCACAGTTCACAGTTCACAGTTCACAGTTCACAGTTCACAGTTCACAGTTCACAGTTCACAGTTCACAGTTCACAGTTCACAGTTCACAGTTCACAGTTCACAGTTCACAGTTCACAGTTCACAGTTCACAGTTCACAGTTCACAGTTCACAGTTCACAGTTCACAGTTCACAGTTCACAGTTCACAGTTCACAGTTCACAGTTCACAGTTCACAGTTCACAGTTCACAGTTCACAGTTCACAGTTCACAGTTCACAGGTCACAGTTCACAGTTCACAGTTCACAGTTCACAGTTCACAGTTCACAGTTCACAGTTCACAGTTCACAGTTCACAGTTCACAGTTCACAGTTCACAGTTCACAGTTCACAGTTCACAGTTCACAGTTCACAGTTCACAGTTCACAGTTCACAGTTCACAGTTCACAGTTCACAGTTCACAGTTCACAGTTCACAGTTCACAGTTCACAGTTCACAGTTCACAGTTCACAGTTCACAGTTCACAGTTCACAGTTCACAGTTCACAGTTCACAGTTCACAGTTCACAGTTCACAGTTCACAGTTCACAGTTCACAGTTCACAGTTCACAGTTCACAGTTCACAGTTCACACTTCACAGTTCACAGTTCACAGTTCACAATCCGCCGTTCACAGTTCACAATTTGCAGTGCACACTTCAAAGTTCACAGCTCGCAGTTCACAGTTCACAGTTCACACTTCACAGTTCACAGTTCACAGTTTACAGTTCACTGTTCTCAGTTCACAGTTCACAGTTCACAGTTCACAGTTCACAGTTCACAGTTCCCAGTTCCCAGTTCACAGTTCACAGTTCACAGTTCACAGTTCACAGTTCACAGTTCACAGTTCACAGTTCACAGTGCACCCTTCTTAGTTCACAGCTCACAGTTCCCAGTTCACAGTTCACAGTTCACAGTTCACAGTTCACAGTTCACAGTTCACAGTTCACAGTTCACAGTTCACAGTTCACAGTTCACAGTTCACAGTTCACAGTTCACAGTTCACAGTTCACAGTTCACAGTTCACAGTTCACAGTTCACAGTTCACAGTTCACAGTTCACAGTTCACAGTTCACAGTTCACAGTTCACAGTTCACAGTTCACAGTTCACAGTTCACAGTTCACAGTTCACAGTTCACAGTTCACAGTTCACAGTTCACAGTTCACAGTTCACAGTTCACAGTTCACAGTTCACAGTTCACAGTTCACAGGTCACAGTTCACAGTTCACAGTTCACAGTTCACAGTTCACAGTTCACAGTTCACAGTTCACAGTTCACAGTTCACAGTTCACAGTTCACAGTTCACAGTTCACAGTTCACAGTTCACAGTTCACAGTTCACAGTTCACAGTTCACAGTTCACAGTTCACAGTTCACAGTTCACAGTTCACAGTTCACAGTTCACAGTTCACAGTTCACAGTTCACAGTTCACAGTTCACAGTTCACAGTTCACAGTTCACAGTTCACAGTTCACAGTTCACAGTTCACAGTTCACAGTTCACAGTTCACAGTTCACAGTTCACAGTTCACAGTTCACAGTTCACAGTTCACAGTTCACAGTTCACACTTCACAGTTCACAGTTCACAGTTCACAATCCGCCGTTCACAGTTCACAATTTGCAGTGCACACTTCAAAGTTCACAGCTCGCAGTTCACAGTTCACAGTTCACACTTCACAGTTCACAGTTCACAGTTTACAGTTCACTGTTCTCAGTTCACAGTTCACAGTTCACAGTTCACAGTTCACAGTTCACAGTTCACAGTTCCCAGTTCCCAGTTCACAGTTCACAGTTCACAGTTCACAGTTCACAGTTCACAGTTCACAGTTCACAGTTCACAGTTCACAGTGCACCCTTCTTAGTTCACAGCTCACAGTTCCCAGTTCACAGTTAACAGTTCACAGTTCACAGTTCACAGTTCACAGTTCACAGTTCACAGTTCTTAGTTCACAGCTCACAGTTCACAGTTCACAGTTCACAGTGCACCGTTCTTAGTTCACAGCTCACAGTTCACAGTTCACAGTTCACAGTTCACAGTTCACAGTTCACAGTTCACAGTTCACAGTTCACAGTTCACAGTTCACAGTTCACAGTCCACACTTCAAAGTTCACAGCTCGCAGTTCACAGCTCGCAGTTCACAGTTCACAGTTCACAGTTCACAGTTCACAGTTCACAGTTCACAGTTCACAGTTCACAGTTCACAGTTCACAGTTCACAGTTCACAGTTCACAGTTCACAGTTCACAGTTCACAGTTCACAGTTCACAGTTCACAGTTCACAGTTCACAGTTCACAGTTCACAGTTCACAGTTCACAGTTCACAGTTCACAGTTCACAGTTCACAGTTCACAGTTCACAGTTCACAGTTCACAGTTCACAGTTCACAGTTCACAGTTCACAGTTCACAGTTCACAGTTCACAGTTCACAGTTCACAGTTCACAGTTCACAGTTCACAGTTCACAGTTCACAGTTCACAGTTCACAGTTCACAGTTCACAGTTCACAGTTCACAGTTCACAGTTCACAGTTCACAGTTCACTGTTCACTGTTCACTGTTCACAGTTCACAGTTCACAGTTCACTGTTCACAGTTCACAGTTCACAGTTCACAGTTCACAGTTCACAGTTCACAGTTCACAGTTCACAGTTCACAGTTCACAGTTCACAGTTCACAGTTCACAGTTCACAGTTCACAGTTCACAGTTCACAGTTCACAGTTTACAGTTCACAGTTCACAGTTCACAGTTCACAGTTCACAGTTCACAGTTCACAGTTCACAGTTCACAGTTCACAGTTCACAGTTCACAGTTCACAGTTCACAGTTCACAGTTCACAGTTCACAGTTCACAGTTCACAGTTCACAGTTCACAGTTCACAGTTCACAGTTCACAGTTCACAGTTCACAGTTCACAGTTCACAGTTCACAGTTCACAGTTCACAGTTCACAGTTCACAGTTCACAGTTCACAGTTCACAGTTCACAGTTCACAGTTCACAGTTCACAGTTCACAGTTCACAGTTCACAGTTCACAGTTCACAGTTCACAGTTCACAGTTCACAGTTCACAGTTCACAGTTCACAGTTCACAGTTCCCAGTTCACAGTTCACAAATCGCAGTTCACAGTTCACAGTTCACAGATCACAGTTCACAGTTCACAGTGCACCGTTCTTAGTTCACAGCTCACAGTTCACAGTTCACAGTTCACAGTGCACCGTTCTTAGTTCACAGCTCACAGTTCACAGTTCACAGTTCACAGTTCACAGTTCACAGTTCACAGTTCACAGTTCACAGTTCACAGTTCACAGTTCACAGTTCACAGTTCACAGTTCACAGTTCACAGTTCACAGTTCACAGTTCACAGTTCACAGTTCACAGTTCACAGTTCACAGTTCACAGTTCACAGTTCACAGTTCACAGTTCACAGTTCACAGTTCACAGTTCACAGTTCACAGTTCACAGTTCACAGTTCACAGTTCACAGTTCACAGTTCACAGTTCACAGTTCACAGTTCACAGTTCACAGTTCACAGTTCACAGTTCACAGTTCACAGTTCACAGTTCACAGTTCACAGTTCACAGTTCACAGTTCACAGTTCACAGTTCACAGTTCACAGTTCACAGTTCACAGTTCACAGTTCACAGTTCACAGTTCACAGTTCACAGTTCACAGTTCACAGTTCACAGTTCACAGTTCACAGTTCACAGTTCACAGTTCACAGTTCACAGTTCACAGTTCACAGTTCACAGTTCACAGTTCACACTTCACAGTCCACAGTTCACAGTTCACAGTGCACCCTTCTTAGTTCACAGCTCACAGTTCCCAGTTCACAGTTAACAGTTCACAGTTCACAATCCGCCGTTCACAGTTCACAATTTGCAGTGCACACTTCAAAGTTCACAGTTCACAGTTCACAGTGCACCGTTCTTAGTTCACAGCTCACAGTTCCCAGTTCACAGTTCACAGTTCACAGTTCACAGTTCACAGTTCACAGTTCACAGTTCACAGTTCACAGTTCACAGTTCACAGTTCACAGTTCACAGTTCACAGTTCACAGTTCACAGTTCACAGTTCACAGTTCACAGTTCACAGTTCACAGTTCACAGTTCACAGTTCACAGTTCACAGTTCACAGTTCACAGTTCACAGTTCACAGTTCACAGTTCACAGTTCACAGTTCACAGTTCACAGTTCACAGTTCACAGTTCACAGTTCACAGTTCACAGTTCACAGTTCACAGTTCACAGTTCACAGTTCACAGTTCACAGTTCACAGTTCACAGTTCACAGTTCACAGTTCACAGTTCACAGTTCACAGTTCACAGTTCACAGTTCACAGTTCACAGTTCACAGTTCACAGTTCACAGTTCACAGTTCACAGTTCACAGTTCACAGTTCACAGTTCACAGTTCACAGTTCACAGTTCCCAGTTCACAGTTCACAAATCGCAGTTCACAGTTCACAGTTCACAGATCACAGTTCACAGTTCACAGTGCACCGTTCTTAGTTCACAGCTCACAGTTCACAGTTCACAGTTCACAGTGCACCGTTCTTAGTTCACAGCTCACAGTTCACAGTTCACAGTTCACAGTTCACAGTTCACAGTTCACAGTTCACAGTTCACAGTTCACAGTTCACAGTTCACAGTTCACAGTTCACAGTTCACAGTTCACAGTTCACAGTTCACAGTTCACAGTTCACAGTTCACAGTTCACAGTTCACAGTTCACTGTTCACTGTTCACTGTTCACAGTTCACAGTTCACAGTTCACTGTTCACAGTTCACAGTTCACAGTTCACTGTTCACAGTTCACAGTTCACAGTTCACAGTTCACAGTTCACAGTTCACAGTTCACAGTTCACAGTTCACAGTTCACAGTTCACAGTTCACAGTTCACAGTTCACAGTTCACAGTTCACAGTTCACAGTTCACAGTTCACAGTTCACAGTTCACAGTTCACAGTTCACAGTTCACAGTTCACTGTTCACAGTTCACAGTTCACAGTTCACAGTTCACAGTTCACAGTTCACAGTTCACAGTTCACAGTTCACAGTTCACAGTTCACAGTTCACAGTTCACAGTTCACAGTTCACAGTTCACAGTTCCCAGTTCACAGTTCACAAATCGCAGTTCACAGTTCACAGTTCACAGATCACAGTTCACAGTTCACAGTGCACCGTTCTTAGTTCACAGCTCACAGTTCACAGTTCACAGTTCACAGTGCACCGTTCTTAGTTCACAGCTCACAGTTCACAGTTCACAGTTCACAGTTCACAGTTCACAGTTCACAGTTCACAGTTCACAGTTCACAGTTCACAGTTCACAGTTCACAGTTCACAGTTCACAGTTCACAGTTCACAGTTCACACTTCACACTTCACAGTTCACACTTCACAGTTCACAGTTCACAGTTCACAGTTCACAGTTCACAGTTCACAGTTCACAGTTCACAGTTCACAGTTCACAGTTCACAGTTCACAGTTCACAGTTCACAGTTCACAGTTCACAGTTCACAGTTCACAGTTCACAGTTCACAGTTCACAGTTCACAGTTCACAGTTCACAGTTCACAGTTCACAGTTCACAGTTCACAGTTCACAGTTCACAGTTCACAGTTCACAGTTCACAGTTCACAGTTCACAGTTCACAGTTCACAGTTCACAGTTCACAGTTCACAGTTCACAGTTCACAGTTCACAGTTCACAGTTCACAGTTCACAGTTCACAGTTCACAGTTCACAGTTCACAGTTCACAGTTCACAGTTCACAGTTCACAGTTCACAGTTCACAGTTCACAGTTCACAGTTCACAGTTCACAGTTCACAGTTCACAGTTCACAGTTCACAGTTCACAGTTCACAGTTCACAGTTCACAGTTCACAGTTCACAGTTCACAGTTCACAGTTCACAGTTCACAGTTCACAGTTCACAGTTCACAGTTCACAGTTCACAGTTCACAGTTCACAGTTCACAGTTCACAGTTCACAGTTCACAGTTCACAGTTCACAGTTCACAGTTCACAGTTCACAGTTCACAGTTCACAGTTCACAGTTCACAGTTCACAGTTCACAGTTCACAGTTCACAGTTCATAGTGCACCCTTCTTAGTTCACAGCTCACAGTTCCCAGTTCACAGTTCACAGTTCACAGTTCACAGTTCACAGTTCACAGTTCACAGTTCACAGTTCACAGTTCACAGTTCACAGTTCACAGTTCACAGTTCACAGTTCACAGTTCACAGTTCACAGTTCACAGTTCACAGTTCACAGTTCACAGTTCACAGTTCACAGTTCACAGTTCACAGTTCACAGTTCACAGTTCACAGTTCACAGTTCACAGTTCACAGTTCACAGTTCACAGTTCACAGTTCACAGTTCACAGTTCACAGTTCACAGTTCACAGTTCACAGTTCACAGTTCACAGTTCACAGTTCACAGTTCACAGTTCACAGTTCACAGTTCACAGTTCACAGTTCACAGTTCACAGTTCACAGTTCACAGTTCACAGTTCACAGTTCACAGTTCACAGTTCACAGTTCACAGTTCACAGTTCACAGTTCACAGTTCACAGTTCACAGTTCACAGTTCACAGTTCACAGTTCACAGTTCACAGTTCACAGTTCACAGTTCACAGTTCACAGTTCACAGTTCACAGTTCACAGTTCACAGTTCACAGTTCACAGTTCACAGTTCACAGTTCACAGTTCACAGTTCACAGTTCACAGTTCACAGTTCACAGTTCACAGTTCACAGTTCACAGTTCACAGTTCACAGTTCACAGTTCACAGATCACAGTTCACAGTTCACAGTTCACACTTCACAGTTCACAGTTCACAGTTCACAATCCGCCGTTCACAGTTCACAATTTGCAGTGCACAGTTCACAGTTCACAGTTCACAGTTCACAGTTCACAGTTCACAGTTCACAGTTCACAGTTCACAGTTCACAGTTCACAGTTCACAGTTCACAGTTCACAGTTCACAGTTCACAGTTCACAGTTCACAGTTCACAGTTCACAGTTCACAGTTCACAGTTCACAGTTCACAGTTCACAGTTCACAGTTCACAGTTCACAGTTCACAGTTCACAGTTCACAGTTCACAGTTCACAGTTCACAGTTCACAGTTCACAGTTCACAGTTCACAGTTCACAGTTCACAGTTCACAGTTCACAGTTCACAGTTCACAGTTCACAGTTCACAGTTCACAGTTCACAGTTCACAGTTCACAGTTCACAGTTCACAGTTCACAGTTCACAGTTCACAGTTCACAGTTCACAGTTCACAGTTCACAGTTCACAGTTCACAGTTCACAGTTCACAGTTCACAGTTCACAGTTCACAGTTCACAGTTCACAGTTCACAGTTCACAGTTCACAGTTCACAGTTCACAGTTCACAGTTCACAGTTCACAGTTCACAGTTCACAGTTCACAGTTCACAGTTCACAGTTCACAGTTCACAGTTCACAGTTCACAGTTCACAGTTCACAGTTCACAGTTCACAGTTCACAGTTCACACTTCACAGTTCACAGTTCACAGTTCACAATCCGCCGTTCACAGTTCACAATTTGCAGTGCACAGTTCACAGTTCACAGTTCACAGTTCACAGTTCACAGTTCACAGTTCACAGTTCACAGTTCACAGTTCACAGTTCACAGTTCACAGTTCACAGTTCACAGTTCACAGTTCACAGTTCACAGTTCACAGTTCACAGTTCACAGTTCACAGTTCACAGTTCACAGTTCACAGTTCACAGTTCACAGTTCACAATCCGCCGTTCACAGCTCGCAGTTCACAGTTCACAGTTCACACTTCACAGTTCACAGTTCACAGTTCACACTTCACAGTTCACAGTTCACAGTTCACAGTTCACAGTTCACAGTTCACAGTTCTCAGTTCACAGTTCACAGTTCACAGTTCACAGATCACAGTTCACTGTTCACTGTTCACTGTTCACAGTTCACAGTTCACAGTTCACAGTTCACAGTTCACAGTTCACAGTTCACAGTTCACAGTTCACAGTTCACAGTTCACAGTTCACAGTTCACAGTTCACAGTTCACAGTTCACAGTTCACAGTTCACAGTTCACAGTTCACAATCCGCCGTTCTCAGTTCACAATTTGCAGTGCACACTTCAAAGTTCACAGCTCGCAGTTCACAGTTCACAGTTCACAGTTCACAGTTCACAGTTCACAGTGCACCCTTCACAGTTCACAGTTCACAGTTCACAGTTCACAGTTCACAGTTCACAGTTCACAGTTCACAGTTCACAGTTCACAGTTCACAGTTCACAGTTCACAGTTCACAGTTCACAGTTCACAGTTCACAGTTCACAGTTCACAGTTCACAGTTCACAGTTCACAGTTCACAGTTCACAGTTCACAGTTCACAGTTCACAGTTCACAGTTCACAGTTCACAGTTCACAGTTCACAGTTCACAGTTCACAGTTCACAGTTCACAGTTCACAGTTCACAGTTCACAGTTCACAGTTCACAGTTCACAGTTCACAGTTCACAGTTCACAGTTCACAGTTCACAGTTCACAGTTCACAGTTCACAGTTCACAGTTCACAGTTCACAGTTCACAGTTCACAGTTCACAGTTCACAGTTCACAGTTCACAGTTCACAGTTCACAGTTCACAGTTCACAGTTCACAGTTCACAGTTCACAGTTCACAGTTCACAGTTCACAGTTCACAATCCGCCGTTCACAGTTCACAGTTCACAGTTCACAGTTCACAGTTCACAGCTCGCAGTTCACAGTTCACAGTTCACAGTTCACAGTTCACAGTTCACAGTTCACAGTTCACAGTTCACAGTTCACAGTTCACAGTTCACAGTTCACAGTTCACAGTTCACAGTTCACAGTTCACAGTTCACAGTTCACAGTTCACAGTTCACAGTTCACAGTTCACAGTTCACAGTTCACTGTTCACTGTTCACTGTTCACAGTTCACAGTTCACAGTTCACTGTTCACAGTTCACTGTTCACAGTTCACTGTTCACAGTTCACTGTTCACAGTTCACAGTTCACAGTTCACAGTTCACAGTTCACAGTTCACAGTTCACAGTTCACAGTTCACAGTTCACAGTTCACAGTTCACAGTTCACAGTTCACAGTTCACAGTTCACAGTTCACAGTTCACAGTTCACAGTTCACAGTTCACAGTTCACAGTTCACAGTTCACAGTTCACAGTTCACAGTTCACAGTTCACAGTTCACAGTTCACAGTTCACAGTTCACAGTTCACAGTTCACAGTTCACAGTTCACAGTTCACAGTTCACAGTTCACAGTTCACAGTTCACAGTTCACAGTTCACAGTTCACAGTTCACAGTTCACAGTTCACAGTTCACAGTTCACAGTTCACAGTTCACAGTTCACAGTTCACAGTTCACAGTTCACAGTTCACAGTTCACAGTTCACAGTTCACAGTTCACAGTTCACAGTTCACAGTTCACAGTTCACAGTTCACAGTTCACAGTTCACAGTTCCCAGTTCACAGTTCACAAATCGCAGTTCACAGTTCACAGTTCACAGATCACAGTTCACAGTTCACAGTGCACCGTTCTTAGTTCACAGCTCACAGTTCACAGTTCACAGTTCACAGTGCACCGTTCTTAGTTCACAGCTCACAGTTCACAGTTCACAGTTCACAGTTCACAGTTCACAGTTCACAGTTCACAGTTCACAGTTCACAGTTCACAGTTCACAGTTCACAGTTCACAGTTCACAGTTCACAGTTCACAGTTCACAGTTCACAGTTCACAGTTCACAGTTCACAGTTCACAGTTCACAGTTCACAGTTCACAGTTCACAGTTCACAGTTCACAGTTCACAGTTCACAGTTCACAGTTCACAGTTCACAGTTCACAGTTCACAGTTCACAGTTCACAGTTCACAGTTCACAGTTCACAGTTCACAGTGCACCCTTCTTAGTTCACAGCTCACAGTTCCCAGTTCACAGTTCACAGTTCACAGTCCACAGTTCACAGTTCACAGTGCACCCTTCTTAGTTCACAGCTCACAGTTCCCAGTTCACAGTTCACAGTTCACAATCCGCCGTTCACAGTTCAAAATTTGCAGTGCACACTTCAAAGTTCACAGTTCACAGTTCACAGTTCACAGATCACAGTTCACAGGTCACAGTTCACACTTCACAGTTCACAGTTCACAGTTCACAGTTCACAGTTCACAGTTCACAGTTCACAGTTCACAGTTCACAGTTCACAGTTCACAGTTCACAGTTCACAGTTCACAGTTCACAGTTCACAGTTCACAGTTCACAGTTCACAGTTCACAGATCACAGTTCACAGTTCACAGTTCACAGTTCACAGTTCACAGTTCACAGTTCACAGTTCACAGTTCACAGTTCACAGTTCACAGTTCACAGTTCACAGTTCACAGTTCACAGTTCACAGTTCACAGTTCACAGTTCACAGTTCACAGTTCACAGTTCACAGTTCACAGTTCACAGTTCACAGTTCACAGTTCACAGTTCACAGTTCACAGTTCACAGTTCACAGTTCACAGTTCACAGTTCACAGTTCACAGTTCACAGTTCACAGTTCACAGTTCACAGTTCACAGTTCACAGTTCACAGTTCACAGTTCACAGTTCACAGTTCACAGTTCACAGTTCACAGTTCACAGTTCACAGTTCACAGTTCACAGTTCACAGTTCACAGTTCACAGTTCACAGTTCACAGTTCACAGTTCACAGTTCACAGTTCACAGTTCACAGTTCACAGTTCACAGTTCACAGTTCACAGTTCACAGTTCACAGTTCACAGTTCACAGTTCACAGTTCACAGTTCACAGTTCACAGTTCACAGTTCACAGTTCACAGTTCACAGTTCACAGTTCACAGTTCACAGTTCACAGTTCACAGTTCACAGTTCACAGTTCACAGTTCACAGTTCACAGTTCACAGTTCACAGTTCGCAGTTCGCAGTACGCAGTTCACAGTTCACAGTTCACAGTTCACAGTTCACAGTTCACAGTTCATAGTGCACCCTTCTTAGTTCACAGCTCACAGTTCCCAGTTCACAGTTAACAGTTCACAGTTCACAATCCGCCGTTCACAGTTCACAATTTGCAGTGCACACTTCAAAGTTCACAGCTCGCAGTTCACAGTTCACAATTCACAGTTCACAGTTCACAGTTCACAGTTCACAGTTCACAGTTCACAGTTCACAGATCACAGTTCACACTTCACAGTTCACAGTTCACAGTTCACAGTTCACAGTTCACAGTTCACAGTTCACAGTTCACAGTTCACAGTTCACAGTTCACAGTTCACAGTTCACAGTTCACAGTTCACAGTTCACAGTTCACAGTTCACAGTTCACAGTTCACAGTTCACAGTTCACAGTTCACAGTTCACAGTTCACAGTTCACAGTTCACAGTTCACAGTTCACAGTTCACAGTTCACAGTTCACAGTTCACAGTTCACAGTTCACAGTTCACAGTTCACAGTTCACAGTTCACAGTTCACAGTTCACAGTTCACAGTTCACAGTTCACAGTTCACAGTTCACAGTTCACAGTTCACAGTTCACAGTTCACAGTTCACAGTTCACAGTTCACAGTTCACAGTTCACAGTTCACAGTTCACAGTTCACAGTTCACAGTTCGCAGTTCACAGTTCACAGTTCACAGTTCACAGTGCACCCTTCTTAGTTCACAGCTCACAGTTCCCAGTTCACAGTTAACAGTTCACAGTTCACAGTTCACAGTTCACAGTTCACAGTTCACAGTTCACACGTCACAGTTCACACGTCACAGTTCACACGTCACAGTTCACACGTCACAGTTCACACGTCACAGTTCACACGTCACAGTTCACACGTCACAGTTCACACGTCACAGTTCACACGTCACAGTTCACACGTCACAGTTCACACGTCACAGTTCACACGTCACAGTTCACACGTCACAGTTCACACGTCACAGTTCACACGTCACAGTTCACACGTCACAGTTCACACGTCACAGTTCACACGTCACAGTTCACACGTCACAGTTCACACGTCACAGTTCACACGTCACAGTTCACACGTCACAGTTCACACGTCACAGTTCACACGTCACAGTTCACACGTCACAGTTCACACGTCACAGTTCACACGTCACAGTTCACACGTCACAGTTCACACGTCACAGTTCACACGTCACAGTTCACACGTCACAGTTCACACGTCACAGTTCACACGTCACAGTTCACACGTCACAGTTCACACGTCACAGTTCACACGTCACAGTTCACACGTCACAGTTCACACGTCACAGTTCACACGTCACAGTTCACACGTCACAGTTCACACGTCACAGTTCACACGTCACAGTTCACACGTCACAGTTCACACGTCACAGTTCACACGTCACAGTTCACACGTCACAGTTCACACGTCACAGTTCACACGTCACAGTTCACACGTCACAGTTCACACGTCACAGTTCACACGTCACAGTTCACACGTCACAGTTCACACGTCACAGTTCACACGTCACAGTTCACACGTCACAGTTCACACGTCACAGTTCACACGTCACAGTTCACACGTCACAGTTCACACGTCACAGTTCACACGTCACAGTTCACACGTCACAGTTCACACGTCACAGTTCACACGTCACAGTTCACACGTCACAGTTCACACGTCACAGTTCACACGTCACAGTTCACACGTCACAGTTCACACGTCACAGTTCACACGTCACAGTTCACACGTCACAGTTCACACGTCACAGTTCACACGTCACAGTTCACAGTTCACACGTCACAGTTCACACGTCACAGTTCACACGTCACAGTTCACACGTCACAGTTCACACGTCACAGTTCACACGTCACAGTTCACACGTCACAGTTCACACGTCACAGTTCACACGTCACAGTTCACACGTCACAGTTCACACGTCACAGTTCACACGTCACAGTTCACACGTCACAGTTCACACGTCACAGTTCACACGTCACAGTTCACACGTCACAGTTCACACGTCACAGTTCACACGTCACAGTTCACACGTCACAGTTCACACGTCACACGTCACAGTTCACACGTCACAGTTCACACGTCACAGTTCACACGTCACAGTTCACACGTCACAGTTCACACGTCACAGTTCACACGTCACAGTTCACACGTCACAGTTCACACGTCACAGTTCACACGTCACAGTTCACACGTCACAGTTCACACGTCACAGTTCACACGTCACAGTTCACACGTCACAGTTCACACGTCACAGTTCACACGTCACAGTTCACAGTTCACAGTTCACAGTTCACAGTTCACAGTTCACAGTTCACAGTTCACAGTTCACAGTTCACAGTTCACAGTTCACAGTTCACAGTTCACAGTTCACAGTTCACAGTTCACAGTTCACAGTTCACAGTTCACAGCTCACAGTTCCCAGTTCACAGTTAACAGTTCACAGTTCACAGTTCACAGTTCACAGTTCACAGTTCACAGTTCACAGTTCACAGTTCACAGTTCACAGTTCACAGTTCACAGTTCACAGTTCACAGTTCACAGTTCACAGTTCACAGTTCACAGTTCACAGTGCACCCTTCTTAGTTCACAGCTCACAGTTCCCAGTTCACAGTTAACAGTTCACAGTTCACAGTTCACAGTTCACAGTTCACAGTTCACAGTTCACAGTTCACAATCCGCCGTTCACAGTTCACAATTTGCAGTGCACACTTCAAAGTTCACAGCTCGCAGTTCACAGTTCACAGTTCACACTTCACAGTTCACAGTTCACAGTTCACAGTTCACAGTTCACAGTTCACAGTTCACAGTTCACAGTTCACAGTTCACAGTTCACAGTTCACTGTTCACTGTTCACTGTTCACAGTTCACAGTTCACAGTTCACAGTTCACTGTTCACAGTTCACAGTTCACAGTTCACAGTTCACAGTTCACAGTTCACAGTTCACAGTTCACAGTTCACAGTTCACAGTTCACAGTTCACAGTTCACAGTTCACAGTTCACAGTTCACAGTTCACAGTTCACAGTTCACAGTTCAGAGTTCACAGTTCACAGTTCACAGTTCACAGTTCACAGTTCACAGTTCACAGTTCACAGTTCACAGTTCACAGTTCACAGTTCACAGTTCACAGTTCACAGTTCACAGTTCACAGTTCACAGTTCACAGTTCACAGTTCACAGTTCACAGTTCACAGTTCACAGTTCGCAGTTCACAGTTCGCAGTTCACAGTTCACAGTTCACAGTTCACAGTTCACAGTTCACAGTTCACAGTTCACAGTTCACAGTTCACAGTGCACCCTTCTTAGTTCACAGCTCACAGTTCCCAGTTCACAGTTAACAGTTCACAGTTCACAATCCGCCGTTCACAGTTCACAATTTGCAGTGCACACTTCAAAGTTCACAGCTCGCAGTTCACAGTTCACAGTTCACAGTTCACAGTTCACAGATCACAGTTCACAGTTCACAGTTCACACTTCACAGTTCACAGTTCACAGTTCACAGTTCACAGTTCACAGTTCACAGTTCACAGTTCACAGTTCACAGTTCACAGTTCACAGTTCACAGTTCACAGTTCACAGTTCACAGTTCACAGTTCACAGTTCACAGTTCACAGTTCACAGTTCACAGTTCACAGTTCACAGTTCACAGTTCACAGTTCACAGTTCACAGTTCACAGTTCACAGTTCACAGTTCACAGTGCACCCTTCTTAGTTCACAGCTCACAGTTCCCAGTTCACAGTTAACAGTTCACAGTTCACAGTTCACAGTTCACAGTTCACAGTTCACAGTTCACAGTTCACAGTTCACAGTTCACAGTTCACAGTTCACAGTTCACAGTTCACAGTTCACAGTTCACAGTTCACAGTTCACAGTTCACAGTTCACAGTTCACAGTTCACAGTTCACAGTTCACAGTTCACAGTTCACAGTTCACAGTTCACAGTTCACAGTTCACAGTTCACAGTTCACAGTTCACAGTTCACTGTTCACTGTTCACTGTTCACAGTTCACAGTTCACAGTTCACAGTTCACTGTTCACAGTTCACAGTTCACAGTTCACAGTTCACAGTTCACAGTTCACAGTTCACAGTTCACAGTTCACAGTTCACAGTTCACAGTTCACAGTTCACAGTTCACAGTTCACGCTTCACATTTCACAGTTCACAGTTCGCAGTTCGCAGTTCGCAGTTCACAGTTCGCAGTTCGCAGTTCGCAGTTCGCAGTTCGCAGTTCGCAGTTCGCAGTTCGCAGTTCGCAGTTCGCAGTTCGCAGTTCACAGTTCACAGTTCACAGTTCACAGTTCACAGTTCACAGTTCACAGTTCACAGTTCACAGTTCACAGTTCACAGTTCACAGTTCACAGTTCACAGTTCACAGTTCACAGTTCACAGTTCACAGTTCACAGTTCACAGTTCACAGTTCACAGTTCACAGTTCACAGTTCATAGTTCACAGTTCACAGTTCACAGTTCACAGTTCACAGTTCACAGTGCACCCTTCTTAGTTCACAGCTCACAGTTCCCAGTTCACAGTTAACAGTTCACAGTTCACAATCCGCCGTTCACAGTTCACAATTTGCAGTGCACACTTCAAAGTTCACAGCTCGCAGTTCACAGTTCACAGTTCACAGTTCACAGTTCACAGTTCACAGATCACAGTTCACAGTTCACAGTTCACAGTTCACAGTTCACAGTTCACAGTTCACAGTTCACAGATCACAGTTCACAGTTCACAGTTCACAGTTCACAGTTCACAGTTCACAGTTCACAGTTCACAGTTCACAGTTCACAGTTCACAGTTCACAGATCACACTTCACAGTTCACAGTTCACAGTTCACAATCCGCCGTTCACAGTTCACAATTCACAGTTCACAATTTGCAGTGCACACTTCAAAGTTCACAGCTCGCAGTTCACAGTTCACAGTTCACAGTTCACAGTTCACAGTTCACAGTTCACAGTTCACAGTTCACAGTTCACAGTTCACAGTTCACAGTTCACAGTTCACAGATCACAGTTCACAGTTCACAGTTCACAGTTCACAGTTCACAGTTCACAGTTCACAGTTCACAGTTCACAGTTCACAGTTCACAGTTCACAGATCACACTTCACAGTTCACAGTTCACAGTTCACAATCCGCCGTTCACAGTTCACAATTTGCAGTGCACACTTCAAAGTTCACAGCTCGCAGTTCACAGTTCACAGTTCACAGTTCACAGTTCACAGTTCACAGATCACAGTTCACAGTTCACAGTTCACAGTTCACAGTTCACAGTTCACAGTTCACAGTTCACAGTTCACAGTTCACAGTTCACAGTTCACAGTTCACAGTTCACAGTTCACAGTTCACAGTTCACAGTTCACAGTTCACAGTTCACAGTTCACAGCTCACAGTTCCCAGTTCACAGTTAACAGTTCACAGTTCACAGTTCACAGTTCACAGTTCACAGTTCACAGTTCACAGTTCACAGTTCACAGTTCACAGTTCACAGTTCACAGTTCACAGTTCACAGTTCACAGTTCACAGTTCACAGTTCACAGTTCACAGTTCACAGTTCACAGTTCACAGATCACACTTCACAGTTCACAGTTCACAGTTCACAATCCGCCGTTCACAGTTCACAATTTGCAGTGCACACTTCAAAGTTCACAGCTCGCAGTTCACAGTTCACAGTTCACAGTTCACAGTTCACAGTTCACAGATCACAGTTCACAGTTCACAGTTCACAGTTCACAGTTCACAGTTCACAGTTCACAGTTCACAGTTCACAGTTCACAGTTCACAGTTCACAGTTCACAGTTCACAGTTCACAGTTCACAGTTCACAGTTCACAGTTCACAGTTCACAGTTCACAGTTCACAGTTCACAGTGCACCCTTCTTAGTTCACAGCTCACAGTTCCCAGTTCACAGTTAACAGTTCACAGTTCACAGTTCACAGTTCACAGTTCACAGTTCACAGTTCACAGTTCACAGTTCACAGTTCACAGATCACACTTCACAGTTCACAGTTCACAGTTCACAATCCGCCGTTCACAGTTCACAATTTGCAGTGCACACTTCAAAGTTCACAGCTCGCAGTTCACAGTTCACAGTTCACAGTTCACAGTTCACAGTTCACAGATCACAGTTCACAGTTCACAGTTCACAGTTCACAGTTCACAGTTCACAGTTCACAGTTCACAGTTCACAGTTCACAGTTCACAGTTCACAGTTCACAGTTCACAGTTCACAGTTCACAGTTCACAGTTCACAGTTCACAGTTCACAGTTCACAGTTCACAGTTCACAGTTCACAGTTCACAGTTCACAGTTCACAGTTCACAGTGCACCCTTCTTAGTTCACAGCTCACAGTTCCCAGTTCACAGTTAACAGTTCACAGTTCACAGTTCACAGTTCACAGTTCACAGTTCACAGTTCACAGTTCACAATCCGCCGTTCACAGTTCACAATTTGCAGTGCACACTTCAAAGTTCACAGCTCGCAGTTCACAGTTCACAGTTCACAGTTCACAGTTCACAGTTCACAGTTCACAGTGCACCCTTCTTAGTTCACAGCTCACAGTTCCCAGTTCACAGTTAACAGTTCACAGTTCACAGTTCACAGTTCACAGTTCACAGTTCACAGTTCACAGTTCACAGTTCACAGTTCACAGTTCACAGTTCACAGTTCACAGTTCACAGTTCACAGTTCACAGTTCACAGTTCACAGTTCACAGTTCACAGTTCACAGTTCACAGTTCACAGTTCACAGTTCACAGTTCACAGTTCACAGTTCACAGTTCACAGTTCACAGTTCACTGTTCACTGTTCACTGTTCACAGTTCACAGTTCACAGTTCACAGTTCACTGTTCACAGTTCACAGTTCACAGTTCACAGTTCACAGTTCACAGTTCACAGTTCACAGTTCACAGTTCACAGTTCACAGTTCACAGTTCACAGTTCACAGTTCACAGTTCACAGTTCACAGTTCACAGTTCACAGTTCACGCTTCACATTTCACAGTTCACAGTTCGCAGTTCGCAGTTCGCAGTTCACAGTTCGCAGTTCGCAGTTCGCAGTTCGCAGTTCGCAGTTCGCAGTTCGCAGTTCGCAGTTCGCAGTTCGCAGTTCGCAGTTCACAGTTCACAGTTCACAGTTCACAGTTCACAGTTCACAGTTCACAGTTCACAGTTCACAGTTCACAGTTCACAGTTCACAGTTCACAGTTCACAGTTCACAGTTCACAGTTCACAGTTCACAGTTCACAGTTCACAGTTCACAGTTCACAGTTCATAGTTCACAGTTCACAGTTCACAGTTCACAGTTCACAGTTCACAGTGCACCCTTCTTAGTTCACAGCTCACAGTTCCCAGTTCACAGTTAACAGTTCACAGTTCACAATCCGCCGTTCACAGTTCACAATTTGCAGTGCACACTTCAAAGTTCACAGCTCGCAGTTCACAGTTCACAGTTCACAGTTCACAGTTCACAGTTCACAGATCACAGTTCACAGTTCACAGTTCACAGTTCACAGTTCACAGTTCACAGTTCACAGTTCACAGATCACAGTTCACAGTTCACAGTTCACAGTTCACAGTTCACAGTTCACAGTTCACAGTTCACAGTTCACAGTTCACAGTTCACAGTTCACAGATCACACTTCACAGTTCACAGTTCACAGTTCACAATCCGCCGTTCACAGTTCACAATTTGCAGTGCACACTTCAAAGTTCACAGCTCGCAGTTCACAGTTCACAGTTCACAGTTCACAGTTCACAGTTCACAGTTCACAGTTCACAGTTCACAGTTCACAGTTCACAGTTCACAGTTCACAGTTCACAGATCACAGTTCACAGTTCACAGTTCACAGTTCACAGTTCACAGTTCACAGTTCACAGTTCACAGTTCACAGTTCACAGTTCACAGTTCACAGATCACACTTCACAGTTCACAGTTCACAGTTCACAATCCGCCGTTCACAGTTCACAATTTGCAGTGCACACTTCAAAGTTCACAGCTCGCAGTTCACAGTTCACAGTTCACAGTTCACAGTTCACAGTTCACAGATCACAGTTCACAGTTCACAGTTCACAGTTCACAGTTCACAGTTCACAGTTCACAGTTCACAGTTCACAGTTCACAGTTCACAGTTCACAGTTCACAGTTCACAGTTCACAGTTCACAGTTCACAGTTCACAGTTCACAGTTCACAGTTCACAGTTCACTGTTCACTGTTCACTGTTCACAGTTCACAGTTCACAGTTCACAGTTCACTGTTCACTGTTCACAGTTCACAGTTCACTGTTCACAGTTCACAGTTCACAGTTCACAGTTCACAGTTCACAGTTCACAGTTCACAGTTCACAGTTCACAGTTCACAGTTCACAGTTCACAGTTCACAGTTCACAGTGCACCCTTCTTAGTTCACAGCTCACAGTTCCCAGTTCACAGTTAACAGTTCACAGTTCACAGTTCACAGTTCACAGTTCACAGTTCACAGTTCACAGTTCACAGTTCACAGTTCACTGTTCACAGTTCACAGTTCACAGTTCACAGTTCACAGTTCACAGTTCACAGTTCACAGTTCACAGTTCACAGTTCACAGTTCACAGTTCGCAGTTCGCAGTTCACAGTTCGCAGTTCACAGTTCACAGTTCACAGTTCACAGTTCACAGTTCACAGTTCACAGTTCACAGTTCACAGTGCACCCTTCTTAGTTCACAGCTCACAGTTCCCAGTTCACAGTTAACAGTTCACAGTTCACAATCCGCCGTTCACAGTTCACAATTTGCAGTGCACACTTCAAAGTTCACAGCTCACAGTTCACAGTTCACAGTTCACAGTTCACTGTTCACAGTTCACAGTTCACAGTTCACAGTTCACAGTTCACAGTTCACAGTTCACAGTTCACAGTTCACAGTTCACAGTTCACAGTTCACAGTTCACAGTTCACAGTTCACAGTTCACAGTTCACAGTTCACAGTTCACAGTTCACAGTTCACAGTTCACAGTTCACAGTTCACAGTTCATAATCCGCCGTTCACAGTTCACAATTTGCAGTGCACACTTCAAAGTTCACAGCTCGCAGTTCACAGTTCACAGTTCACACTTCACAGTTCACAGTTCACAGTTCACAGTTCACAGCTCACAGTTCCCAGTTCACAGTTAACAGTTCACAGTTCACAGTTCACAGTTCACAGTTCACAGTTCACAGTTCACAGTTCACAGTTCACAGTTCACAGTTCACAGTTCACAGTTCACAGTTCACAGTTCACAGTTCACAGTTCACAGTTCACAGTTCACAGTTCACAGTTCACAGTTCACAGTTCACAGTTCACAGTTCACAGTTCACAGTTCACAGTTCACAGTTCACAGTTCACAGATCACACTTCACAGTTCACAGTTCACAGTTCACAATCCGCCGTTCACAGTTCACAATTTGCAGTGCACACTTCAAAGTTCACAGCTCGCAGTTCACAGTTCACAGTTCACAGTTCACAGTTCACAGTTCACAGATCACAGTTCACAGTTCACAGTTCACAGTTCACAGTTCACAGTTCACAGTTCACAGTTCACAGTTCACAGTTCACAGTTCACAGTTCACAGTTCACAGTTCACAGTTCACAGTTCACAGTTCACAGTTCACAGTTCACAGTTCACAGTTCACAGTTCACAGTTCACAGTTCACAGTTCACAGTTCACAGTTCACAGTTCACAGTGCACCCTTCTTAGTTCACAGCTCACAGTTCCCAGTTCACAGTTAACAGTTCACAGTTCACAGTTCACAGTTCACAGTTCACAGTTCACAGTTCACAGTTCACAATCCGCCGTTCACAGTTCACAATTTGCAGTGCACACTTCAAAGTTCACAGCTCGCAGTTCACAGTTCACAGTTCACACTTCACAGTTCACAGTTCACAGTTCACAGTTCACAGTTCACAGTTCACAGTTCACAGTTCACAGTTCACAGTTCACAGTTCACAGTTCACAGTTCACTGTTCACTGTTCACTGTTCACAGTTCACAGTTCACAGTTCACAGTTCACTGTTCACAGTTCACAGTTCACAGTTCACAGTTCACAGTTCACAGTTCACAGTTCACAGTTCACAGTTCACAGTTCACAGTTCACAGTTCACAGTTCACAGTTCACAGTTCACAGTTCACAGTTCACAGTTCACAGTTCACAGTTCACAGTTCACAGTTCACAGTTCACAGTTCACAGTTCACAGTTCACAGTTCACAGTTCACAGTTCACAGTTCACAGTTCACAATTTGCAGTGCACACTTCAAAGTTCACAGCTCGCAGTTCACAGTTCACAGTTCACAGTTCACAGTTCACAGTTCACAGATCACAGTTCACAGTTCACAGTTCACAGTTCACAGTTCACAGTTCACAGTTCACAGTTCACAGATCACAGTTCACAGTTCACAGTTCACAGTTCACAGTTCACAGTTCACAGTTCACAGTTCACAGTTCACAGTTCACAGTTCACAGTTCACAGATCACACTTCACAGTTCACAGTTCACAGTTCACAATCCGCCGTTCACAGTTCACAATTTGCAGTGCACACTTCAAAGTTCACAGCTCGCAGTTCACAGTTCACAGTTCACAGTTCACAGTTCACAGTTCACAGTTCACAGTTCACAGTTCACAGTTCACAGTTCACAGTTCACAGTTCACAGTTCACAGATCACAGTTCACAGTTCACAGTTCACAGTTCACAGTTCACAGTTCACAGTTCACAGTTCACAGTTCACAGTTCACAGTTCACAGTTCACAGATCACACTTCACAGTTCACAGTTCACAGTTCACAATCCGCCGTTCACAGTTCACAATTTGCAGTGCACACTTCAAAGTTCACAGCTCGCAGTTCACAGTTCACAGTTCACAGTTCACAGTTCACAGTTCACAGATCACAGTTCACAGTTCACAGTTCACAGTTCACAGTTCACAGTTCACAGTTCACAGTTCACAGTTCACAGTTCACAGTTCACAGTTCACAGTTCACAGTTCACAGTTCACAGTTCACAGTTCACAGTTCACAGTTCACAGTTCACAGTTCACAGTTCACAGTTCACTGTTCACTGTTCACTGTTCACAGTTCACAGTTCACAGTTCACAGTTCACTGTTCACTGTTCACAGTTCACAGTTCACTGTTCACAGTTCACAGTTCACAGTTCACAGTTCACAGTTCACAGTTCACAGTTCACAGTTCACAGTTCACAGTTCACAGTTCACAGTTCACAGTTCACAGTTCACAGTGCACCCTTCTTAGTTCACAGCTCACAGTTCCCAGTTCACAGTTAACAGTTCACAGTTCACAGTTCACAGTTCACAGTTCACAGTTCACAGTTCACAGTTCACAGTTCACAGTTCACTGTTCACAGTTCACAGTTCACAGTTCACAGTTCACAGTTCACAGTTCACAGTTCACAGTTCACAGTTCACAGTTCACAGTTCACAGTTCACAGTTCGCAGTTCGCAGTTCACAGTTCGCAGTTCACAGTTCACAGTTCACAGTTCACAGTTCACAGTTCACAGTTCACAGTTCACAGTTCACAGTGCACCCTTCTTAGTTCACAGCTCACAGTTCCCAGTTCACAGTTAACAGTTCACAGTTCACAATCCGCCGTTCACAGTTCACAATTTGCAGTGCACACTTCAAAGTTCACAGCTCACAGTTCACAGTTCACAGTTCACAGTTCACTGTTCACAGTTCACAGTTCACAGTTCACAGTTCACAGTTCACAGTTCACAGTTCACAGTTCACAGTTCACAGTTCACAGTTCACAGTTCACAGTTCACAGTTCACAGTTCACAGTTCACAGTTCACAGTTCACAGTTCACAGTTCACAGTTCACAGTTCACAGTTCACAGTTCACAGTTCACAGTTCACAGTTCACAGTTCACAGTTCATAATCCGCCGTTCACAGTTCACAATTTGCAGTGCACACTTCAAAGTTCACAGCTCGCAGTTCACAGTTCACAGTTCACACTTCACAGTTCACAGTTCACAGTTCACAGTTCACAGCTCACAGTTCCCAGTTCACAGTTAACAGTTCACAGTTCACAGTTCACAGTTCACAGTTCACAGTTCACAGTTCACAGTTCACAGTTCACAGTTCACAGTTCACAGTTCACAGTTCACAGTTCACAGTTCACAGTTCACAGTTCACAGTTCACAGTTCACAGTTCACAGTTCACAGTTCACAGTTCACAGTTCACAGTTCACAGTTCACAGTTCACAGTTCACAGTTCACAGTTCACAGTTCACAGATCACACTTCACAGTTCACAGTTCACAGTTCACAATCCGCCGTTCACAGTTCACAATTTGCAGTGCACACTTCAAAGTTCACAGCTCGCAGTTCACAGTTCACAGTTCACAGTTCACAGTTCACAGTTCACAGATCACAGTTCACAGTTCACAGTTCACAGTTCACAGTTCACAGTTCACAGTTCACAGTTCACAGTTCACAGTTCACAGTTCACAGTTCACAGTTCACAGTTCACAGTTCACAGTTCACAGTTCACAGTTCACAGTTCACAGTTCACAGTTCACAGTTCACAGTTCACAGTTCACAGTTCACAGTTCACAGTTCACAGTGCACCCTTCTTAGTTCACAGCTCACAGTTCCCAGTTCACAGTTAACAGTTCACAGTTCACAGTTCACAGTTCACAGTTCACAGTTCACAGTTCACAGTTCACAATCCGCCGTTCACAGTTCACAATTTGCAGTGCACACTTCAAAGTTCACAGCTCGCAGTTCACAGTTCACAGTTCACACTTCACAGTTCACAGTTCACAGTTCACAGTTCACAGTTCACAGTTCACAGTTCACAGTTCACAGTTCACAGTTCACAGTTCACAGTTCACAGTTCACTGTTCACTGTTCACTGTTCACAGTTCACAGTTCACAGTTCACAGTTCACTGTTCACAGTTCACAGTTCACAGTTCACAGTTCACAGTTCACAGTTCACAGTTCACAGTTCACAGTTCACAGTTCACAGTTCACAGTTCACAGTTCACAGTTCACAGTTCACAGTTCACAGTTCACAGTTCACAGTTCACAGTTCACAGTTCACAGTTCACAGTTCACAGTTCACAGTTCACAGTTCACAGTTCACAGTTCACAGTTCACAGTTCACAGTTCACAGTTCACAGTTCACAGTTCACAGTTCACAGTTCACAGTTCACAGTTCACAGTTCACAGTGCACCCTTCTTAGTTCACAGCTCACAGTTCCCAGTTCACAGTTAACAGTTCACAGTTCACAATCCGCCGTTCACAGTTCACAGTTCACAGTTCACAGTTCACAGTTCACAGTTCACAGTTCACAGTTCACAGTTCACAGTTCACAGTTCACAGTTCACAGTTCACAGTTCACAGTTCACAGTTCACAGTTCACAGCTCACAGTTCCCAGTTCACAGTTAACAGTTCACAGTTCACAATCCGCCGTTCACAGTTCACAATTTGCAGTGCACACTTCAAAGTTCACAGCTCACAGTTCACAGTTCACAGTTCACAGTTCACAGTTCACAGTTCACTGTTCACAGTTCACAGTTCACAGTTCACAGTTCACAGTTCACAGTTCACAGTTCACAGTTCACAGTTCACAGTTCACAGTTCACAGTTCACAGTTCACAGTTCACAGTTCACAGTTCACAGTTCACAGTTCACAGTTCACAGTTCACAGTTCACAGTTCACAGTTCACAGTTCACAGTTCACAGTTCACAGTTCACAGTTCATAATCCGCCGTTCACAGTTCACAATTTGCAGTGCACACTTCAAAGTTCACAGCTCGCAGTTCACAGTTCACAGTTCACACTTCACAGTTCACAGTTCACAGTTCACAGTTCACAGCTCACAGTTCCCAGTTCACAGTTAACAGTTCACAGTTCACAGTTCACAGTTCACAGTTCACAGTTCACAGTTCACAGTTCACAGTTCACAGTTCACAGTTCACAGTTCACAGTTCACAGTTCACAGTTCACAGTTCACAGTTCACAGTTCACAGTTCACAGTTCACAGTTCACAGTTCACAGTTCACAGTTCACAGTTCACAGTTCACAGTTCACAGTTCACAGTTCACAGTTCACAGTTCACAGTTCACAGTTCACAGTTCACAGTTCACAGTTCACAGTTCACAGTTCACAGTTCACAGTTCACAGTTCACAGTTCACAGTTCACAGTTCACAGTTCACAGTTCACAGTTCACAGTTCACAGTTCACAGTTCACAGTTCACAGTTCACAGTTCACAGTTCACAGTTCACAGTTCACAGTTCACAGTTCACAGTTCACAGTTCACAGTTCACAGTTCACAGTGCACCCTTCTTAGTTCACAGCTCACAGTTCCCAGTTCACAGTTAACAGTTCACAGTTCACAGTTCACAGTTCACAGTTCACAGTTCACAGTTCACAGTTCACAGTTCACAGTTCACAGTTCACAATCCGCCGTTCACAGTTCACAATTTGCAGTGCACACTTCAAAGTTCACAGCTCGCAGTTCACAGTTCACAGTTCACACTTCACAGTTCACAGTTCACAGTTCACAGTTCACAGTTCACAGTTCACAGTTCACAGTTCACAGTTCACAGTTCACAGTTCACAGTTCACAGTTCACAGTTCACTGTTCACTGTTCACTGTTCACAGTTCACAGTTCACAGTTCACAGTTCACTGTTCACAGTTCACAGTTCACAGTTCACAGTTCACAGTTCACAGTTCACAGTTCACAGTTCACAGTTCACAGTTCACAGTTCACAGTTCACAGTTCACAGTTCACAGTTCACAGTTCACAGTTCACAGTTCACAGTTCACAGTTCACAGTTCACAGTTCACAGTTCACAGTTCACAGTTCACAGTTCACAGTTCACAGTTCACAGTTCACAGTTCACAGTTCACAGTTCACAGTTCACAGTTCACAGTTCACAGTTCACAGTTCACAGTTCACAGTTCACAGTTCACAGTTCGCAGTTCGCAGTTCGCAGTTCACAGTTCGCAGTTCACAGTTCACAGTTCACAGTTCACAGTTCACAGTTCACAGTTCACAGTTCACAGTGCACCCTTCTTAGTTCACAGCTCACAGTTCCCAGTTCACAGTTAACAGTTCACAGTTCACAATCCGCCGTTCACAGTTCACAATTTGCAGTGCACACTTCAAAGTTCACAGCTCGCAGTTCACAGTTCACAGTTCACAGTTCACAGTTCACAGATCACAGTTCACAGTTCACAGTTCACACTTCACAGTTCACAGTTCACAGTTCACAGTTCACAGTTCACAGTTCACAGTTCACAGTTCACAGTTCACAGTTCACAGTTCACAGTTCACAGTTCACAGTTCACAGTTCACAGTTCACAGTTCACAGTTCACAGTTCACAGTTCACAGTTCACAGTTCACAGTTCACAGTTCACAGTTCACAGTTCACAGTTCACAGTTCACAGTTCACAGTTCACAGTTCACAGTTCACAGTTCACAGTTCACAGTTCACAGTTCACAGTTCACAGTTCACAGTTCACAGTTCACAGTTCACAGTTCACAGTTCACAGTTCACAGTTCACAGTTCACAGTGCACCCTTCTTAGTTCACAGCTCACAGTTCCCAGTTCACAGTTAACAGTTCACAGTTCACAGTTCACAGTTCACAGTTCACAGTTCACAGTTCACAGTTCACAGTTCACAGTTCACAGTTCACAGTTCACAGTTCACAGTTCACAGTTCACAGTTCACAGTTCACAGTTCACAGTTCACAGTTCACAGTTCACAGTTCACAGTTCACAGTTCACAGTTCACAGTTCACAGTTCACAGTTCACAGTTCACAGTTCACTGTTCACTGTTCACTGTTCACTGTTCACAGTTCACAGTTCACAGTTCACAGTTCACTGTTCACAGTTCACAGTTCACAGTTCACAGTTCACAGTTCACAGTTCACAGTTCACAGTTCACAGTTCACAGTTCACAGTTCACAGTTCACAGTTCACAGTTCACAGTTCACAGTTCACAGTTCACAGTTCACAGTTCGCAGTTCGCAGTTCGCAGTTCGCAGTTCGCAGTTCGCAGTTCGCAGTTCGCAGTTCGCAGTTCGCAGTTCGCAGTTCGCAGTTCGCAGTTCGCAGTTCGCAGTTCGCAGTTCGCAGTTCACAGTTCACAGTTCACAGTTCACAGTTCACAGTTCACAGTTCACAGTTCACAGTTCACAGTTCACAGTTCACAGTTCACAGTTCACAGTTCACAGTTCACAGTTCACAGTTCACAGATCACACTTCACAGTTCACAGTTCACAGTTCACAATCCGCCGTTCACAGTTCACAATTTGCAGTGCACACTTCAAAGTTCACAGCTCGCAGTTCACAGTTCACAGTTCACAGTTCACAGTTCACAGTTCACAGATCACAGTTCACAGTTCACAGTTCACAGTTCACAGTTCACAGTTCACAGTTCACAGTTCACAGTTCACAGTTCACAGTTCACAGTTCACAGTTCACAGTTCACAGTTCACAGTTCACAGTTCACAGTTCACAGTTCACAGTTCACAGTTCACAGTTCACAGTTCACTGTTCACTGTTCACTGTTCACAGTTCACAGTTCACAGTTCACAGTTCACTGTTCACTGTTCACAGTTCACAGTTCACTGTTCACAGTTCACAGTTCACAGTTCACAGTTCACAGTTCACAGTTCACAGTTCACAGTTCACAGTTCACAGTTCACAGTTCACAGTTCACAGTTCACAGTGCACCCTTCTTAGTTCACAGCTCACAGTTCCCAGTTCACAGTTAACAGTTCACAGTTCACAGTTCACAGTTCACAGTTCACAGTTCACAGTTCACAGTTCACAGTTCACAGTTCACAGTTCACAGTTCACAGTTCACAGTTCACAGTTCACAGTTCACAGTTCACAGTTCACAGTTCACAGTTCACAGTTCACAGTTCACAGTTCACAGTTCACAGTTCGCAGTTCGCAGTTCACAGTTCGCAGTTCACAGTTCACAGTTCACAGTTCACAGTTCACAGTTCACAGTTCACAGTTCACAGTGCACCCTTCTTAGTTCACAGCTCACAGTTCCCAGTTCACAGTTAACAGTTCACAGTTCACAATCCGCCGTTCACAGTTCACAATTTGCAGTGCACACTTCAAAGTTCACAGCTCACAGTTCACAGTTCACAGTTCACAGTTCACTGTTCACAGTTCACAGTTCACAGTTCACAGTTCACAGTTCACAGTTCACAGTTCACAGTTCACAGTTCACAGTTCACAGTTCACAGTTCACAGTTCACAGTTCACAGTTCACAGTTCACAGTTCACAGTTCACAGTTCACAGTTCACAGTTCACAGTTCACAGTTCACAGTTCACAGTTCACAGTTCACAGTTCACAGTTCACAGTTCACAGTTCACAGTTCACAGTTCATAATCCGCCGTTCACAGTTCTCAATTTGCAGTGCACACTTCAAAGTTCACAGCTCGCAGTTCACAGTTCACAGTTCACACTTCACAGTTCACAGTTCACAGTTCACAGTTCACAGCTCACAGTTCCCAGTTCACAGTTAACAGTTCACAGTTCACAGTTCACAGTTCACAGTTCACAGTTCACAGTTCACAGTTCACAGTTCACAGTTCACAGTTCACAGTTCACAGTGCACCCTTCTTAGTTCACAGCTCACAGTTCCCAGTTCACAGTTAACAGTTCACAGTTCACAATCCGCCGTTCACAGTTCACAATTTGCAGTGCACACTTCAAAGTTCACAGCTCGCAGTTCACAGTTCACAGTTCACAGTTCACAGTTCACAGTTCACAGATCACAGTTCACAGTTCACAGTTCACAGTTCACAGTTCACAGTTCACAGTTCACAGTTCACAGTTCACAGTTCACAGTTCACAGTTCACAGATCACACTTCACAGTTCACAGTTCACAGTTCACAATCCGCCGTTCACAGTTCACAATTTGCAGTACACACTTCAAAGTTCACAGCTCGCAGTTCACAGTTCACAGTTCACACTTCACAGTTCACAGTTCACAGTTTACAGTTCACTGTTCTCAGTTCACAGTTCACAGTTCACAGTTCACAGTTCACAGTTCACAGTTCACAGTTCACAGTTCACAGTTCACAGTTCACAGTTCACAGTTCACAGTTCACAGTTCACTGTTCACTGTTCACTGTTCACAGTTCACAGTTCACAGTTCACAGTTCACTGTTCACTGTTCACAGTTCACAGTTCACTGTTCACAGTTCACAGTTCACAGTTCACAGTTCACAGTTCACAGTTCACAGTTCACAGTTCACAGTTCACAGTTCACAGTTCACAGTTCACAGTTCACAGTTCACAGTTCACAGTTCACAGTTCACAGTTCACAGTTCACAGTTCACAGTTCACAGTTCACAATCCGCCGTTCACAGCTCGCAGTTCACAGTTCACAGTTCACACTTCACAGTTCACAGTTCACAGTTCACAGTTCTCAGTTCACAGTTCACAGTTCACAGTTCACAGTTCACAGTTCACAGTTCACAGTTCACAGTTCACAGTTCACAGTTCACAGTTCACAGTTCACAGTTCCCAGTTCACAGTTCGCAGTTCACAGTTCCCAGTTCGCAGTTCCCAGTTCGCAGTTCACAGTTCACAGTTCACAGTTCACAGTTCACAGTTCACAGTTCACAGTTCACAGTTCACAGTTCACAGTTCACAGTTCACAGTTCACAGTTCACAGTTCACAGTTCACAGTGCACCCTTCTTAGTTCACAGCTCACAGTTCCCAGTTCACAGTTAACAGTTCACAGTTCACAGTTCACAGTTCACAGTTCACAGTTCACAGTTCACAGTTCACAGTTCACAGTTCACTGTTCACAGTTCACAGTTCACAGTTCACAGTTCACAGTTCACAGTTCACAGTTCACAGTTCACAGTTCACAGTTCATAATCCGCCGTTCACAGTTCACAATTTGCAGTGCACACTTCAAAGTTCACAGCTCGCAGTTCACAGTTCACAGTTCACACTTCACAGTTCACAGTTCACAGTTCACAGTTCACAGTTCACAGTTCACAGTTCACAGTTCACAGTTCACAGTTCACAGTTCACAGTTCACAGTTCACAGTTCACAGTTCACAGTTCACAGTTCACAGTTCACAGTTCACAGTTCACAGTTCACAGTTCACAGTTCACAGTTCACAGTTCACAGTTCACAGTTCACAGTTCCCAGTTCGCAGTTCGCAGTTCACAGTTCCCAGTTCACAGTTCCCAGTTCACAGTTCACAGTTCACAGTTCACAGTTCACAGTTCACAGTTCACAGTTCACAGTTCACAGTTCACAGTTCACAGTTCACAGTTCACAGTTCACAGTTCACAGTTCACAGTTCACAGTTCCCAGTTCGCAGTTCGCAGTTCACAGTTCCCAGTTCACAGTTCCCAGTTCACAGTTCACAGTTCACAGTTCACAGTTCACAGTTCACAGTTCACAGTTCACAGTTCACAGTTCACAGTTCACAGTTCACAGTTCACAGTTCACAGTTCACAGTTCACAGTTCACAGTTCACAGTTCACAGTTCACAGTTCACAGTTCACAGTTCACAGTTCACAGTTCACAGTTCACAGTTCACAGTTCACAGTTCACAGTTCACAGTTCACAGTTCACAGTTCACAGTTCACAGTTCACAGTTCACAGTTCACAGTTCACAGTTCACAGTTCACAGTTCACAGTTCACAGTTCATAATCCGCCGTTCACAGTTCACAATTTGCAGTGCACACTTCAAAGTTCACAGCTCGCAGTTCACAGTTCACAGTTCACACTTCACAGTTCACAGTTCACAGTTCACAGTTCACAGCTCACAGTTCCCAGTTCACAGTTAACAGTTCACAGTTCACAGTTCACAGTTCACAGTTCACAGTTCACAGTTCACAGTTCACAGTTCACAGTTCACAGTTCACAGTTCACAGTTCACAGTTCACAGTTCACACTTCACAGTTCACAGTTCACAGTTCACAATCCGCCGTTCACAGTTCACAATTTGCAGTGCACACTTCAAAGTTCACAGCTCGCAGTTCACAGTTCACAGTTCACACTTCACAGTTCACAGTTCACAGTTTACAGTTCACTGTTCTCAGTTCACAGTTCACAGTTCACAGTTCACAGTTCACAGTTCACAGTTCACAGTTCACAGTTCACAGTTCACAGTTCACAGTTCACAGTTCACAGTTCACAGTTCACAGTTCACAGTTCACAGTTCACAGTTCACAGTTCACAGTTCACAGTTCACAGTTCACAGTTCACAGTTCACAGTTCACAGTTCACAGTTCACAGTTCACAGTTCACAGTTCACAGTTCACAGTTCACAGTTCACAGTTCACAGTTCACAGTTCACAGTTCACAGTTCACAGTTCACAGTTCACAGTTCACAGTTCACAGTTCACAGTTCACAGTTCACAGTTCACAGTTCACAGTTCACAGTTCACAGTTCACAGTTCACAGTTCACAGTTCACAGTTCACAGTTCACAGTTCACAGTTCACAGTTCACAGTTCACAGTTCACAGTTCACAGTTCACAGTTCACAGTTCACAGTTCACAGTTCACAGTTCACAGTTCACAGTTCACAGTTCACAGTTCACAGTTCACAGTTCACAGTTCACAGTTCACAGTTCACAGTTCACAGTTCACAGTTCACAGTTCACAGTTCACAGTTCACAGTTCACAGTTCATAATCCGCCGTTCACAGTTCACAATTTGCAGTGCACACTTCAAAGTTCACAGCTCGCAGTTCACAGTTCACAGTTCACACTTCACAGTTCACAGTTCACAGTTTACAGTTCACTGTTCTCAGTTCACAGTTCACAGTTCACAGTTCACAGTTCACAGTTCACAGTTCACAGTTCACAGTTCACAGTTCACAGTTCACAGTTCACAGTTCACAGTTCACAGTTCACAGTTCACAGTTCACAGTTCACAGTTCACAGTTCACAGTTCACAGTTCACAGTTCACAGTTCACAGTTCACAGTTCACAGTTCACAGTTCACAGTTCACAGTTCACAGTTCACAGTTCACAGTTCACAGTTCACAGTTCACAGTTCACAGTTCACAGTTCACAGTTCACAGTTCACAGTTCACAGTTCACAGTTCACAGTTCACAGTTCACAGTTCACAGTTCACAGTTCACAGTTCACAGTTCACAGTTCACAGTTCACAGTTCATAATCCGCCGTTCACAGTTCACAATTTGCAGTGCACACTTCAAAGTTCACAGCTCGCAGTTCACAGTTCACAGTTCACACTTCACAGTTCACAGTTCACAGTTCACAGTTCACAGTGCACAGTTCACAGTTCACAGTTCACAGTTCACAGTTCACAGTTCACAGTTCACAGTTCACAGTTCACAGTTCACAGTTCACAGTTCACAGTTCACAGTTCACAGTTCACAGTTCACAGTTCACAGTTCACAGTTCACAGTTCACAGTTCCCAGTTCGCAGTTCGCAGTTCACAGTTCCCAGTTCACAGTTCACAGTTCACAGTTCACAGTTCACAGTTCACAGTTCACAGTTCACAGTTCACAGTTCACAGTTCACACTTCACAGTTCACAGTTCACAGTTCACAGTTCACAGTTCACAGTTCACAGTTCACAGTTCACAGTTCACAGTTCACAGTTCACAGTTCACAGTTCACAGTTCACAGTTCACAGTTCACAGTTCACAGTTCACAGTTCACAGTTCACAGTTCACAGTTCACAGTTCACAGTTCACAGTTCACAGTTCACAGTTCACAGTTCACAGTTCACAGTTCACAGTTCACAGTTCACAGTTCACAGTTCACAGTTCACAGTTCACAGTTCACAGTTCACAGTTCACAGTTCACAGTTCACAGTTCACAGTTCACAGTTCACAGTTCACAGTTCACAGTTCACAGTTCACAGTTCACAGTTCACAGTTCACAGTTCACAGTTCACAGTTCACAGTTCACAGTTCACAGTTCACAGTTCACAGTTCACAGTTCACAGTTCACAGTTCACAGTTCACAGTTCACAGTTCACAGTTCACAGTTCACAGTTCACAGTTCACAGTTCACAGTTCACAGTTCACAGTTCACAGTTCACAGTTCACAGTTCACAGTTAACAGTTCACAGTTCACAGTTCACAGTTCACAGTTCACAGTTCACAGTTCACAGTTCACAGTTCACTGTTCACAGTTCACAGTTCACAGTTCACAGTTCACAGTTCACAGTTCACAGTTCACAGTTCACAGTTCACAGTTCACAGTTCACAGTTCACAGTTCACAGTTCACAGTTCGCAGTTCGCAGTTCGCAGTTCACAGTTCGCAGTTCACAGTTCGCAGTTCACAGTTCACAGTTCACAGTTCACAGTTCACAGTTCACAGTTCACAGTGCACCCTTCTTAGTTCACAGCTCACAGTTCCCAGTTCACAGTTAACAGTTCACAGTTCACAATCCGCCGTTCACAGTTCACAATTTGCAGTGCACACTTCAAAGTTCACAGCTCACAGTTCACAGTTCACAGTTCACAGTTCACTGTTCACAGTTCACAATCCGCCGTTCACAGTTCACAATTTGCAGTGCACACTTCAAAGTTCACAGCTCACAGTTCACAGTTCACAGTTCACAGTTCACTGTTCACAGTTCACAGTTCACAGTTCACAGTTCACAGTTCACAGTTCACAGTTCACAGTTCACAGTTCACAGTTCACAGTTCACAGTTCACAGTTCACAGTTCACAGTTCACAGTTCACAGTTCACAGTTCACAGTTCACAGTTCACAGTTCACAGTTCACAGTTCACAGTTCACAGTTCACAGTTCACAGTTCACAGTTCACAGTTCACAGTTCACAGTTCACAGTTCACAGTTCACAGTTCACAGTTCACAGTTCACAGTTCACAGTTCACAGTTCACAGTTCACAGTTCACAGTTCACAGTTCACAGTTCACAGTTCACAGTTCACAGTTCACAGTTCACAGTTCACAGTTCACAGTTCACAGTTCACAGTTCACAGTTCACAGTTCACAGTTCACAGTTCACAGTTCACAGTTCACAGTTCACAGTTCACAGTTCACAGTTCACAGTTCACAGTTCACAGTTCACAGTTCACAGTTCACAGTTCACAGTTCACAGTTCACAGTTCACAGTTCACAGTTCACAGTTCACAGTTCACAGTTCACAGTTCACAGTTCACAGTTCACAGTTCACAGTTCACAGTTCACAGTTCACAGTTCACAGTTCACAGTTCACAGTTCACAGTTCACAGTTCATAATCCGCCGTTCACAGTTCACAATTTGCAGTGCACACTTCAAAGTTCACAGCTCGCAGTTCACAGTTCACAGTTCACACTTCACAGTTCACAGTTCACAGTTCACAGTTCACAGTTCACAGTTCACAGTTCACAGTTCACAGTTCACAGTTCACAGTTCACAGTTCACAGTTCACAGTTCACAGTTCACAGTTCACAGTTCACAGTTCACAGTTCACAGTTCCCAGTTCGCAGTTCGCAGTTCACAGTTCCCAGTTCACAGTTCACAGTTCACAGTTCACAGTTCACAGTTCACAGTTCACAGTTCACAGTTCACAGTTCACAGTTCACAGTTCACACTTCACAGTTCACAGTTCACAGTTCACAGTTCACAGTTCACAGTTCACAGTTCACAGTTCACAGTTCACAGTTCACAGTTCACAGTTCACAGTTCACAGTTCACAGTTCACAGTTCACAGTTCACAGTTCACAGTTCACAGTTCACAGTTCACAGTTCACAGTTCACAGTTCACAGTTCACAGTTCACAGTTCACAGTTCACAGTTCACAGTTCACAGTTCACAGTTCACAGTTCACAGTTCACAGTTCACAGTTCACAGTTCACAGTTCACAGTTCACAGTTCACAGTTCGCAGTTCACAGTGCACCCTTCTCAGTTCACAGCTCACAGTTTCCAGTTCACAGTTCACAGTTCACAGTTCACAGTTCACAGTTCACAGTTCACAGTTCACAGTTCACAGTTCACAGTTCACAGTTCACAGTTCACAGTTCACAGTTCACAGTTCACAGTTCACAGTTCACAGTTCACAGTTCACAGTTCACAGTTCACAGTTCACAGTTCACAGTTCACAGTTCACAGTTCACAGTTCACAGTTCACAGTTCACAGTTCACAGTTCACAGTTCACAGTTCACAGTTAACAGTTCACAGTTCACAGTTCACAGTTCACAGTTCACAGTTCACAGTTCACAGTTCACAGTTCACTGTTCACAGTTCACAGTTCACAGTTCACAGTTCACAGTTCACAGTTCACAGTTCACAGTTCACAGTTCACAGTTCACAGTTCACAGTTCACAGTTCACAGTTCACAGTTCGCAGTTCGCAGTTCGCAGTTCGCAGTTCACAGTTCACAGTTCACAGTTCACAGTTCACAGTTCACAGTTCACAGTTCACAGTTCACAGTGCACCCTTCTTAGTTCACAGCTCACAGTTCCCAGTTCACAGTTAACAGTTCACAGTTCACAATCCGCCGTTCACAGTTCACAATTTGCAGTGCACACTTCAAAGTTCACAGCTCACAGTTCACAGTTCACAGTTCACAGTTCACTGTTCACAGTTCACAGTTCACAGTTCACAGTTCACAGTTCACAGTTCACAGTTCACAGTTCACAGTTCACAGTTCACAGTTCACAGTTCACAGTTCACAGTTCACAGTTCACAGTTCACAGTTCACAGTTCACAGTTCACAGTTCACAGTTCACAGTTCACAGTTCACAGTTCACAGTTCACAGTTCACAGTTCACAGTTCACAGTTCATAATCCGCCGTTCACAGTTCTCAATTTGCAGTGCACACTTCAAAGTTCACAGCTCGCAGTTCACAGTTCACAGTTCACACTTCACAGTTCACAGTTCACAGTTCACAGTTCACAGCTCACAGTTCCCAGTTCACAGTTAACAGTTCACAGTTCACAGTTCACAGTTCACAGTTCACAGTTCACAGTTCACAGTTCACAGTTCACAGTTCACAGTTCACAGTTCACAGTGCACCCTTCTTAGTTCACAGCTCACAGTTCCCAGTTCACAGTTAACAGTTCACAGTTCACAATCCGCCGTTCACAGTTCACAATTTGCAGTGCACACTTCAAAGTTCACAGCTCGCAGTTCACAGTTCACAGTTCACAGTTCACAGTTCACAGTTCACAGATCACAGTTCACAGTTCACAGTTCACAGTTCACAGTTCACAGTTCACAGTTCACAGTTCACAGTTCACAGTTCACAGTTCACAGTTCACAGATCACACTTCACAGTTCACAGTTCACAGTTCACAATCCGCCGTTCACAGTTCACAATTTGCAGTACACACTTCAAAGTTCACAGCTCGCTGTTCACAGTTCACAGTTCACACTTCACAGTTCACAGTTCACAGTTTACAGTTCACTGTTCTCAGTTCACAGTTCACAGTTCACAGTTCACAGTTCACAGTTCACAGTTCACAGTTCACAGTTCACAGTTCACAGTTCACAGTTCACAGTTCACAGTTCACAGTTCACAGTTCACTGTTCACTGTTCACTGTTCACAGTTCACAGTTCACAGTTCACAGTTCACTGTTCACTGTTCACAGTTCACAGTTCACTGTTCACAGTTCACAGTTCACAGTTCACAGTTCACAGTTCACAGTTCACAGTTCACAGTTCACAGTTCACAGTTCACAGTTCACAGTTCACAGTTCACAGTTCACAGTTCACAGTTCACAGTTCACAGTTCACAGTTCACAGTTCACAGTTCACAGTTCACAGTTCACAATCCGCCGTTCACAGCTCGCAGTTCACAGTTCACAGTTCACACTTCACAGTTCACAGTTCACAGTTCACAGTTCTCAGTTCACAGTTCACAGTTCACAGTTCACAGTTCACAGTTCACAGTTCACAGTTCACAGTTCACAGTTCACAGTTCACAGTTCACAGTTCCCAGTTCACAGTTCGCAGTTCACAGTTCCCAGTTCGCAGTTCCCAGTTCGCAGTTCACAGTTCACAGTTCACAGTTCACAGTTCACAGTTCACAGTTCACAGTTCACAGTTCACAGTTCACAGTTCACAGTTCACAGTTCACAGTTCACAGTTCACAGTTCACAGTTCACAGTTCACAGTGCACCCTTCTTAGTTCACAGCTCACAGTTCCCAGTTCACAGTTAACAGTTCACAGTTCACAGTTCACAGTTCACAGTTCACAGTTCACAGTTCACAGTTCACAGTTCACAGTTCACTGTTCACAGTTCACAGTTCACAGTTCACAGTTCACAGTTCACAGTTCACAGTTCACAGTTCACAGTTCACAGTTCATAATCCGCCGTTCACAGTTCACAATTTGCAGTGCACACTTCAAAGTTCACAGCTCGCAGTTCACAGTTCACAGTTCACACTTCACAGTTCACAGTTCACAGTTCACAGTTCACAGTTCACAGTTCACAGTTCACAGTTCACAGTTCACAGTTCACAGTTCACAGTTCACAGTTCACAGTTCACAGTTCACAGTTCACAGTCACAGTTCACAGTTCACAGTTCACAGTTCACAGTTCACAGTTCACAGTTCCCAGTTCGCAGTTCGCAGTTCACAGTTCCCAGTTCACAGTTCCCAGTTCACAGTTCACAGTTCACAGTTCACAGTTCACAGTTCACAGTTCACAGTTCACAGTTCACAGTTCACAGTTCACAGTTCACAGTTCACAGTTCACAGTTCACAGTTCACAGTTCACAGTTCACAGTTCCCAGTTCACAGTTCGCAGTTCACAGTTCCCAGTTCACAGTTCCCAGTTCACAGTTCCCAGTTCACAGTTCACAGTTCACAGTTCACAGTTCACAGTTCACAGTTCACAGTTCACAGTTCACAGTTCACAGTTCACAGTTCACAGTTCACAGTTCACAGTTCACAGTTCACAGTTCACAGTTCACAGTTCACAGTTCACAGTTCACAGTTCACAGTTCACAGTTCACAGTTCACAGTTCACAGTTCACAGTTCACAGTTCACAGTTCACAGTTCACAGTTCACAGTTCACAGTTCACAGTTCACAGTTCACAGTTCACAGTTCATAATCCGCCGTTCACAGTTCACAATTTGCAGTGCACACTTCAAAGTTCACAGCTCGCAGTTCACAGTTCACAGTTCACACTTCACAGTTCACAGTTCACAGTTCACAGTTCACAGCTCACAGTTCCCAGTTCACAGTTAACAGTTCACAGTTCACAGTTCACAGTTCACAGTTCACAGTTCACAGTTCACAGTTCACAGTTCACAGTTCACAGTTCACAGTTCACAGTTCACAGTTCACAGTTCACAGTTCACAGTTCACATTTCACAGTTCACAGTTCACAGTTCACAGTTCACAGTTCACAGTTCACAGTTCACAGTTCACAGTTCACAGTTCACAGTTCACAGTTCACAGTTCACAGTTCACAGTTCACAGTTCACAGTTCACAGTTCACAGTTCACAGTTCACAGTTCACAGTTCACAGTTCACAGTTCACAGTTCACAGTTCACAGTTCACAGTTCACAGTTCACAGTTCACAGTTCACAGTTCACAGTTCACAGTTCACAGTTCACACTTCACAGTTCACAGTTCACAGTTCACAATCCGCCGTTCACAGTTCACAATTTGCAGTGCACACTTCAAAGTTCACAGCTCGCAGTTCACAGTTCACAGTTCACACTTCACAGTTCACAGTTCACAGTTTACAGTTCACTGTTCTCAGTTCACAGTTCACAGTTCACAGTTCACAGTTCACAGTTCACAGTTCACAGTTCACAGTTCACAGTTCACAGTTCACAGTTCACAGTTCACAGTTCACAGTTCACAGTTCACAGTTCACAGTTCACAGTTCACAGTTCACAGTTCACAGTTCACAGTTCACAGTTCACAGTTCACAGTTCACAGTTCACAGTTCACAGTTCACAGTTCACAGTTCACAGTTCACAGTTCACAGTTCACAGTTCACAGTTCACAGTTCACAGTTCACAGTTCACAGTTCACAGTTCACAGTTCACAGTTCACAGTTCACAGTTCACAGTTCACAGTTCACAGTTCACAGTTCACAGTTCACAGTTCACAGTTCACAGTTCACAGTTCACAGTTCACAGTTCACAGTTCACAGTTCACAGTTCACAGTTCACAGTTCACAGTTCACAGTTCACAGTTCACAGTTCACAGTTCACAGTTCACAGTTCACAGTTCACAGTTCACAGTTCACAGTTCACAGTTCACAGTTCACAGTTCACAGTTCACAGTTCACAGTTCACAGTTCACAGTTCACAGTTCACAGTTCACAGTTCACAGTTCACAGTTCACAGTTCACAGTTCACAGTTCACAGTTCACAGTTCACAGTTCACAGTTCACAGTTCACAGTTCACAGTTCACAGTTCACAGTTCACAGTTCACAGTTCACAGTTCACAGTTCACAGTTCACAGTTCACAGTTCACAGTTCACAGTTCACAGTTCACAGTTCACAGTTCACAGTTCACAGTTCACAGTTCACAGTTCACAGTTCACAGTTCACAGTTCACAGTTCACAGTTCACAGTTCACAGTTCACAGTTCACAGTTCACAGTTCACAGTTCACAGTTCACAGTTCACAGTTCACAGTTCACAGTTCACAGTTCACAGTTCACAGTTCACAGTTCACAGTTCACAGTTCATAATCCGCCGTTCACAGTTCACAATTTGCAGTGCACACTTCAAAGTTCACAGCTCGCAGTTCACAGTTCACAGTTCACACTTCACAGTTCACAGTTCACAGTTCACAGTTCACAGTTCACAGTTCACAGTTCACAGTTCACAGTTCACAGTTCACAGTTCACAGTTCACAGTTCACAGTTCACAGTTCCCAGTTCGCAGTTCGCAGTTCACAGTTGCCAGTTCACAGTTCCCAGTTCACAGTTCACAGTTCACAGTTCACAGTTCACAGTTCACAGTTCACAGTTCACAGTTCACAGTTCACAGTTCACAGTTCACAGTTCACAGTTCACAGTTCACAGTTCACAGTTCACAGTTCACAGTTCACAGTTCACAGTTCACAGTTCACAGTTCACAGTTCACAGTTCACAGTTCACAGTTCACAGTTCACAGTTCACAGTTCACAGTTCACAGTTCACAGTTCACAGTTCACAGTTCACAGTTCACAGTTCACAGTTCACAGTTCACAGTTCACAGTTCACAGTTCACAGTTCACAGTTCACAGTTCACAGTTCACAGTTCACAGTTCACAGTTCACAGTTCACAGTTCACAGTTCACAGTTCACAGTTCACAGTTCACAGTTCACAGTTCACAGTTCACAGTTCACAGTTCACAGTTCACAGTTCACAGTTCACAGTTCACAGTTCACAGTTCACAGTTCACAGTTCACAGTTCACAGTTCACAGTTCACAGTTCACAGTTCACAGTTCACAGTTCACAGTTCACAGTTCACAGTTCACAGTTCACAGTTCACAGTTCACAGTTCACAGTTCACAGTTCACAGTTCACAGTTCACAGTTCACAGTTCACAGTTCACAGTTCACAGTTCACAGTTCACAGTTCACAGTTCACAGTTCACAGTTCACAGTTCACAGTTCACAGTTCACAGTTCACAGTTCACAGTTCACAGTTCACAGTTCACAGTTCACAGTTCACAGTTCACAGTTCACAGTTCACAGTTCACAGTTCACAGTTCACAGTTCACAGTTCACAGTTCACAGTTCACAGTTCACAGTTCACAGTTCACAGTTCACAGTTCACAGTTCACAGTTCACAGTTCACAGTTCACAGTTCACAGTTCACAGTTCACAGTTCACAGTTCACAGTTCACAGTTCACAGTTCACAGTTCACAGTTCACAGTTCACAGTTCACAGTTCACAGTTCACAGTTCACAGTTCACAGTTCACAGTTCACAGTTCACAGTTCACAGTTCACAGTTCACAGTTCACAGTTCACAGTTCACAGTTCACAGTTCACAGTTCACAGTTCACAGTTCACAGTTCACAGTTCACAGTTCATAATCCGCCGTTCACAGTTCACAATTTGCAGTGCACACTTCAAAGTTCACAGCTCGCAGTTCACAGTTCACAGTTCACACTTCACAGTTCACAGTTCACAGTTCACAGTTCACAGTTCACAGTTCTCAGTTCACAGTTCTCAGTTCACAGTTCTCAGTTCACAGTTCACAGTTCACAGTTCACAGTTCACAGTTCACAGTTCACAGTTCACAGTTCACAGTTCACAGTTCACAGTTCACAGTTCACAGTTCACAGTTCACAGTTCACAGTTCACAGTTCCCAGTTCACAGTTCGCAGTTCACAGTTCCCAGTTCACAGTTCCCAGTTCACAGTTCACAGTTCACAGTTCACAGTTCACAGTTCACAGTTCACAGTTCACAGTTCACAGTTCACAGTTCACAGTTCACAGTTCACAGTTCACAGTTCACAGTTCACAGTTCACAGTTCACAGTTCACAGTTCACAGTTCACAGTTCACAGTTCACAGTTCACAGTTCACAGTTCACAGTTCACAGTTCACAGTTCACAGTTCACAGTTCACAGTTCACAGTTCACAGTTCACAGTTCACAGTTCACAGTTCACAGTTCACAGTTCACAGTTCACAGTTCACAGTTCACAGTTCACAGTTCACAGTTCACAGTTCACAGTTCACAGTTCACAGTTCACAGTTCACAGTTCACAGTTCACAGTTCACAGTTCACAGTTCACAGTTCACAGTTCACAGTTCACAGTTCACAGTTCACAGTTCACAGTTCACAGTTCACAGTTCACAGTTCACAGTTCACAGTTCACAGTTCACAGTTCACAGTTCACAGTTCACAGTTCACAGTTCACAGTTCACAGTTCACAGTTCACAGTTCACAGTTCACAGTTCACAGTTCACAGTTCACAGTTCACAGTTCACAGTTCACAGTTCACACTTCACAGTTCACAGTTCACAGTTCACAATCCGCCGTTCACAGTTCACAATTTGCAGTGCACACTTCAAAGTTCACAGCTCGCAGTTCACAGTTCACAGTTCACACTTCACAGTTCACAGTTCACAGTTTACAGTTCACTGTTCTCAGTTCACAGTTCACAGTTCACAGTTCACAGTTCACAGTTCACAGTTCACAGTTCACAGTTCACAGTTCACAGTTCACTGTTCACTGTTCACAGTTCACAGTTCACAGTTCACAGTTCACTGTTCACTGTTCACAGTTCACAGTTCACTGTTCACAGTTCACAGTTCACAGTTCACAGTTCACAGTTCACAGTTCACAGTTCACAGTTCACAGTTCACAGTTCACAGTTCACAGTTCACAATCCGCCGTTCACAGTTCACAATTTGCAGTGCACACTTCATAGTTCACAGCTCGCAGTTCACAGTTCACAGTTCACACTTCACAGTTCAAAGTTCACAGTTCACAGTTCACAGTTCACAGTTCACAGCTCACAGTTCCCAGTTCACAGATCACAGTTCACAGTTCACAGTTCACAGTTCACAGTTCACAGTTCACAGTTCACAGTTCACAGTTCACAGTTCACAGTTCACAGTTCACAGTTCACAGTTCACAGTTCACAGTTCACAGTTCACAGTTCACAGTTCACAGTTCACAGTTCACAGTTCACAGTTCACAGTTCACAGTTCACAGTTCACAGTTCACAGTTCACAGTTCACAGTTCACAGTTCACAGTTCACAGTTCACAGTTCACAGTTCACAGTTCACAGTTCACAGTTCACAGTTCACAGTTCACAGTTCACAGTTCACAGTTCACAGTTCACAGTTCACAGTTCACAGTTCACAGTTCACAGTTCACAGTTCACAGTTCACAGTTCACAGTTCACAGTTCACAGTGCACACTTCAAAGTTCACAGCTCGCAGTTCACAGTTCACAGTTCACAGCTCACAGTTCCCAGTTCACAGTTAACAGTTCACAGTTCACAGTTCACAGTTCACAGTTCACAGTTCACAGTTCACAGTTCACAGTTCACTGTTCACAGTTCACAGTTCACAGTTCACAGTTCACAGTTCACAGTTCACAGTTCACAGTTCACAGTTCACAGTTCACAGTTCACAGTTCACAGTTCACTGTTCACAGTTCACAGTTCACAGTTCACTGTTCACAGTTCACTGTTCACAGTTCACAGTTCACAGTTCACTGTTCACAGTTCACAGTCCACAGTTCACTGTTCACAGTTCACAGTTCACAGTTCACAGTTCACAGTTCACAGTTCACAGTTCACAGTTCACAGTTCACAGTTCACAGTTCACAGTTCACAGTTCACAGTTCACAGTTCACAGTTCACAGTTCACAGTTCACAGTTCACAGTTCACAGTTCACAGTTCACAGTTCACAGTTCACAGTTCACAGTTCACAGTTCACAGTTCACAGTTCACAGTTCACAGTTCACAGTTCACAGTTCACAGTTCACAGTTCACAGTTCACAGTTCACAGTTCACAGTTCACAGTTCACAGTTCACAGTTCACAGTTCACAGTTCACAGTTCACAGTTCACAGTTCACAGTTCACACTTCACAGTTCGCAGTTCACAGTTCACAATCCGCCGTTCACAGTTCACAATTTGCAGTGCACACTTCAAAGTTCACAGCTCGCAGTTCATAGTTCACAGTTCACACTTCACAGTTCACAGTTCACAGTTTACAGTTCACTGTTCTCAGTTCACAGTTCACAGTTCACAGTTCACAGTTCACAGTTCACAGTTCACAGTTCACAGTTCACAGTTCACAGTTCACAGTTCACAGTTCACAGTTCACTGTTCACTGTTCACAGTTCACAGTTCACAGTTCACAGTTCACTGTTCACTGTTCACAGTTCACAGTTCACTGTTCACAGTTCACAGTTCACAGTTCACAGTTCACAGTTCACAGTTCACAGTTCACAGTTCACAGTTCACAGTTCACAGTTCACAGTTCACAGTTCACAGTTCACAGTTCACAGTTCACAATCCGCCGTTCACAGTTCACAATTTGCAGTGCACACTTCAAAGTTCACAGCTCGCAGTTCACAGTTCACAGTTCACACTTCACAGTTCAAAGTTCACAGTTCACAGTTCACAGTTCACAGTTCTCAGTTCACAGTTCACAGTTCACAGTTCACAGTTCACAGTTCACAGTTCACTGTTCACTGTTCACTGTTCACTGTTCACAGTTCACAGTTCACAGTTCACAGTTCACTGTTCACAGTTCACTGTTCACAGTTCACAGTTCACAGTTCACTGTTCACAGTTCACAGTTCACAGTTCACAGTTCACAGTTCACAGTTCACAGTTCACAGTTCACAGTTCACAGTTCACAGTTCACAGTTCACAGTTCACAGTTCACAGTTCACAGTTCACAGTTCACAGTTCACAGTTCACAGTTCACAGTTCACAGTTCACAGTTCACAGTTCACAGTTCACAGTTCACAGTTCACAGTTCACAGTTCACAGTTCACAGTTCACAGTTCACAGTTCACAGTTCACAGTTCACAGTTCACAGTTCACAGTTCACAGTTCACAGTTCACAGTTCACAGTTCACAGTTCACAGTTCACAGTTCACAGTTCACAGTTCACAGTTCACAGTTCACAGTTCACAGTTCACAGTTCACAGTTCACAGTTCACAGTTCACAGTTCACAGTTCACAGTTCACAGTTCACAGTTCACAGTTCACAGTTCACAGTTCACAGTTCACAGTTCACAGTTCACAGTTCACAGTTCACAGTTCCCAGTTCACAGTTCACAAATCGCAGTTCACAGTTCACAGTTCACAGATCACAGTTCACAGTTCACAGTGCACCGTTCTTAGTTCACAGCTCACAGTTCACAGTTCACAGTTCACAGTGCACCGTTCTTAGTTCACAGCTCACAGTTCACAGTTCACAGTTCACAGTTCACAGTTCACAGTTCACAGTTCACAGTTCACAGTTCACAGTTCACAGTTCACTGTTCACTGTTCACAGTTCACAGTTCACAGTTCACAGTTCACAGTTCACTGTTCACTGTTCACAGTTCACAGTTCACTGTTCACAGTTCACAGTTCACAGTTCACAGTTCACAGTTCACAGTTCACAGTTCACAGTTCACAGTTCACAGTTCACAGTTCACAGTTCACAGTTCACAGTTCACAGTTCACAGTTCACAGTTCACAGTTCACAGTTCACAGTTCACAGTTCACAATCCGCCGTTCACAGTTCACAATTTGCAGTGCACACTTCAAAGTTCACAGCTCGCAGTTCACAGTTCACAGTTCACACTTCACAGTTCACAGTTCACAGTTCACAGTTCACAGTTCACAGTTCACAGTTCACAGTTCACAGTTCACAGTTCACAGTTCACAGTTCACAGTTCACAGTTCACAGTTCACAGTTCACAGTTCACAGTTCACAGTTCACAGTTCACAGTTCACAGTTCACAGTTCACAGTTCACAGTTCACAGTTCACAGTTCACAGTTCACAGTTCACAGTTCACAGTTCACAGTTCACAGTTCACAGTTCACAGTTCCCAGTTCACAGTTCGCAGTTCACAGTTCCCAGTTCACAGTTCACAGTTCACAGTTCACAGTTCACAGTTCACAGTTCACAGTTCACAGTTCACAGTTCACAGTTCACAGTTCACAGTTCACAGTTCACAGTTCACAGTTCACAGTGCACCCTTCTTAGTTCACAGCTCACAGTTCCCAGTTCACAGTTAACAGTTCACAGTTCACAGTTCACAGTTCACAGTTCACAGTTCACAGTTCACAGTTCACAGTTCACAGTTCACAGTTCACAGTTCACAGTTCACAGTTCACAGTTCACAGTTCACAGTTCACAGTTCACAGTTCACAGTTCACAGTTCACAGTTCACAGTTCACTGTTCACAGTTCACAGTTCACAGTTCACTGTTCACAGCTCGCAGTTCACAGTTCACAGTTCACAATCCGCCGTTCACAGTTCACAATTTGCAGTGCACACTTCAAAGTTCACAGCTCGCAGTTCACAGTTCACAGTTCACACTTCACAGTTCACAGTTCACAGTTCACAGTTCACAGTTCACAGTTCTCAGTTCACAGTTCACAGTTCACAGTTCACAGTTCACAGTTCACTGTTCACTGTTCACTGTTCACAGTTCACAGTTCACAGTTCACAGTTCACTGTTCACAGTTCACAGTTCACACTTCACAGTTCACAGTTCACAGTTCACAGTTCACAGTTCACAGTTCACAGTTCACAGTTCACAGTTCACAGTTCACAGTTCACAGTTCACAGTTCACAGTTCACAGTTCACAGTTCACAGTTCACAGTTCACAGTTCACAGTTCACAGTTCACAGTTCACAGTTCACAGTTCACAGTTCACAGTTCACAGTTCACAGTTCACAGTTCACAGTTCACAGTTCACAGTTCACAGTTCACACTTCACAGTTCACAGTTCACAGTTCACAATCCGCCGTTCACAGTTCACAATTTGCAGTGCACACTTCAAAGTTCACAGCTCGCAGTTCACAGTTCACAGTTCACACTTCACAGTTCACAGTTCACAGTTTACAGTTCACTGTTCTCAGTTCACAGTTCACAGTTCACAGTTCACAGTTCACAGTTCACAGTTCACTGTTCACTGTTCACTGTTCACTGTTCACAGTTCACAGTTCACAGTTCACAGTTCACTGTTCACTGTTCCCAGTTCACAGTTCACTGTTCACAGTTCACAGTTCACAGTTCACAGTTCACAGTTCACAGTTCACAGTTCACAGTTCACAGTTCACAGTTCACAGTTCACAGTTCACAGTTCACAGTTCACAGTTCACAGTTCACAGTTCACAGTTCACAGTTCACAGTTCACAGTTCACAGTTCACAGTTCACAGTTCACAGTTCACAGTTCACAGTTCACAGTTCACAGTTCACAGTTCACAGTTCACAGTTCACAGTTCACAGTTCACAGTTCACTGTTCACTGTTCACTGTTCACTGTTCACTGTTCACAGTTCACAGTTCACAGTTCACAGTTCACTGTTCACTGTTCCCAGTTCACAGTTCACTGTTCACAGTTCACAGTTCACAGTTCACAGTTCACAGTTCACAGTTCACAGTTCACAGTTCACAGTTCACAGTTCACAGTTCACAGTTCACAGTTCACAGTTCACAGTTCACAGTTCACAGTTCACAGTTCACAGTTCACAGTTCACAGTTCACAGTTCACAGTTCACAGTTCACAGTTCACAGTTCACAGTTCACAGTTCACAGTTCACAGTTCACAGTTCACAGTTCACAGTTCACAGTTCACAGTTCACAGTTCACAGTTCACAGTTCACAGTTCACAGTTCACAGTTCACAGTTCACAGTTCACAGTTCACAGTTCACAGTTCACAGTTCACAGTTCACAGTTCACAGTTCACAGTTCACAGTTCACAGTTCACAGTTCACAGTTCACAGTTCACAGTTCACAGTTCACAGTTCACAGTTCACAGTTCACAGTTCACAGTTCACAGTTCACAGTTCACAGTTCACAGTTCACAGTTCACAGTTCACAGTTCACAGTTCACAGTTCACAGTTCACAGTTCACAGTTCACAGTTCACAGTTCACAGTTCACAGTTCACAGTTCACAGTTCACAGTTCACAGTTCACAGTTCACAGTTCACAGTTCACAGTTCACAGTTCACAGTTCACAGTTCACAGTTCACAGTTCACAGTTCACAGTTCACAGTTCACAGTTCACAGTTCACAGTTCACAGTTCACAGTTCACAGTTCACAGTTCACAGTTCACAGTTCACAGTTCACAGTTCACAGTTCACAGTTCACAGTTCACACTTCACAGTTCACAGTTCACAGTTCACAATCCGCCGTTCACAGTTCACAATTTGCAGTGCACACTTCAAAGTTCACAGCTCGCAGTTCACAGTTCACAGTTCACACTTCACAGTTCACAGTTCACAGTTTACAGTTCACTGTTCTCAGTTCACAGTTCACAGTTCACAGTTCACAGTTCACAGTTCACAGTTCACAGTTCACAGTTCACAGTTCACAGTTCACAGTTCACAGTTCACTGTTCACTGTTCACAGTTCACAGTTCACAGTTCACAGTTCACAGTTCACTGTTCACTGTTCACAGTTCACAGTTCACTGTTCACAGTTCACAGTTCACAGTTCACAGTTCACAGTTCACAGTTCACAGTTCACAGTTCACAGTTCACAGTTCACAGTTCACAGTTCACAGTTCACAGTTCACAGTTCACAATCCGCCGTTCACAGTTCACAATTTGCAGTGCACACTTCAAAGTTCACAGCTCGCAGTTCACAGTTCACAGTTCACACTTCACAGTTCACAGTTCACAGTTCACAGTTCACAGTTCACAGTTCACAGTTCACAGTTCACAGTTCACAGTTCACAGTTCACAGTTCACAGTTCACAGTTCACAGTTCACAGTTCACAGTTCACAGTTCACAGTTCACAGTTCACAGTTCACAGTTCACAGTTCACAGTTCACAGTTCACAGTTCACAGTTCACAGTTCACAGTTCACAGTTCACAGTTCACAGTTCACAGTTCACAGTTCACAGTTCCCAGTTCACAGTTCGCAGTTCACAGTTCCCAGTTCACAGTTCACAGTTCACAGTTCACAGTTCACAGTTCACAGTTCACAGTTCACAGTTCACAGTTCACAGTTCACAGTTCACAGTTCACAGTTCACAGTTCACAGTTCACAGTGCACCCTTCTTAGTTCACAGCTCACAGTTCCCAGTTCACAGTTAACAGTTCACAGTTCACAGTTCACAGTTCACAGTTCACAGTTCACAGTTCACAGTTCACAGTTCACAGTTCACAGTTCACAGTTCACAGTTCACAGTTCACAATCCGCCGTTCACAGTTCACAATTTGCAGTGCACACTTCAAAGTTCACAGCTCGCAGTTCACAGTTCACAGTTCACACTTCACAGTTCACAGTTCACAGTTCACAGTTCACAGTTCACAGTTCACAGTTCACAGTTCACAGTTCACAGTTCACAGTTCACAGTTCACAGTTCACAGTTCACAGTTCACAGTTCACAGTTCACAGTTCACAGTTCACAGTTCACAGTTCACAGTTCACAGTTCACAGTTCACAGTTCACAGTTCACAGTTCACAGTTCACAGTTCACAGTTCACAGTTCACAGTTCACAGTTCACAGTTCACAGTTCACAGTTCACAGTTCACAGTTCACAGTTCACAGTTCACAGTTCACAGTTCACAGTTCACAGTTCACAGTTCACAGTTCACAGTTCACAGTTCACAGTTCACAGTTCACAGTTCACAGTTCACAGTTCACAGTTCACAGTTCACAGTTCACAGTTCACAGTTCACAGTTCACAGTTCACAGTTCACAGTTCACAGTTCACAGTTCACAGTTCACAGTTCACAGTTCACAGTTCACAGTTCACAGTTCACAGTTCACAGTTCACAGTTCACAGTTCACAGTTCACAGTTCACAGTTCACAGTTCACAGTTCACAGTTCACAGTTCACAGTTCACAGTTCACAGTTCACAGTTCACAGTTCACAGTTCACAGTTCACAGTTCACAGTTCACACTTCACACTTCACAGTTCACAGTTCACAATCCGCCGTTCACAGTTCACAATTTGCAGTGCACACTTCAAAGTTCACAGCTCGCAGTTCACAGTTCACAGTTCACACTTCACAGTTCACAGTTCACAGTTCACAGTTCACAGTTCACAGTTCACAGTTCACAGTTCACAGTTCACAGTTCACAGTTCACAGTTCACAGTTCACAGTTCACAGTTCACAGTTCACAGTTCACAGTTCACAGTTCACAGTTCACAGTTCACAGTTCACAGTTCACTGTTCACAGTTCACAGTTCACAGTTCACTGTTCACAGCTCGCAGTTCACAGTTCACAGTTCACAATCCGCCGTTCACAGTTCACAATTTGCAGTGCACACTTCAAAGTTCACAGCTCGCAGTTCACAGTTCACAGTTCACACTTCACAGTTCACAGTTCACAGTTCACAGTTCACAGTTCACAGTTCTCAGTTCACAGTTCACAGTTCACAGTTCACAGTTCACAGTTCACTGTTCACTGTTCACTGTTCACAGTTCACAGTTCACAGTTCACAGTTCACTGTTCACAGTTCACAGTTCACACTTCACAGTTCACAGTTCACAGTTCACAGTTCACAGTTCACAGTTCACAGTTCACAGTTCACAGTTCACAGTTCACAGTTCACAGTTCACAGTTCACAGTTCACAGTTCACAGTTCACAGTTCACAGTTCACAGTTCACAGTTCACAGTTCACAGTTCACAGTTCACAGTTCACAGTTCACAGTTCACAGTTCACAGTTCACAGTTCACAGTTCACAGTTCACACTTCACAGTTCACAGTTCACAGTTCACAATCCGCCGTTCACAGTTCACAATTTGCAGTGCACACTTCAAAGTTCACAGCTCGCAGTTCACAGTTCACAGTTCACACTTCACAGTTCACAGTTCACAGTTTACAGTTCACTGTTCTCAGTTCACAGTTCACAGTTCACAGTTCACAGTTCACAGTTCACAGTTCACAGTTCACAGTTCACAGTTCACAGTTCACAGTTCACAGTTCACAGTTCACTGTTCACTGTTCACAGTTCACAGTTCACAGTTCACAGTTCACAGTTCACTGTTCACTGTTCACAGTTCACAGTTCACTGTTCACAGTTCACAGTTCACAGTTCACAGTTCACAGTTCACAGTTCACAGTTCACAGTTCACAGTTCACAGTTCACAGTTCACAGTTCACAGTTCACAGTTCACAGTTCACAGTTCACAGTTCACAGTTCACAATCCGCCGTTCACAGTTCACAATTTGCAGTGCACACTTCAAAGTTCACAGCTCGCAGTTCACAGTTCACAGTTCACACTTCACAGTTCACAGTTCACAGTTCACAGTTCACAGTTCACAGTTCACAGTTCACAGTTCACAGTTCACAGTTCACAGTTCACAGTTCACAGTTCACAGTTCACAGTTCACAGTTCACAGTTCACAGTTCACAGTTCACAGTTCACAGTTCACAGTTCACAGTTCACAGTTCACAGTTCACAGTTCACAGTTCACAGTTCACAGTTCACAGTTCACAGTTCACAGTTCACAGTTCACAGTTCACAGTTCACAGTTCACAGTTCACAGTTCACAGTTCACAGTTCCCAGTTCACAGTTCGCAGTTCACAGTTCCCAGTTCACAGTTCACAGTTCACAGTTCACAGTTCACAGTTCACAGTTCACAGTTCACAGTTCACAGTTCACAGTTCACAGTTCACAGTTCACAGTTCACAGTTCACAGTTCACAGTGCACCCTTCTTAGTTCACAGCTCACAGTTCCCAGTTCACAGTTAACAGTTCACAGTTCACAGTTCACAGTTCACAGTTCACAGTTCACAGTTCACAGTTCACAGTTCACAGTTCACAGTTCACAGTTCACAGTTCACAGTTCACAGTTCACAGTTCACAGTTCACAGTTCACAGTTCACAGTTCACAGTTCACAGTTCACAGTTCACAGTTCACAGTTCACTGTTCACAGTTCACAGTTCACAGTTCACTGTTCACAGCTCGCAGTTCACAGTTCACAGTTCACAATCCGCCGTTCACAGTTCACAATTTGCAGTGCACACTTCAAAGTTCACAGCTCGCAGTTCACAGTTCACAGTTCACACTTCACAGTTCACAGTTCACAGTTCACAGTTCACAGTTCACAGTTCTCAGTTCACAGTTCACAGTTCACAGTTCACAGTTCACAGTTCACTGTTCACTGTTCACTGTTCACAGTTCACAGTTCACAGTTCACAGTTCACTGTTCACAGTTCACAGTTCACACTTCACAGTTCACAGTTCACAGTTCACAGTTCACAGTTCACAGTTCACAGTTCACAGTTCACAGTTCACAGTTCACAGTTCACAGTTCACAGTTCACAGTTCACAGTTCACAGTTCACAGTTCACAGTTCACAGTTCACAGTTCACAGTTCACAGTTCACAGTTCACAGTTCACAGTTCACAGTTCACAGTTCACAGTTCACACTTCACAGTTCACAGTTCACAGTTCACAATCCGCCGTTCACAGTTCACAATTTGCAGTGCACACTTCAAAGTTCACAGCTCGCAGTTCACAGTTCACAGTTCACACTTCACAGTTCACAGTTCACAGTTTACAGTTCACTGTTCTCAGTTCACAGTTCACAGTTCACAGTTCACAGTTCACAGTTCACAGTTCACAGTTCACAGTTCACAGTTCACAGTTCACAGTTCACAGTTCACTGTTCACTGTTCACAGTTCACAGTTCACAGTTCACAGTTCACTGTTCACTGTTCCCAGTTCACAGTTCACTGTTCACAGTTCACAGTTCACAGTTCACAGTTCACAGTTCACAGTTCACAGTTCACAGTTCACAGTTCACAGTTCACAGTTCACAGTTCACAGTTCACAGTTCACAGTTCACAGTTCACAGTTCACAGTTCACAGTTCACAGTTCACAGTTCACAGTTCACAGTTCACAGTTCACAGTTCACAGTTCACAGTTCACAGTTCACAGTTCACAGTTCACAGTTCACAGTTCACAGTTCACAGTTCACAGTTCACAGTTCACAGTTCACAGTTCACAGTTCACAGTTCACAGTTCACAGTTCACAGTTCACAGTTCACAGTTCACAGTTCACAGTTCACAGTTCACAGTTCACAGTTCACAGTTCACAGTTCACAGTTCACAGTTCACAGTTCACAGTTCACAGTTCACAGTTCACAGTTCACAGTTCACAGTTCACAGTTCACAGTTCACAGTTCACAGTTCACAGTTCACAGTTCACAGTTCACAGTTCACAGTTCACAGTTCACAGTTCACAGTTCACAGTTCACAGTTCACAGTTCACAGTTCACAGTTCACAGTTCACAGTTCACAGTTCACAGTTCACAGTTCACAGTTCACAGTTCACAGTTCACAGTTCACACTTCACAGTTCACAGTTCACAGTTCACAGTTCACACTTCACAGTTCACAGTTCACAGTTCACAATCCGCCGTTCACAGTTCACAATTTGCAGTGCACACTTCACAGTTCACAGTTCACAGTTTACAGTTCACTGTTCTCAGTTCACAGTTCACAGTTCACAGTTCACAGTTCACAGTTCACAGTTCACAGTTCACAGTTCACAGTTCACAGTTCACAGTTCACAGTTCACAGTTCACAGTTCACAGTTCACAGTTCACAGTTCACAGTTCACAGTTCACAGTTCACAGTTCACAGTTCACAGTTCACAGTTCACAGTTCACAGTTCACAGTTCACAGTTCACAGTTCACAGTTCACAGTTCACAGTTCACAGTTCACAGTTCACAGTTCACAGTTCACAGTTCACAGTTCACAGTTCACAGTTCACAGTTCCCAGTTCACAGTTCGCAGTTCACAGTTCCCAGTTCACAGTTCACAGTTCACAGTTCACAGTTCACAGTTCACAGTTCACAGTTCACAGTTCACAGTTCACAGTTCACAGTTCACAGTTCACAGTTCACAGTTCACAGTTCACAGTTCACAGTGCACCCTTCTTAGTTCACAGCTCACAGTTCCCAGTTCACAGTTAACAGTTCACAGTTCACAGTTCACAGTTCACAGTTCACAGTTCACAGTTCACAGTTCACAGTTCACAGTTCACAGTTCACAGTTCACAGTTCACAGTTCACAGTTCACAGTTCACAGTTCACAGTTCACAGTTCACAGTTCACAGTTCACAGTTCACAGTTCACAGTTCACAGTTCACAGTTCACTGTTCACAGTTCACAGTTCACAGTTCACTGTTCACAGCTCGCAGTTCACAGTTCACAGTTCACAATCCGCCGTTCACAGTTCACAATTTGCAGTGCACACTTCAAAGTTCACAGCTCGCAGTTCACAGTTCACAGTTCACACTTCACAGTTCACAGTTCACAGTTCACAGTTCACAGTTCACAGTTCTCAGTTCACAGTTCACAGTTCACAGTTCACAGTTCACTGTTCACTGTTCACTGTTCACTGTTCACAGTTCACAGTTCACAGTTCACAGTTCACTGTTCACAGTTCACAGTTCACACTTCACAGTTCACAGTTCACAGTTCACAGTTCACAGTTCACAGTTCACAGTTCACAGTTCACAGTTCACAGTTCACAGTTCACAGTTCACAGTTCACAGTTCACAGTTCACAGTTCACAGTTCACAGTTCACAGTTCACAGTTCACAGTTCACAGTTCACAGTTCACAGTTCACAGTTCACAGTTCACAGTTCACAGTTCACAGTTCACAGTTCACAGTTCACAGTTCACAGTTCACAGTTCACACTTCACAGTTCACAGTTCACAGTTCACAATCCGCCGTTCACAGTTCACAATTTGCAGTGCACACTTCAAAGTTCACAGCTCGCAGTTCACAGTTCACAGTTCACACTTCACAGTTCACAGTTCACAGTTTACAGTTCACTGTTCTCAGTTCACAGTTCACAGTTCACAGTTCACAGTTCACAGTTCACAGTTCACAGTTCACAGTTCACAGTTCACAGTTCACAGTTCACTGTTCACTGTTCACAGTTCACAGTTCACAGTTCACAGTTCACTGTTCCCAGTTCACAGTTCACTGTTCACAGTTCACAGTTCACAGTTCACAGTTCACAGTTCACAGTTCACAGTTCACAGTTCACAGTTCACAGTTCACAGTTCACAGTTCACAGTTCACAGTTCACAGTTCACAGTTCACAGTTCACAGTTCACAGTTCACAGTTCACAGTTCACAGTTCACAGTTCACAGTTCACAGTTCACAGTTCACAGTTCACAGTTCACAGTTCACAGTTCACAGTTCACAGTTCACAGTTCACAGTTCACAGTTCACAGTTCACAGTTCACAGTTCACAGTTCACAGTTCACAGTTCACAGTTCACAGTTCACAGTTCACAGTTCACAGTTCACAGTTCACAGTTCACAGTTCACAGTTCACAGTTCACAGTTCACAGTTCACAGTTCACAGTTCACAGTTCACAGTTCACAGTTCACAGTTCACAGTTCACAGTTCACAGTTCACAGTTCACAGTTCACAGTTCACAGTTCACAGTTCACAGTTCACAGTTCACAGTTCACAGTTCACAGTTCACAGTTCACAGTTCACAGTTCACAGTTCACAGTTCACAGTTCACAGTTCACAGTTCACAGTTCACAGTTCACAGTTCACAGTTCACAGTTCACACTTCACAGTTCACAGTTCACAGTTCACAGTTCACACTTCACAGTTCACAGTTCACAGTTCACAATCCGCCGTTCACAGTTCACAATTTGCAGTGCACACTTCACAGTTCACAGTTCACAGTTTACAGTTCACTGTTCTCAGTTCACAGTTCACAGTTCACAGTTCACAGTTCACAGTTCACAGTTCACAGTTCACAGTTCACAGTTCACAGTTCACAGTTCACAGTTCACAGTTCACAGTTCACAGTTCACAGTTCACAGTTCACTGTTCACTGTTCACTGTTCACAGTTCACAGTTCACAGTTCACAGTTCACTGTTCACTGTTCACAGTTCACAGTTCACTGTTCACAGTTCACAGTTCACAGTTCACAGTTCACAGTTCACAGTTCACAGTTCACAGTTCACAGTTCACAGTTCACAGTTCACAGTTCACAGTTCACAATCCGCCGTTCACAGCTCGCAGTTCACAGTTCACAGTTCACACTTCACAGTTCACAGTTCACAGTTCACAGTTCACAGTTGACAGTTCACAGTTCTCAGTTCACAGTTCACAGTTCACAGTTCACAGTTCACAGTTCACAGTTCACAGTTCACAGTTCACAGTTCACAGTTCACAGTTCACAGTTCACAGTTCACAGTTCACAGTTCACAGTTCACAGTTCACAGTTCCCAGATCACAGTTCCCAGTTCACAGTTCCCAGTTCACAGTTCACAGTTCACAGTTCACTGTTCACTGTTCACAGTTCACAGTTCACTGTTCACAGTTCACAGTTCACAGTTCACAGTTCACAGTTCACAGTTCACAGTTCACAGTTCACAGTTCACAGTTCACAGTTCACAGTTCACAGTTCACAATCCGCCGTTCACAGCTCGCAGTTCACAGTTCACAGTTCACACTTCACAGTTCACAGTTCACAGTTCACAGTTCACAGTTCACAGTTCACAGTTCACAGTTCTCAGTTCACAGTTCACAGTTCACAGTTCACAGTTCACAGTTCACAGTTCACAGTTCACAGTTCACAGTTCACAGTTCACAGTTCACAGTTCACAGTTCACAGTTCACAGTTCACAGTTCACAGTTCACAGTTCACAGTTCACAGTTCACAGTTCCCAGATCACAGTTCCCAGTTCACAGTTCCCAGTTCACAGTTCCCAGTTCGCAGTTCACAGTTCACAGTTCACAGTTCACAGTTCACAGTTCACAGTTCACAGTTCACAGTTCACAGTTCACAGTTCACAGTTCACAGTTCACAGTTCACAGTTCACAGTTCACAGTTCACAGTTCACAGTTCACAGTTCACAGTTCACAGTTCACAGTTCACAGTTCACAGTTCACAGTTCACAGTTCACAGTTCACAGTTCACAGTTCACAGTTCACAGTTCACAGTTCACAGTTCACAGTTCACAGTTCACAGTTCACAGTTCACAGTTCACAGTTCACAGTTCACAGTTCACAGTTCACAGTTCACAGTTCACAGTTCACAGTGCACCCTTCTTAGTGCACAGCTCACAGTTCCCAGTTCACAGTTAACAGTTCACAGTTCACAGTTCACAGTTCACAGTTCACAGTTCACTGTTCACAGTTCACAGTTCACAGTTCACAGTTCACAGTTCACAGTTCACAGTTCACAGTTCACAGTTCACAGTTCACAGTTCACAGTTCACAGTTCACAGTTCACAGTTCACAGTTCACAGTTCACAGTTCACTGTTCACAGTTCACAGTTCACAGTTCACTGTTCACAGCTCGCAGTTCACAGTTCACAGTTCACAATCCGCCGTTCACAGTTCACAATTTGCAGTGCACACTTCAAAGTTCACAGCACGCAGTTCACAGTTCACAGTTCACACTTCACAGTTCACAGTTCACAGTTCACAGTTCACAGTTCTCAGTTCACAGTTCACAGTTCACAGTTCACAGTTCACAGTTCACTGTTCACTGTTCACTGTTCACTGTTCACAGTTCACAGTTCACAGTTCACAGTTCACTGTTCACAGTTCACAGTTCACAGTTCACAGTTCACAGTTCACAGTTCACAGTTCACAGTTCACAGTTCACAGTTCACAGTTCACAGTTCACAGTTCACAGTTCACAGTTCACAGTTCACAGTTCACAGTTCACAGTTCACAGTTCACAGTTCACAGTTCACAGTTCACAGTTCACAGTTCACAGTTCACAGTTCACAGTTCACAGTTCACAGTTCACAGTTCACAGTTCACAGTTCACAGTTCACAGTTCACAGTTCACAGTTCACAGTTCACAGTTCACAGTTCACAGTTCACAGTTCACAGTTCACAGTTCACAGTTCACACTTCACAGTTCACAGTTCACAGTTCACAATCCGCCGTTCACAGTTCTCAATTTGCAGTGCACACTTCAAAGTTCACAGTTCACAGTTCACAGTTCACAGTTCACAGTTCACAGTTCACAGTTCACAGTTCACAATCCGCCGTTCACAGTTCACAATTTGCAGTGCACACTTCAAAGTTCACAGCTCGCAGTTCACAGTTCACACTTCACAGTTCACAGTTCACAGTTCACAGTTCACAGTTCACTGTTCACTGTTCACAGTTCACAGTTCACAGTTCACAGTTCACAGTTCACAGTTCACAGTTCACAGTTCACAGTTCACAGTTCACAGTTCACAGTTCGCAGTTCACAGTTCACAGTTCACAGTTCACAGTTCACAGTTCACAGTTCACAGTTCACAGTTCACAGTTCACAGTTCACAGTTCACAGTTCACAGTTCACAGTTCACAGTTCACAGTTCACAGTTCACAGTTCACAGTTCACAGTTCACAGTTCACAGTTCACAGTTCACAGTTCACAGTTCACAGTTCACAGTTCACAGTTCACAGTTCACAGTTCACAGTTCACAGTTCACAGTTCACAGTTCACAGTTCACAGTTCACAGTTCACAGTTCACAGTTCACAGTTCACAGTTCACAGTTCACAGTTCACAGTTCACAGTTCACAGTTCACAGTTCACAGTTCACACTTCACAGTTCACAGTTCACAGTTCACAATCCGCCGTTCACAGTTCACAATTTGCAGTGCACACTTCAAAGTTCACAGCTCGCAGTTCACAGTTCACAGTTCACACTTCACAGTTCACAGTTCACAGTTTACAGTTCACTGTTCTCAGTTCACAGTTCACAGTTCACAGTTCGCAGTTCACAGTTCACAGTTCACAGTTCACAGTTCACAGTTCACAGTTCACAGTTCACTGTTCACTGTTCACAGTTCACAGTTCACAGTTCACAGTTCACTGTTCACTGTTCACAGTTCACAGTTCACTGTTCACAGTTCACAGTTCACAGTTCACAGTTCACAGTTCACAGTTCACAGTTCACAGTTCACAGTTCACAGTTCACAGTTCACAGTTCACAGTTCACAGTTCACAGTTCACAGTTCACAGTTCACAGTTCACAGTTCACAGTTCACAGTTCACAGTTCACAGTTCACAGTTCACAGTTCACAGTTCACAGTTCACAGTTCACAGTTCACAGTTCACAGTTCACAGTTCACAGTTCACAGTTCACAGTTCACAGTTCACAATCCGCCGTTCACAGTTCACAATTTGCAGTGCACACTTCAAAGTTCACAGCTCGCAGTTCACAGTTCACAGTTCACACTTCACAGTTCACAGTTCACAGTTCACAGTTCACAGTTCACAGTTCTCAGTTCACAGTTCACAGTTCACAGTTCACAGTTCACAGTTCACAGTTCACAGTTCACAGTTCACAGTTCACAGTTCACAGTTCACAGTTCACAGTTCACAGTTCACAGTTCACAGTTCACAGTTCACAGTTCACAGTTCACAGTTCCCAGTTCACAGTTCGCAGTTCACAGTTCGCAGTTCACAGTTCCCAGTTCCCAGTTCACAGTTCACAGTTCACAGTTCACAGTTCACAGTTCACAGTTCACAGTTCACAGTTCACAGTTCACAGTTCACAGTTCACAGTTCACAGTTCACAGTTCACAGTTCACAGTTCACAGTTCACAGTTCACAGTTCACAGTTCACAGTTCACAGTTCACAGTTCACAGTTCACAGTTCACAGTTCACAGTTCACAGTTCACAGTTCACAGTTCACAGTTCACAGTTCACAGTTCACAGTTCACAGTTCACAGTTCACAGTTCACAGTTCACAGTTCACAGTTCACAGTTCACAGTTCACAGTTCACAGTTCACAGTTCACAGTTCACAGTGCACCCTTCTTAGTTCACAGCTCACAGTTCCCAGTTCACAGTTCACAGTTCACAGTTCACAGTTCACAGTTCACAGTTCACAGTTCACAGTTCACAGTTCACAGTTCACAGTTCACAATCCGCCGTTCACAGTTCACAATTTGCAGTGCACACTTCAAAGTTCACAGCTCGCAGTTCACAGTTCACAGTTCACAGTTCACAGTTCACAGTTCACAGTTCACAGTTCACAGTTTACAATTCACAGTTCACAGTTCACAGTTCACAGTTCACAGTTCACAGTTCACAGTTCACAGTTCACAGTTCACAGTTCACAGTTCACAGTTCACAGTTCACAGTTCACAGTTCACAGTTCACAGTTCACAGTTCACAGTTCACACGTCACAGTTCACACGTCACAGTTCACACGTCACAGTTCACACGTCACAGTTCACACGTCACAGTTCACACGTCACAGTTCACACGTCACAGTTCACACGTCACAGTTCACACGTCACAGTTCACACGTCACAGTTCACACGTCACAGTTCACACGTCACAGTTCACACGTCACAGTTCACACGTCACAGTTCACACGTCACAGTTCACACGTCACAGTTCACACGTCACAGTTCACACGTCACAGTTCACACGTCACAGTTCACACGTCACAGTTCACACGTCACAGTTCACACGTCACAGTTCACACGTCACAGTTCACACGTCACAGTTCACACGTCACAGTTCACACGTCACAGTTCACACGTCACAGTTCACACGTCACAGTTCACACGTCACAGTTCACACGTCACAGTTCACACGTCACAGTTCACACGTCACAGTTCACACGTCACAGTTCACACGTCACAGTTCACACGTCACAGTTCACACGTCACAGTTCACACGTCACAGTTCACACGTCACAGTTCACACGTCACAGTTCACACGTCACAGTTCACACGTCACAGTTCACACGTCACAGTTCACACGTCACAGTTCACACGTCACAGTTCACACGTCACAGTTCACACGTCACAGTTCACACGTCACAGTTCACACGTCACAGTTCACAGTTCACAGTTCACAGTTCACAGTTCACAGTTCACAGTTCACAGTGCACCCTTCTTAGTTCACAGCTCACAGTTCCCAGTTCACAGTTCACAGTTCACAGTCCACAGTTCACAGTTCACAGTGCACCCTTCTTAGTTCACAGCTCACAGTTCCCAGTTCACAGTTAACATTTCACAGTTCACAATCCGCCGTTCACAGTTCACAATTTGCAGTGCACACTTCAAAGTTCACAGTTCACAGTTCACAGTTCACAGTTCATAGTTCACAGTTCACAGTTCACAGTTCACAGTTCACAGTTCACAGTTCACAGTTCACAGTTCACAGTTCACAGTTCACAGTTCACAGTTCACAGTTCACAGTTCACAGTTCACAGTTCACAGTTCACAGTTCACAGTTCACAGTTCACAGTTCACAGTTCACAGTTCACAGTTCACAGTTCACAGTTCACAGTTCACAGTTCACAGTTCACAGTTCACAGTTCACAGTTCACAGTTCACAGTTCACAGTGCACCCTTCTTAGTTCACAGCTCACAGTTCCCAGTTCACAGTTAACAGTTCACAGTTCACAATCCGCCGTTCACAGTGCACAATTTGCAGTGCACACTTCAAAGTTCACAGTTCACAGTTCACAGTTCACAGATCACAGTTCACAGTTCACAGTTCACACTTCACAGTTCACAGTTCACAGTTCACAGTTCACAGTTCACAGTTCACAGTTCACAGTTCACAGTGCACCCTTCTTAGTTCACAGCTCACAGTTCCCAGTTCACAGTTCACAGTTCACAGTCCACAGTTCACAGTTCACAGTGCACCCTTCTTAGTTCACAGCTCACAGTTCCCAGTTCACAGTTAACAGTTCACAGTTCACAATCCCCCGTTCACAGTTCACAATTTGCAGTGCACACTTCAAAGTTCACAGTTCACAGTTCACAGTTCACAGATCACAGTTCACAGTTCACAGTTCACAGTTCACAGTTCACAGTTCACAGTTCACAGTTCACAGTTCACAGTTCACAGTTCACAGTTCACAGTTCACAGTTCACAGTTCACAGTTCACAGTTCACACGTCACAGTTCACACGTCACAGTTCACACGTCACAGTTCACACGTCACAGTTCACACGTCACAGTTCACACGTCACAGTTCACACGTCACAGTTCACACGTCACAGTTCACACGTCACAGTTCACACGTCACAGTTCACACGTCACAGTTCACAGTTCACACGTCACAGTTCACACGTCACAGTTCACACGTCACAGTTCACACGTCACAGTTCACACGTCACAGTTCACACGTCACAGTTCACACGTCACAGTTCACACGTCACAGTTCACACGTCACAGTTCACACGTCACAGTTCACACGTCACAGTTCACACGTCACAGTTCACACGTCACAGTTCACACGTCACAGTTCACACGTCACAGTTCACACGTCACAGTTCACACGTCACAGTTCACACGTCACAGTTCACACGTCACAGTTCACACGTCACAGTTCACACGTCACAGTTCACACGTCACAGTTCACACGTCACAGTTCACACGTCACAGTTCACACGTCACAGTTCACACGTCACAGTTCACACGTCACAGTTCACACGTCACAGTTCACACGTCACAGTTCACACGTCACAGTTCACAGTTCACAGTTCACAGTTCACAGTTCACAGTTCACAGTTCACAGTGCACCCTTCTTAGTTCACAGCTCACAGTTCCCAGTTCACAGTTCACAGTTCACAGTCCACAGTTCACAGTTCACAGTGCACCCTTCTTAGTTCACAGCTCACAGTTCCCAGTTCACAGTTAACAGTTCACAGTTCACAATCCGCCGTTCACAGTTCACAATTTGCAGTGCACACTTCAAAGTTCACAGTTCACAGTTCACAGTTCACAGTTCATAGTTCACAGTTCACAGTTCACAGTTCACAGTTCACAGTTCACAGTTCACAGTTCACAGTTCACAGTTCACAGTTCACAGTTCACAGTTCACAGTTCACAGTTCACAGTTCACAGTTCACAGTTCACAGTTCACAGTTCACAGTTCACAGTTCACAGTTCACAGTTCACAGTTCACAGTTCACAGTTCACAGTTCACAGTTCACAGTTCACAGTTCACAGTTCACAGTTCACAGTTCACAGTTCACAGTTCACAGTGCACCCTTCTTAGTTCACAGCTCACAGTTCCCAGTTCACAGTTAACAGTTCACAGTTCACAATCCGCCGTTCACAGTGCACAATTTGCAGTGCACACTTCAAAGTTCACAGTTCACAGTTCACAGTTCACAGATCACAGTTCACAGTTCACAGTTCACACTTCACAGTTCACAGTTCACAGTTCACAGTTCACAGTTCACAGTTCACAGTTCACAGTTCACAGTGCACCCTTCTTAGTTCACAGCTCACAGTTCCCAGTTCACAGTTCACAGTTCACAGTCCACAGTTCACAGTTCACAGTGCACCCTTCTTAGTTCACAGCTCACAGTTCCCAGTTCACAGTTAACAGTTCACAGTTCACAATCCCCCGTTCACAGTTCACAATTTGCAGTGCACACTTCAAAGTTCACAGTTCACAGTTCACAGTTCACAGATCACAGTTCACAGTTGACAGTTCACAGTTGACAGTTCACAGTTCTCAGTTCACAGTTCACAGTTCACAGTTCACAGTTCACAGTTCACAGTTCACAGTTCCCAGATCACAGTTCCCAGTTCACAGTTCCCAGTTCACAGTTCACAGTTCACAGTTCACTGTTCACTGTTCACAGTTCACAGTTCACTGTTCACAGTTCACAGTTCACAGTTCACAGTTCACAGTTCACAGTTCACAGTTCACAGTTCACAGTTCACAGTTCACAGTTCACAATCCGCCGTTCACAGCTCGCAGTTCACAGTTCACAGTTCACACTTCACAGTTCACAGTTCACAGTTCACAGTTCACAGTTCACAGTTCTGAGTTCACAGTTCACAGTTCACAGTTCACAGTTCTGAGTTCACAGTTCACAGTTCACAGTTCACAGTTCACAGTTCACAGTTCACAGTTCACAGTTCACAGTTCACAGTTCACAGTTCACAGTTCACAGTTCACAGTTCACAGTTCACAGTTCACAGTTCACAGTTCACAGTTCACAGTTCACAGTTCACAGTTCACAGTTCCCAGATCACAGTTCCCAGTTCACAGTTCCCAGTTCACAGTTCCCAGTTCGCAGTTCACAGTTCACAGTTCACAGTTCACAGTTCACAGTTCACAGTTCACAGTTCACAGTTCACAGTTCACAGTTCACAGTTCACAGTTCACAGTTCACAGTTCACAGTTCACAGTTCACACGTCACAGTTCACACGTCACAGTTCACACGTCACAGTTCACACGTCACAGTTCACACGTCACAGTTCACACGTCACAGTTCACACGTCACAGTTCACACGTCACAGTTCACACGTCACAGTTCACACGTCACAGTTCACACGTCACAGTTCACACGTCACAGTTCACACGTCACAGTTCACACGTCACAGTTCACACGTCACAGTTCACACGTCACAGTTCACACGTCACAGTTCACACGTCACAGTTCACACGTCACAGTTCACACGTCACAGTTCACACGTCACAGTTCACACGTCACAGTTCACACGTCACAGTTCACACGTCACAGTTCACACGTCACAGTTCACACGTCACAGTTCACACGTCACAGTTCACACGTCACAGTTCACACGTCACAGTTCACACGTCACAGTTCACACGTCACAGTTCACACGTCACAGTTCACACGTCACAGTTCACACGTCACAGTTCACACGTCACAGTTCACACGTCACAGTTCACACGTCACAGTTCACACGTCACAGTTCACACGTCACAGTTCACACGTCACAGTTCACACGTCACAGTTCACACGTCACAGTTCACACGTCACAGTTCACACGTCACAGTTCACACGTCACAGTTCACACGTCACAGTTCACACGTCACAGTTCACACGTCACAGTTCACACGTCACAGTTCACACGTCACAGTTCACACGTCACAGTTCACACGTCACAGTTCACACGTCACAGTTCACACGTCACAGTTCACAGTTCACAGTTCACAGTTCACAGTTCACAGTTCACAGTTCACAGTTCACAGTTCACAGTTCACAGTTCACAGTGCACCCTTCTTAGTTCACAGCTCACAGTTCCCAGTTCACAGTTCACAGTTCACAGTCCACAGTTCACAGTTCACAGTGCACCCTTCTTAGTTCACAGCTCACAGTTCCCAGTTCACAGTTAACAGTTCACAGTTCACAATCCGCCGTTCACAGTTCACAATTTGCAGTGCACACTTCAAAGTTCACAGTTCACAGTTCACAGTTCACAGTTCATAGTTCACAGTTCACAGTTCACAGTTCACAGTTCACAGTTCACAGTTCACAGTTCACAGTTCACAGTTCACAGTTCACAGTTCACAGTTCACAGTTCACAGTTCACAGTTCACAGTTCACAGTTCACAGTTCACAGTTCACAGTTCACAGTTCACAGTTCACAGTTCACAGTTCACAGTTCACAGTTCACAGTTCACAGTTCACAGTTCACAGTTCACAGTTCACAGTTCACAGTTCACAGTTCACAGTTCACAGTTCACAGTTCACAGTTCACAGTTCACAGTTCACAGTTCACAGTTCACAGTTCACAGTTCACAGTTCACAGTGCACCCTTCTTAGTTCACAGCTCACAGTTCCCAGTTCACAGTTAACAGTTCACAGTTCACAATCCGCCGTTCACAGTGCACAATTTGCAGTGCACACTTCAAAGTTCACAGTTCACAGTTCACAGTTCACAGATCACAGTTCACAGTTCACAGTTCACACTTCACAGTTCACAGTTCACAGTTCACAGTTCACAGTTCACAGTTCACAGTTCACAGTTCACAGTGCACCCTTCTTAGTTCACAGCTCACAGTTCCCAGTTCACAGTTCACAGTTCACAGTCCACAGTTCACAGTTCACAGTGCACCCTTCTTAGTTCACAGCTCACAGTTCCCAGTTCACAGTTAACAGTTCACAGTTCACAATCCCCCGTTCACAGTTCACAATTTGCAGTGCACACTTCAAAGTTCACAGTTCACAGTTCACAGTTCACAGATCACAGTTCACAGTTGACAGTTCACAGTTGACAGTTCACAGTTCTCAGTTCACAGTTCACAGTTCACAGTTCACAGTTCACAGTTCACAGTTCACAGTTCCCAGATCACAGTTCCCAGTTCACAGTTCCCAGTTCACAGTTCACAGTTCACAGTTCACTGTTCACTGTTCACAGTTCACAGTTCACTGTTCACAGTTCACAGTTCACAGTTCACAGTTCACAGTTCACAGTTCACAGTTCACAGTTCACAGTTCACAGTTCACAGTTCACAGTTCACAGTTCACAGTTCACAATCCGCCGTTCACAGCTCGCAGTTCACAGTTCACAGTTCACACTTCACAGTTCACAGTTCACAGTTCACAGTTCACAGTTCACAGTTCTCAGTTCACAGTTCACAGTTCACAGTTCACAGTTCACAGTTCACAGTTCACAGTTCACAGTTCACAGTTCACAGTTCACAGTTCACAGTTCACAGTTCACAGTTCACAGTTCACAGTTCACAGTTCACAGTTCACAGTTCACAGTTCCCAGATCACAGTTCCCAGTTCACAGTTCCCAGTTCACAGTTCCCAGTTCGCAGTTCACAGTTCACAGTTCACAGTTCACAGTTCACAGTTCACAGTTCACAGTTCACAGTTCACAGTTCACAGTTCACAGTTCACAGTTCACAGTTCACAGTTCACAGTTCACAGTTCACAGTTCACAGTTCACAGTTCACAGTTCACAGTTCACAGTTCACAGTTCACAGTTCACAGTTCACAGTTCACAGTTCACAGTTCACAGTTCACAGTTCACAGTTCACAGTTCACAGTTCACAGTTCACAGTTCACAGTTCACAGTTCACAGTTCACAGTTCACAGTTCACAGTTCACAGTTCACAGTTCACAGTGCACCCTTCTTAGTTCACAGCTCACAGTTCCCAGTTCACAGTTAACAGTTCACAGTTCACAGTTCACAGTTCACTGTTCACAGTTCACAGTTCACAGTTCACAGTTCACAGTTCACAGTTCACAGTTCACAGTTCACAGTTCACAGTTCACAGTTCACAGTTCACAGTTCACAGTTCACAGTTCACAGTTCACAGTTCACAGTTCACAGTTCACAGTTCACAGTTCACAGTTCACAGTTCACAGTTCACTGTTCACAGTTCACAGTTCACAGTTCACTGTTCACAGCTCGCAGTTCACAGTTCACAGTTCACAATCCGCCGTTCACAGTTCACAATTTGCAGTGCACACTTCAAAGTTCACAGCACGCAGTTCACAGTTCACAGTTCACACTTCACAGTTCACAGTTCACAGTTCACAGTTCACAGTTCTCAGTTCACAGTTCACAGTTCACAGTTCACAGTTCACTGTTCACTGTTCACTGTTCACAGTTCACAGTTCACAGTTCACAGTTCACTGTTCACAGTTCACAGTTCACAGTTCACAGTTCACAGTTCACAGTTCACACTTCACAGTTCCCAGTTCACAGTTCACAGTTCACAGTTCACAGTTCACAGTTCACAGTTCACAGTTCACAGTTCACAGTTCACAGTTCACAGTTCACAGTTCACAGTTCACAGTTCACAGTTCACAGTTCACAGTTCACAGTTCACAGTTCACAGTTCACAGTTCACAGTTCACAGTTCACAGTTCACAGTTCACAGTTCACAGTTCACAATCCGCCGTTCACAGTTCACAATTTGCAGTGCACACTTCAAAGTTCACAGCTCGCAGTTCACAGTTCACAGTTCACACTTCACAGTTCACAGTTCACAGTTCACAGTTCTCAGTTCACAGTTCACAGTTCACAGTTCACAGTTCACAGTTCACAGTTCACAGTTCACAGTTCACAGTTCACAGTTCACAGTTCACAGTTCACAGTTCACAGTTCACAGTTCACAGTTCACAGTTCACAGTTCACAGTTCACAGTTCCCAGTTCACAGTTCGCAGTTCACAGTTCCCAGTTCACAGTTCCCAGTTCACAGTTCACAGTTCACAGTTCACAGTTCACAGTTCACAGTTCACAGTTCACAGTTCACAGTTCACAGTTCACAGTTCACAGTTCACAGTTCACAGTTCACAGTTCACAGTTCACAGTTCACAGTTCACAGTTCACACTTCACAGTTCACACTTCACAGTTCACACTTCACAGTTCACACTTCACAGTTCACAGTTCACAGTTCACAGTTCACAGTTCACAGTTCACAGTTCACAGTTCACAGTTCACAGTTCACAGTTCACAGTTCACAGTTCACAGTTCACAGTTCACAGTTCACAGTTCACAGTTCACAGTTCACAGTTCACAGTTCACAGTTCACAGTGCACCCTTCTTAGTTCACAGCTCACAGTTCCCAGTTCACAGTTCACAGTTCACAGTTCACAGTTCACAGTTCACAGTTCACAGTTCACAGTTCACAGTTCACAGTTCACAGTTCACAATCCGCCGTTCACAGTTCACAATTTGCAGTGCACACTTCAAAGTTCACAGCTCGCAGTTCACAGTTCACAGTTCACAGTTCACAGTTCACAGTTCACAGTTCACAGTTCACAGTTCACAGTTCACAGTTTACAATTCACAGTTCACAGTTCACAGTTCACAGTTCACAGTTCACAGTTCACAGTTCACAGTTCACAGTTCACAGTTCACAGTTCACAGTTCACAGTTCACAGTTCACAGTTCACACGTCACAGTTCACACGTCACAGTTCACACGTCACAGTTCACACGTCACAGTTCACACGTCACAGTTCACACGTCACAGTTCACACGTCACAGTTCACACGTCACAGTTCACACGTCACAGTTCACACGTCACAGTTCACACGTCACAGTTCACACGTCACAGTTCACACGTCACAGTTCACACGTCACAGTTCACACGTCACAGTTCACACGTCACAGTTCACACGTCACAGTTCACACGTCACAGTTCACACGTCACAGTTCACACGTCACAGTTCACACGTCACAGTTCACACGTCACAGTTCACACGTCACAGTTCACACGTCACAGTTCACACGTCACAGTTCACACGTCACAGTTCACACGTCACAGTTCACACGTCACAGTTCACACGTCACAGTTCACACGTCACAGTTCACAGTTCACAGTGCACCCTTCTTAGTTCACAGCTCACAGTTCCCAGTTCACAGTTAACAGTTCACAGTTCACAATCCGCCGTTCACAGTTCACAATTTGCAGTGCACACTTCAAAGTTCACAGTTCACAGTTCACAGTTCACAGTTCATAGTTCACAGTTCACAGTTCACAGTTCACAGTTCACAGTTCACAGTTCACAGTTCACAGTTCACAGTTCACAGTTCACAGTTCACAGTTCACAGTTCACAGTTCACAGTTCACAGTTCACAGTTCACAGTTCACAGTTCACAGTTCACAGTTCACAGTTCACAGTTCACAGTTCACAGTTCACAGTTCACAGTTCACAGTTCACAGTTCACAGTTCACAGTTCACAGTTCACAGTTCACAGTTCACAGTTCACAGTTCACAGTGCACCCTTCTTAGTTCACAGCTCACAGTTCCCAGTTCACAGTTAACAGTTCACAGTTCACAATCCGCCGTTCACAGTGCACAATTTGCAGTGCACACTTCAAAGTTCACAGTTCACAGTTCACAGTTCACAGATCACAGTTCACAGTTCACAGTTCACACTTCACAGTTCACAGTTCACAGTTCACAGTTCACAGTTCACAGTTCACAGTTCACAGTTCACAGTTCACAGTGCACCCTTCTTAGTTCACAGCTCACAGTTCCCAGTTCACAGTTCACAGTTCACAGTCCACAGTTCACAGTTCACAGTGCACCCTTCTTAGTTCACAGCTCACAGTTCCCAGTTCACAGTTAACAGTTCACAGTTCACAATCCCCCGTTCACAGTTCACAATTTGCAGTGCACACTTCAAAGTTCACAGTTCACAGTTCACAGTTCACAGATCACAGTTCACAGTTGACAGTTCACAGTTGACAGTTCACAGTTCTCAGTTCACAGTTCACAGTTCACAGTTCACAGTTCACAGTTCACAGTTCACAGTTCACAGTTCACAGTTCCCAGATCACAGTTCCCAGTTCACAGTTCCCAGTTCACAGTTCACAGTTCACAGTTCACTGTTCACTGTTCACAGTTCACAGTTCACTGTTCACAGTTCACAGTTCACAGTTCACAGTTCACAGTTCACAGTTCACAGTTCACAGTTCACAGTTCACAGTTCACAGTTCACAGTTCACAGTTCACAGTTCACAGTTCACAATCCGCCGTTCACAGCTCGCAGTTCACAGTTCACAGTTCACACTTCACAGTTCACAGTTCACAGTTCACAGTTCACAGTTCACAGTTCACAGTTCTCAGTTCACAGTTCACAGTTCACAGTTCACAGTTCACAGTTCACAGTTCACAGTTCACAGTTCACAGTTCACAGTTCACAGTTCACAGTTCACAGTTCACAGTTCACAGTTCACAGTTCACAGTTCACAGTTCACAGTTCCCAGATCACAGTTCCCAGTTCACAGTTCCCAGTTCACAGTTCCCAGTTCGCAGTTCACAGTTCACAGTTCACAGTTCACAGTTCACAGTTCACAGTTCACAGTTCACAGTTCACAGTTCACAGTTCACAGTTCACAGTTCACAGTTCACAGTTCACAGTTCACAGTTCACAGTTCACAGTTCACAGTTCACAGTTCACAGTTCACAGTTCACAGTTCACAGTTCACAGTTCACAGTTCACAGTTCACAGTTCACAGTTCACAGTTCACAGTTCACAGTTCACAGTTCACAGTTCACAGTTCACAGTGCACCCTTCTTAGTTCACAGCTCACAGTTCCCAGTTCACAGTTAACAGTTCACAGTTCACAGTTCACAGTTCACAGTTCACAGTTCACTGTTCACAGTTCACAGTTCACAGTTCACAGTTCACAGTTCACAGTTCACAGTTCACAGTTCACAGTTCACAGTTCACAGTTCACAGTTCACAGTTCACAGTTCACAGTTCACAGTTCACAGTTCACTGTTCACAGTTCACAGTTCACAGTTCACTGTTCACAGCTCGCAGTTCACAGTTCACAGTTCACAATCCGCCGTTCACAGTTCACAATTTGCAGTGCACACTTCAAAGTTCACAGCACGCAGTTCACAGTTCACAGTTCACACTTCACAGTTCACAGTTCACAGTTCACAGTTCACAGTTCTCAGTTCACAGTTCACAGTTCACAGTTCACAGTTCACTGTTCACTGTTCACTGTTCACAGTTCACAGTTCACAGTTCACAGTTCACTGTTCACAGTTCACAGTTCACAGTTCACAGTTCACAGTTCACAGTTCACAGTTCACAGTTCACAGTTCACAGTTCACAGTTCACAGTTCACAGTTCACAGTTCACAGTTCACAGTTCACAGTTCACAGTTCACAGTTCACAGTTCACAGTTCACAGTTCACAGTTCACAGTTCACAGTTCACAGTTCACACTTCACAGTTCACAGTTCACAGTTCACAATCCGCCGTTCACAGTTCACAATTTGCAGTGCACACTTCAAAGTTCACAGTTCACAGTTCACAGTTCACAGTTCACAGTTCACAGTTCACAGTTCACAGTTCACAATCCGCCGTTCACAGTTCACAATTTGCAGTGCACACTTCAAAGTTCACAGCTCGCAGTTCACAGTTCACAGTTCACACTTCACAGTTCACAGTTCACAGTTCACAGTTCACAGTTCACAGTTCACAGTTCACTGTTCACTGTTCACAGTTCACAGTTCACAGTTCACAGTTCACAGTTCACAGTTCACAGTTCACAGTTCACAGTTCACAGTTCACAGTTCACAGTTCACAGTTCACAGTTCACAGTTCACAGTTCACAGTTCACAGTTCACAGTTCACAGTTCACAGTTCACAGTTCACAGTTCACAGTTCACAGTTCACAGTTCACAGTTCACAGTTCACAGTTCACAGTTCACAGTTCACAGTTCACAGTTCACAGTTCACAGTTCACAGTTCACAGTTCACACTTCACAGTTCACAGTTCACAGTTCACAATCCGCCGTTCACAGTTCACAATTTGCAGTGCACACTTCAAAGTTCACAGCTCGCAGTTCACAGTTCACAGTTCACAGTTCACAGTTCACAGTTCACAGTTCACAGTTCACAGTTCACAGTTCACAGTTCACAGTTCACAGTTCACAGTTCACAGTTCACAGTTCACAGTTCACAGTTCACAGTTCACAGTTCACAGTTCACAGTTCACAGTTCACAGTTCACAGTTCACAGTTCACAGTTCACAGTTCACAGTTCACAGTTCACAGTTCACAGTTCACAGTTCACAGTTCACAGTTCACAGTTCACAGTTCACAGTTCACAGTTCACAGTTCACAGTTCACAGTTCACAGTTCACAGTTCACAGTTCACAGTTCACAGTTCACAGTTCACAGTTCACAGTGCACCCTTCTTAGTTCACAGCTCACAGTTCCCAGTTCACAGTTAACAGTTCACAGTTCACAATCCGCCGTTCACAGTGCACAATTTGCAGTGCACACTTCAAAGTTCACAGTTCACAGTTCACAGTTCACAGATCACAGTTCACAGTTCACAGTTCACACTTCACAGTTCACAGTTCACAGTTCACAGTTCACAGTTCACAGTTCACAGTTCACAGTTCACAGTTCACAGTGCACCCTTCTTAGTTCACAGCTCACAGTTCCCAGTTCACAGTTCACAGTTCACAGTCCACAGTTCACAGTTCACAGTGCACCCTTCTTAGTTCACAGCTCACAGTTCCCAGTTCACAGTTAACAGTTCACAGTTCACAATCCCCCGTTCACAGTTCACAATTTGCAGTGCACACTTCAAAGTTCACAGTTCACAGTTCACAGTTCACAGATCACAGTTCACAGTTGACAGTTCACAGTTGACAGTTCACAGTTCTCAGTTCACAGTTCACAGTTCACAGTTCACAGTTCACAGTTCACAGTTCACAGTTCACAGTTCACAGTTCCCAGATCACAGTTCCCAGTTCACAGTTCCCAGTTCACAGTTCACAGTTCACAGTTCACTGTTCACTGTTCACAGTTCACAGTTCACTGTTCACAGTTCACAGTTCACAGTTCACAGTTCACAGTTCACAGTTCACAGTTCACAGTTCACAATCCGCCGTTCACAGCTCGCAGTTCACACTTCACAGTTCACAGTTCACAGTTCACAGTTCACAGTTCACAGTTCACAGTTCACAGTTCTCAGTTCACAGTTCACAGTTCACAGTTCACAGTTCACAGTTCACAGTTCACAGTTCACAGTTCACAGTTCACAGTTCACAGTTCACAGTTCACAGTTCACAGTTCCCAGATCACAGTTCCCAGTTCACAGTTCCCAGTTCACAGTTCCCAGTTCGCAGTTCACAGTTCACAGTTCACAGTTCACAGTTCACAGTTCACAGTTCACAGTTCACAGTTCACAGTTCACAGTTCACAGTTCACAGTTCACAGTTCACAGTTCACAGTTCACAGTTCACAGTTCACAGTTCACAGTTCACAGTTCACAGTTCACAGTTCACAGTTCACAGTTCACAGTTCACAGTTCACAGTTCACAGTTCACAGTTCACAGTTCACAGTTCACAGTTCACAGTTCACAGTTCACAGTGCACCCTTCTTAGTTCACAGCTCACAGTTCCCAGTTCACAGTTAACAGTTCACAGTTCACAGTTCACAGTTCACAGTTCACAGTTCACTGTTCACAGTTCACTGTTCACAGTTCACAGTTCACAGTTCACAGTTCACAGTTCACAGTTCACAGTTCACAGTTCACAGTTCACAGTTCACAGTTCACAGTTCACAGTTCACAGTTCACTGTTCACAGTTCACAGTTCACAGTTCACTGTTCACAGCTCGCAGTTCACAGTTCACAGTTCACAATCCGCCGTTCACAGTTCACAATTTGCAGTGCACACTTCAAAGTTCACAGCACGCAGTTCACAGTTCACAGTTCACAGTTCACAGTTCACAGTTCACAGTTCTCAGTTCACAGTTCACAGTTCACAGTTCACAGTTCACTGTTCACTGTTCACTGTTCACAGTTCACAGTTCACAGTTCACTGTTCACAGTTCACAGTTCACAGTTCACAGTTCACAGTTCACAGTTCACAGTTCACAGTTCACAGTTCACAGTTCACAGTTCACAGTTCACAGTTCACAGTTCACAGTTCACAGTTCACAGTTCACAGTTCACAGTTCACAGTTCACAGTTCACAGTTCACAGTTCACAGTTCACAGTTCACAGTTCACAGTTCACAGTTCACAGTTCACAGTTCACAGTTCACAGTTCACAGTTCACAGTTCACAGTTCACAGTTCACAGTTCACAGTTCACAGTTCACAGTTCACAGTTCACAGTTCACAGTTCACAGTTCACAGTTCACAGTTCACAGTTCACAGTTCACAGTTCACAGTTCACAGTTCACAGTTCACAGTTCACAGTTCACACTTCACAGTTCACAGTTCACAGTTCACAATCCGCCGTTCACAGTTCACAATTTGCAGTGCACACTTCAAAGTTCACAGTTCACAGTTCACAGTTCACAGTTCACAGTTCACAGTTCACAGTTCACAGTTCACAATCCGCCGTTCACAGTTCACAATTTGCAGTGCACACTTCAAAGTTCACAGCTCGCAGTTCACAGTTCACAGTTCACACTTCACAGTTCACAGTTCACAGTTCACAGTTCACAGTTCACAGTTCACAGTTCACAGTTCACTGTTCACTGTTCACAGTTCACAGTTCACAGTTCACAGTTCACAGTTCACAGTTCACAGTTCACAGTTCACAGTTCACAGTTCACAGTTCACAGTTCACAGTTCACAGTTCACAGTTCACAGTTCACAGTTCACAGTTCACAGTTCACAGTTCACAGTTCACAGTTCACAGTTCACAGTTCACACTTCACAGTTCACAGTTCACAGTTCACAATCCGCCGTTCACAGTTCACAATTTGCAGTGCACACTTCAAAGTTCACAGCTCGCAGTTCACAGTTCACAGTTCACAGTTCACACTTCACAGTTCACAGTTCACAGTTTACAGTTCACTGTTCTCAGTTCACAGTTCACAGTTCACAGTTCACAGTTCACAGTTCACAGTTCACAGTTCACAGTTCACAGTTCACTGTTCACTGTTCACAGTTCAGAGTTCACAGTTCACAGTTCACTGTTCACTGTTCACAGTTCACAGTTCACTGTTCACAGTTCACAGTTCACAGTTCACAGTTCACAGTTCACAGTTCACAGTTCACAGTTCACAGTTCACAGTTCACAGTTCACAGTTCACAGTTCACAGTTCACAGTTCACAGTTCACAGTTCACAGTTCACAGTTCACAGTTCACAGTTCACAGTTCACAGTTCACAGTTCACAGTTCACAATCCGCCGTTCACAGTTCACAATTTGCAGTGCACACTTCAAAGTTCACAGCTCGCAGTTCACAGTTCACAGTTCACACTTCACAGTTCACAGTTCACAGTTCACAGTTCACAGTTCACAGTTCACAGTTCACAGTTCACAGTTCTCAGTTCACAGTTCACAGTTCACAGTTCACAGTTCACAGTTCACAGTTCACAGTTCACAGTTCACAGTTCACAGTTCACAGTTCACAGTTCACAGTTCACAGTTCACAGTTCACAGTTCACAGTTCCCAGTTCACAGTTCGCAGTTCACAGTTCCCAGTTCACAGTTCCCAGTTCACAGTTCACAGTTCACAGTTCACAGTTCACAGTTCACAGTTCACAGTTCACAGTTCACAGTTCACAGTTCACAGTTCACAGTTCACAGTTCACAGTTCACAGTTCACAGTTCACAGTTCACAGTTCACAGTTCACAGTTCACAGTTCACAGTTCACAGTTCACAGTTCACAGTTCACAGTTCACAGTTCACAGTTCACACTTCACAGTTCACAGTTCACAGTTCACAGTTCACAGTTCACAGTTCACAGTTCACAGTTCACAGTTCACAGTGCACCCTTCTTAGTTCACAGCTCACAGTTCCCAGTTCACAGTTCACAGTTCACAGTTCACAGTTCACAGTTCACAGTTCACAGTTCACAGTTCACAGTTCACAGTTCACAGTTCACAGTTCACAGTTCACAATCCGCCGTTCACAGTTCACAATTTGCAGTGCACACTTCAAAGTTCACAGCTCGCAGTTCACAGTTCACAGTTCACAGTTCACAGTTCACAGTTCACAGTTCACAGTTCACAGTTTACAATTCACAGTTCACAGTTCACAGTTCACAGTTCACAGTTCACAGTTCACAGTTCACAGTTCACAGTTCACAGTTCACAGTTCACAGTTCACAGTTCACAGTTCACACGTCACAGTTCACACGTCACAGTTCACACGTCACAGTTCACACGTCACAGTTCACACGTCACAGTTCACACGTCACAGTTCACACGTCACAGTTCACACGTCACAGTTCACACGTCACAGTTCACACGTCACAGTTCACACGTCACAGTTCACACGTCACAGTTCACACGTCACAGTTCACACGTCACAGTTCACACGTCACAGTTCACACGTCACAGTTCACACGTCACAGTTCACACGTCACAGTTCACACGTCACAGTTCACACGTCACAGTTCACACGTCACAGTTCACACGTCACAGTTCACACGTCACAGTTCACACGTCACAGTTCACACGTCACAGTTCACACGTCACAGTTCACACGTCACAGTTCACACGTCACAGTTCACACGTCACAGTTCACACGTCACAGTTCACACGTCACAGTTCACACGTCACAGTTCACACGTCACAGTTCACACGTCACAGTTCACACGTCACAGTTCACACGTCACAGTTCACACGTCACAGTTCACACGTCACAGTTCACACGTCACAGTTCACACGTCACAGTTCACACGTCACAGTTCACACGTCACAGTTCACAGTTCACAGTTCACAGTTCACAGTTCACAGTTCACAGTTCACAGTTCACAGTTCACAGTTCACAGTGCACCCTTCTTAGTTCACAGCTCACAGTTCCCAGTTCACAGTTCACAGTTCACAGTCCACAGTTCACAGTTCACAGTGCACCCTTCTTAGTTCACAGCTCACAGTTCCCAGTTCACAGTTAACAGTTCCCAGTTCACAATCCGCCGTTCACAGTTCACAATTTGCAGTGCACACTTCAAAGTTCACAGTTCACAGTTCACAGTTCACAGTTCATAGTTCACAGTTCACAGTTCACAGTTCACAGTTCACAGTTCACAGTTCACAGTTCACAGTTCACAGTTCACAGTTCACAGTTCACAGTTCACAGTTCACAGTTCACAGTTCACAGTTCACAGTTCACAGTTCACAGTTCACAGTTCACAGTTCACAGTTCACAGTTCACAGTTCACAGTTCACAGTTCACAGTTCACAGTTCACAGTTCACAGTTCACAGTTCACAGTTCACAGTTCACAGTCCACAGTTCACAGTTCACAGTGCACCCTTCTTAGTTCACAGCTCACAGTTCCCAGTTCACAGTTAACAGTTCACAGTTCACAATCCGCCGTTCACAGTTCACAATTTGCAGTGCACACTTCAAAGTTCACAGTTCACAGTTCACAGTTCACAGATCACAGTTCACAGTTCACAGTTCACAGTTCACAGTTCACAGTTCACAGTTCACAGTTCACAGTTCACAGTTCACAGTTCACAGTTCACAGTTCACAGTTCACAGTTCACAGTTCACAGTTCACAGTTCACAGTTCACAGTTCACAGTTCACAGTTCACAGTTCACAGTTCACAGTTCACAGTTCACAGTTCACAGTTCACAGTTCACAGTTCACAGTTCACAGTTCACAGTTCACTGTTCACAGTTCACAGTTCACAGTTCACTGTTCACAGTTCACAGTTCACAGTTCACAGTTCACAGTTCACAGTTCACAGTTCACAGTTCACAGTTCACTGTTCACTGTTCACTGTTCACTGTTCACTGTTCACTGTTCACTGTTCACAGTTCACAGTTCACAGTTCCCAGTTCACAGTTAACAGTTCACAGTTCACAATCCGCCGTTCACAGTTCACAATTTGCAGTGCACACTTCAAAGTTCACAGCTCGCAGTTCACAGTTCACAGTTCACAGTTCACAGTTCACAGTTCACAGTTCACAGATCACAGTTCACAGTTCACAGTTCACACTTCACAGTTCACAGTTCACAGTTCACAGTTCACAGTTCACAGTTCACAGTTCACAGTTCACAGTTCACAGTTCACAGTTCACAGTTCACAGTTCACAGTTCACAGTTCACAGTTCACAGTTCACAGTTCACAGTTCACAGTTCACAGTTCACAGTTCACAGTTCACAGTTCACAGTTCACAGTTCACAGTTCACAGTTCACAGTTCACACTTCACAGTTCACAGTTCACAGTTCACAATCCGCCGTTCACAGTTCACAATTTGCAGTGCACACTTCAAAGTTCACAGCTCGCAGTTCACAGTTCACAGTTCACACTTCACAGTTCACAGTTCACTGTTCACTGTTCACTGTTCACTGTTCACTGTTCACAGTTCACAGTTCACAGTTCACAGTTCACAGTTCACAGTTCACAGTTCACAGTTCACAGTTCACAGTTCACAGTTCACAGTCCACAGTTCACAGTCCACAGTTCACAGTTCACAGTTCACAGTTCACAGTTCACAGTTCACAGTTCACAGTCCACAGTTCACAGTTCACAGTTCACAGTTCACAGTTCACAGTTCACAGTTCACAGTTCACAGTTCACAGTTCACAGTTCACAGTTCACAGTTCACAGTTCACAGTTCACAGTTCACAGTTCACAGTTCACAGTTCACAGTTCACAGTTCACAGTTCACAGTTCACAGTTCACAGTTCACAGTTCACAGTTCACAGTTCACAGTTCACAGTTCACAGTTCACAGTTCACAGTTCACAGTTCACAGTTCACAGTTCACAGTTCACAGTTCACAGTTCACAGTTCACAGTTCACAGTTCACAGTTCACAGTTCACAGTTCACAGTTCACAGTTCACAGTTCACAGTTCACAGTTCACAGTTCACAGTTCACAGTTCACAGTTCACAGTTCACAGTTCACAGTTCACAGTTCACAGTTCACAGTTCACAGTTCACAGTTCACAGTTCACAGTTCACAGTTCACAGTTCACAGTTCACAGTTCACAGTTCACAGTTCACAGTTCACAGTTCACAGTTCACAGTTCACAGTTCACAGTTCACAGTTCACAGTTCACAGTTCACAGTTCACAGTTCACAGTTCACAGTTCACAGTTCACAGTTCACAGTTCACCCTTCTTAGTTCACAGCTCACAGTTCCCAGTTCACAGTTCACAGTTCACAGTCCACAGTTCACAGTTCACAGTGCACCCTTCTTAGTTCACAGCTCACAGTTCCCAGTTCACAGTTAACAGTTCACAGTGCACAATCCGCCGTTCACAGTTCACAGTTCACAGTTCACAGTTCACAGTTCACAGTTCACAGTTCACAGTTCACAGTTCACAGTTCACAGTTCACAGTTCACAGTTCACAGTTCACAGTTCACAGTTCACAGTTCACAATTTGCAGTGCACACTTCAAAGTTCACAGTTCACAGTTCACAGTTCACAGATCACAGTTCACAGTTCACAGTTCACAGTTCACAGTTCACAGTTCACAGTTCACAGTTCACAGATCACAGTTCACAGTTCACAGTTCACAGTTCACAGTTCACAGTTCACAGTTCACAGTTCACAGTTCACAGTTCAGAGTTCAGAGTTCACAGTTCACAGTTCACAGTTCACAGTTCACAGTTCACAGTTCACAGTTCACAGTTCACAGTTCACAGTTCACAGTTCACAGTTCACAGTTCAGAGTTCACAGTTCACAGTTCACAGTTCACAGTTCACAGTTCACAGTTCACAGTTCACAGTTCACAGTTCACAGTTCACAGTTCACAGTTCACAGTTCACAGTTCACAGTTCACAGTTCACAGTTCACAGTTCACAGTTCACAGTTCACAGTTCACAGTTCACAGTTCACAGTTCACAGTTCACAGTTCACAGTTCACAGTTCACAGTTCACAGTTCACAGTTCACAGTTCACAGTTCACAGTTCACAGTTCACAGTTCACAGTTCACAGTTCACAGTTCACAGTTCACCCTTCTTAGTTCACAGCTCACAGTTCCCAGTTCACAGTTCACAGTTCACAGTCCACAGTTCACAGTTCACAGTGCACCCTTCTTAGTTCACAGCTCACAGTTCCCAGTTCACAGTTAACAGTTCACAGTGCACAATCCGCCGTTCACAGTTCACAGTTCACAGTTCACAGTTCACAGTTCACAGTTCACAGTTCACAGTTCAGAGTTCACAGTTCACAGTTCACAGTTCACAGTTCACAGTTCACAGTTCACAGTTCACAGTTCACAGTTCACAGTTCACAGTTCACAGTTCACAGTTCACAGTTCACAGTTCACAGTTCACAGTTCACAGTTCACAGTTCACAGTTCACAGATCACAGTTCACAGTTCACAGTTCACAGTTCACAGTTCACAGTTCACAGTTCACAGTTCACAGTTCACAGTTCACAGTTCACAGTTCACAGTTCACAGTTCACAGTTCACAGTTCACAGTTCACAGTTCACAGTTCACAGTTCACAGTTCACAGTTCACAGTTCACAGTTCACAGTTCACAGTTCACAGTTCACAGTTCACAGTTCACAGTTCACAGTTCACAGTTCACAGTTCACAGTTCACAGTTCACAGTGCACCCTTCTTAGTTCACAGCTCACAGTTCCCAGTTCACAGTTCACAGTTCACAGTTCACAGTCCACAGTTCACAGTTCGCAGTTCACAGTTCACAGTTCACAGTTCACAGTTCACAGTTCACAGTTCACAGTTCACAGTTCACAGTTCACAGTTCACAGTTCACAGTTCACAGTTCACAGTTCACAGTTCACAGTTCACAGTTCACAGTTCACAGTTCGCAGTTCACAGTTCACAGTTCACAGTTCACAGTGCACCCTTCTTAGTTCACAGCTCACAGTTCCCAGTTCACAGTTCACAGTTCACAGTCCACAGTTCACAGTTCACAGTGCACCCTTCTTAGTTCACAGCTCACAGTTCCCAGTTCACAGTTAACAGTTCACAGTTCACAATCCGCCGTTCACAGTTCACAATTTGCAGTGCACACTTCAAAGTTCACAGTTCACAGTTCACAGTTCACAGATCACAGTTCACAGTTCACAGTTCACAGTTCACAGTTCACAGTTCACAGTTCACAGTTCACAGATCACAGTTCACAGTTCACAGTTCACAGTTCACAGTTCACAGTTCACAGTTCACAGTTCACAGTTCACAGTTCACAGTTCACAGTTCACAGTTCACAGTTCACAGTTCAGAGTTCAGAGTTCACAGTTCACAGTTCACAGTTCACAGTTCACAGTTCACAGTTCAGAGTTCACAGTTCAGAGTTCACAGTTCACAGTTCACAGTTCACAGTTCACAGTTCACAGTTCACAGTTCACAGTTCACAGTTCACAGTTCACAGTTCACAGTTCACAGTTCACAGTTCACAGTTCACAGTTCACAGTTCACAGTTCACAGTTCACAGTTCACAGTTCACAGTTCACAGTTCACAGTTCACAGTTCACAGTTCACAGTTCACAGTTCACAGTTCACAGTTCACAGTTCACTGTTCACAGTTCACAGTTCACAGTTCACTGTTCACAGCTCGCAGTTCACAGTTCACAGTTCACAATCCGCCGTTCACAGTTCACAATTTGCAGTGCACACTTCAAAGTTCACAGCACGCAGTTCACAGTTCACAGTTCACACTTCACAGTTCACAGTTCACAGTTCACAGTTCACAGTTCTCAGTTCACAGTTCACAGTTCACAGTTCACAGTTCACTGTTCACTGTTCACTGTTCACAGTTCACAGTTCACAGTTCACAGTTCACTGTTCACAGTTCACAGTTCACAGTTCACAGTTCACAGTTCACAGTTCACAGTTCACACTTCACAGTTCCCAGTTCACAGTTCACAGTTCACAGTTCACAGTTCACAGTTCACAGTTCACAGTTCACAGTTCACAGTTCACAGTTCACAGTTCACAGTTCACAGTTCACAGTTCACAGTTCACAGTTCACAGTTCTCAGTTCACAGTTCACAGTTCACAGTTCACAGTTCACAGTTCACAGTTCACAGTTCACAGTTCACAGTTCACAGTTCACAGTTCACAGTTCACAGTTCACAGTTCACAGTTCACAGTTCACAGTTCACAGTTCACAGTTCACAGTTCACAGTTCACAGTTCACAGTTCCCAGTTCACAGTTCGCAGTTCACAGTTCCCAGTTCACAGTTCCCAGTTCACAGTTCACAGTTCACAGTTCACAGTTCACAGTTCACAGTTCACAGTTCACAGTTCACAGTTCACAGTTCACAGTTCACAGTTCACAGTTCACAGTTCACAGTTCACAGTTCACAGTTCACAGTTCACAGTTCACAGTTCACAGTTCACAGTTCACAGTTCACAGTTCACAGTTCACAGTTCACAGTTCACAGTTCACAGTTCACAGTTCACAGTTCACAGTTCACAGTTCACAGTTCACAGTTCACAGTTCACAGTTCACAGTTCACAGTTCACAGTTCACAGTTCACAGTTCACAGTTCACAGTTCACAGTTCACAGTTCACAGTTCACAGTTCACAGTTCACAGTTCACAGTTCACAGTTCACAGTTCACAGTTCACAGTTCACAGTTCACAGTTCACAGTTCACAGTGCACCCTTCTTAGTTCACAGCTCACAGTTCCCAGTTCACAGTTCACAGTTCACAGTTCACAGTTCACAGTTCACAGTTCACAGTTCACAGTTCACAGTTCACAGTTCACAGTTCACAATCCGCCGTTCACAGTTCACAATTTGCAGTGCACACTTCAAAGTTCACAGCTCGCAGTTCACAGTTCACAGTTCACAGTTCACAGTTCACAGTTCACAGTTCACAGTTCACAGTTTACAATTCACAGTTCACAGTTCACAGTTCACAGTTCACAGTTCACAGTTCACAGTTCACAGTTCACAGTTCACAGTTCACAGTTCACAGTTCACAGTTCACAGTTCACACGTCACAGTTCACACGTCACAGTTCACACGTCACAGTTCACACGTCACAGTTCACACGTCACAGTTCACACGTCACAGTTCACACGTCACAGTTCACACGTCACAGTTCACACGTCACAGTTCACACGTCACAGTTCACACGTCACAGTTCACACGTCACAGTTCACACGTCACAGTTCACACGTCACAGTTCACACGTCACAGTTCACACGTCACAGTTCACACGTCACAGTTCACACGTCACAGTTCACACGTCACAGTTCACACGTCACAGTTCACACGTCACAGTTCACACGTCACAGTTCACACGTCACAGTTCACACGTCACAGTTCACACGTCACAGTTCACACGTCACAGTTCACACGTCACAGTTCACACGTCACAGTTCACACGTCACAGTTCACACGTCACAGTTCACACGTCACAGTTCACACGTCACAGTTCACACGTCACAGTTCACACGTCACAGTTCACACGTCACAGTTCACACGTCACAGTTCACACGTCACAGTTCACACGTCACAGTTCACACGTCACAGTTCACACGTCACAGTTCACACGTCACAGTTCACACGTCACAGTTCACACGTCACAGTTCACACGTCACAGTTCACACGTCACAGTTCACACGTCACAGTTCACACGTCACAGTTCACACGTCACAGTTCACAGTTCACAGTTCACAGTTCACAGTTCACAGTTCACAGTTCACAGTTCACAGTTCACAGTTCACAGTTCACAGTTCACAGTGCACCCTTCTTAGTTCACAGCTCACAGTTCCCAGTTCACAGTTCACAGTTCACAGTCCACAGTTCACAGTTCACAGTGCACCCTTCTTAGTTCACAGCTCACAGTTCCCAGTTCACAGTTAACAGTTCACAGTTCACAATCCGCCGTTCACAGTTCACAATTTGCAGTGCACACTTCAAAGTTCACAGTTCACAGTTCACAGTTCACAGTTCATAGTTCACAGTTCACAGTTCACAGTTCACAGTTCACAGTTCACAGTTCACAGTTCACAGTTCACAGTTCACAGTTCACAGTTCACAGTTCACAGTTCACAGTTCACAGTTCACAGTTCACAGTTCACAGTTCACAGTTCACAGTTCACAGTTCACAGTTCACAGTTCACAGTTCACAGTTCACAGTTCACAGTTCACAGTTCACAGTTCACAGTTCACAGTTCACAGTTCACAGTTCACAGTTCACAGTTCACAGTTCACAGTTCACAGTTCACAGTGCACCCTTCTTAGTTCACAGCTCACAGTTCCCAGTTCACAGTTAACAGTTCACAGTTCACAATCCGCCGTTCACAGTGCACAATTTGCAGTGCACACTTCAAAGTTCACAGTTCACAGTTCACAGTTCACAGATCACAGTTCACAGTTCACAGTTCACACTTCACAGTTCACAGTTCACAGTTCACAGTTCACAGTTCACAGTTCACAGTTCACAGTTCACAGTTCACAGTGCACCCTTCTTAGTTCACAGCTCACTGTTCCCAGTTCACAGTTCACAGTTCACAGTCCACAGTTCACAGTTCACAGTGCACCCTTCTTAGTTCACAGCTCACAGTTCCCAGTTCACAGTTAACAGTTCACAGTTCACAATCCCCCGTTCACAGTTCACAATTTGCAGTGCACACTTCAAAGTTCACAGTTCACAGTTCACAGTTCACAGATCACAGTTCACAGTTGACAGTTCACAGTTGACAGTTCACAGTTCTCAGTTCACAGTTCACAGTTCACAGTTCACAGTTCACAGTTCACAGTTCACAGTTCACAGTTCACAGTTCCCAGATCACAGTTCCCAGTTCACAGTTCCCAGTTCACAGTTCACAGTTCACAGTTCACTGTTCACTGTTCACAGTTCACAGTTCACTGTTCACAGTTCACAGTTCACAGTTCACAGTTCACAGTTCACAGTTCACAGTTCACAGTTCACAGTTCACAGTTCACAGTTCACAGTTCACAGTTCACAGTTCACAATCCGCCGTTCACAGCTCGCAGTTCACAGTTCACAGTTCACACTTCACAGTTCACAGTTCACAGTTCACAGTTCACAGTTCACAGTTCACAGTTCTCAGTTCACAGTTCACAGTTCACAGTTCACAGTTCACAGTTCACAGTTCACAGTTCACAGTTCACAGTTCACAGTTCACAGTTCACAGTTCACAGTTCACAGTTCACAGTTCACAGTTCACAGTTCACAGTTCCCAGATCACAGTTCCCAGTTCACAGTTCCCAGTTCACAGTTCCCAGTTCGCAGTTCACAGTTCACAGTTCACAGTTCACAGTTCACAGTTCACAGTTCACAGTTCACAGTTCACAGTTCACAGTTCACAGTTCACAGTTCACAGTTCACAGTTCACAGTTCACAGTTCACAGTTCACAGTTCACAGTTCACAGTTCACAGTTCACAGTTCACAGTTCACAGTTCACAGTTCACAGTTCACAGTTCACAGTTCACAGTTCACAGTTCACAGTTCACAGTTCACAGTTCACAGTTCACAGTTCACAGTTCACAGTTCACAGTTCACAGTTCACAGTTCACAGTGCACCCTTCTTAGTTCACAGCTCACAGTTCCCAGTTCACAGTTAACAGTTCACAGTTCACAGTTCACAGTTCACAGTTCACAGTTCACTGTTCACAGTTCACAGTTCACAGTTCACAGTTCACAGTTCACAGTTCACAGTTCACAGTTCACAGTTCACAGTTCACAGTTCACAGTTCACAGTTCACAGTTCACAGTTCACAGTTCACAGTTCACTGTTCACAGTTCACAGTTCACAGTTCACTGTTCACAGCTCGCAGTTCACAGTTCACAGTTCACAATCCGCCGTTCACAGTTCACAATTTGCAGTGCACACTTCAAAGTTCACAGCACGCAGTTCACAGTTCACAGTTCACACTTCACAGTTCACAGTTCACAGTTCACAGTTCACAGTTCTCAGTTCACAGTTCACAGTTCACAGTTCACAGTTCACTGTTCACTGTTCACTGTTCACAGTTCACAGTTCACAGTTCACAGTTCACTGTTCACAGTTCACAGTTCACAGTTCACAGTTCACAGTTCACAGTTCACAGTTCACAGTTCACAGTTCACAGTTCACAGTTCACAGTTCACAGTTCACAGTTCACAGTTCACAGTTCACAGTTCACAGTTCACAGTTCACAGTTCACAGTTCACAGTTCACAGTTCACAGTTCACAGTTCACAGTTCACAGTTCACAGTTCACAGTTCACAGTTCACAGTTCACAGTTCACAGTTCACAGTTCACAGTTCACAGTTCACAGTTCACAGTTCACAGTTCACAGTTCACAGTTCACAGTTCACAGTTCACAGTTCACAGTTCACAGTTCACAGTTCACAGTTCACAGTTCACACTTCACAGTTCACAGTTCACAGTTCACAATCCGCCGTTCACAGTTCACAATTTGCAGTGCACACTTCAAAGTTCACAGTTCACAGTTCACAGTTCACAGTTCACAGTTCACAGTTCACAGTTCACAGTTCACAATCCGCCGTTCACAGTTCACAATTTGCAGTGCACACTTCAAAGTTCACACTTCACAGTTCACAGTTCACAGTTCACAGTTCACAGTTCACAGTTCACAGTTCACTGTTCACTGTTCACAGTTCACAGTTCACAGTTCACAGTTCACAGTTCACAGTTCACAGTTCACAGTTCACAGTTCACAGTTCACAGTTCACAGTTCACAGTTCACAGTTCACTGTTCACAGTTCACAGTTCACAGTTCACAGTTCACAGTTCACAGTTCACAGTTCACACTTCACAGTTCCCAGTTCACAGTTCACAGTTCACAGTTCACAGTTCACAGTTCACAGTTCACAGTTCACAGTTCACAGTTCACAGTTCACAGTTCACAGTTCACAGTTCACAGTTCACAGTTCACAGTTCACAGTTCACAGTTCACAGTTCACAGTTCACAGTTCACAGTTCACAGTTCACAGTTCACAATCCGCCGTTCACAGTTCACAATTTGCAGTGCACACTTCAAAGTTCACAGCTCGCAGTTCACAGTTCACAGTTCACACTTCACAGTTCACAGTTCACAGTTCACAGTTCACAGTTCACAGTTCACAGTTCACAGTTCTCAGTTCACAGTTCACAGTTCACAGTTCACAGTTCACAGTTCACAGTTCACAGTTCACAGTTCACAGTTCACAGTTCACAGTTCACAGTTCACAGTTCACAGTTCACAGTTCACAGTTCACAGTTCACAGTTCACAGTTCACAGTTCACAGTTCACAGTTCACAGTTCCCAGTTCACAGTTCGCAGTTCACAGTTCCCAGTTCACAGTTCCCAGTTCACAGTTCACAGTTCACAGTTCACAGTTCACAGTTCACAGTTCACAGTTCACAGTTCACAGTTCACAGTTCACAGTTCACAGTTCACAGTTCACAGTTCACAGTTCACAGTTCACAGTTCACAGTTCACAGTTCACAGTTCACAGTTCACAGTTCACAGTTCACAGTTCACAGTTCACAGTTCACAGTTCACAGTTCACAGTTCACAGTTCACAGTTCACAGTTCACAGTTCACAGTTCACAGTTCACAGTTCACAGTTCACAGTTCACAGTTCACAGTTCACAGTTCACAGTTCACAGTTCACAGTTCACAGTTCACAGTTCACAGTTCACAGTTCACAGTTCACAGTTCACAGTTCACAGTTCACAGTTCACAGTTCACAGTTCACAGTTCACAGTTCACAGTTCACAGTTCACAGTTCACAGTTCACAGTTCACAGTTCACAGTTCACAGTTCACAGTTCACAGTTCACAGTTCACAGTTCACAGTTCACAGTTCACAGTTCACAGTTCACAGTTCACAGTTCACAGTTCACAGTTCACAGTTCACAGTTCACAGTTCACAGTTCACAGTTCACAGTTCACAGTTCACAGTTCACAGTTCACAGTTCACAGTTCACAGTTCACAGTTCACAGTTCACAGTTCACAGTTCACAGTTCACAGTTCACAGTTCACAGTTCACAGTTCACAGTTCACAGTTCACAGTTCACAGTTCACAGTTCACAGTTCACAGTTCACAGTTCACAGTTCACAGTTCACAGTTCACAGTTCACAGTTCACAGTTCACAGTTCACAGTTCACAGTTCACAGTTCACAGTTCACAGTTCACAGCTCACAGTTCCCAGTTCACAGTTAACAGTTCACAGTTCACAATCCGCCGTTCACAGTTCACAATTTGCAGTGCACACTTCAAAGTTCACAGCTCGCAGTTCACAGTTCACTGTTCACTGTTCACTGTTCACTGTTCACTGTTCACTGTTCACAGTTCACAGTTCACAGTTCACAGTTCACAGTTCACAGTTCACAGTTCACAGTTCACAGTTCACAGTTCACAGTTCACAGTTCACAGTTCACAGTTCACAGTTCACAGTTCACAGTTCACAGTTCACAGTTCACAGTTCACAGTTCACAGTTCACAGTTCACAGTTCACAGATCACAGTTCACAGTTCACAGTTCACAGTTCACAGTTCACAGTTCACAGTCCACAGTTCACAGTTCGCAGTTCACAGTTCACTGTTCACAGTTCACAGTTCACAGTTCACAGTTCACAGTTCACAGTTCACAGTTCACAGTTCACAGTTCACAGTTCACAGTTCACAGTTCACAGTTCACAGTTCACAGTTCGCAGTTCACAGTTCACAGTTCACAGTTCACAGTGCACCCTTCTTAGTTCACAGCTCACAGTTCCCAGTTCACAGTTCACAGTTCACAGTCCACAGTTCACAGTTCACAGTGCACCCTTCTTAGTTCACAGCTCACAGTTCCCAGTTCACAGTTCACAGTTCACAGTTCACAGTTCACAGTTCACAGTTCACAGTTCACAGTTCACAGTTCACAGTTCACAGTTCACAATCCGCCGTTCACAGTTCACAATTTGCAGTGCACACTTCAAAGTTCACAGCTCGCAGTTCACAGTTCACAGTTCACAGTTCACAGTTCACAGTTCACAGTTCACAGTTCACAGTTTACAATTCACAGTTCACAGTTCACAGTTCACAGTTCACAGTTCACAGTTCACAGTTCACAGTTCACAGTTCACAGTTCACAGTTCACAGTTCACAGTTCACAGTTCACAGTTCACAGTTCACAGTTCACAGTTCACAGTTCACAGTTCACAGTTCACAGTTCACACGTCACAGTTCACACGTCACAGTTCACACGTCACAGTTCACACGTCACAGTTCACACGTCACAGTTCACACGTCACAGTTCACACGTCACAGTTCACACGTCACAGTTCACACGTCACAGTTCACACGTCACAGTTCACACGTCACAGTTCACACGTCACAGTTCACACGTCACAGTTCACACGTCACAGTTCACACGTCACAGTTCACACGTCACAGTTCACACGTCACAGTTCACACGTCACAGTTCACACGTCACAGTTCACACGTCACAGTTCACACGTCACAGTTCACACGTCACAGTTCACACGTCACAGTTCACACGTCACAGTTCACACGTCACAGTTCACACGTCACAGTTCACACGTCACAGTTCACACGTCACAGTTCACACGTCACAGTTCACACGTCACAGTTCACACGTCACAGTTCACACGTCACAGTTCACACGTCACAGTTCACACGTCACAGTTCACACGTCACAGTTCACACGTCACAGTTCACACGTCACAGTTCACACGTCACAGTTCACACGTCACAGTTCACACGTCACAGTTCACACGTCACAGTTCACACGTCACAGTTCACACGTCACAGTTCACACGTCACAGTTCACACGTCACAGTTCACACGTCACAGTTCACACGTCACAGTTCACACGTCACAGTTCACACGTCACAGTTCACACGTCACAGTTCACACGTCACAGTTCACACGTCACAGTTCACACGTCACAGTTCACACGTCACAGTTCACAGTTCACAGTTCACAGTTCACAGTTCACAGTTCACAGTTCACAGTTCACAGTTCACAGTTCACAGTTCACAGTTCACAGTTCACAGTTCACAGTTCACAGTGCACCCTTCTTAGTTCACAGCTCACAGTTCCCAGTTCACAGTTCACAGTTCACAGTCCACAGTTCACAGTTCACAGTGCACCCTTCTTAGTTCACAGCTCACAGTTCCCAGTTCACAGTTAACAGTTCACAGTTCACAATCCGCCGTTCACAGTTCACAATTTGCAGTGCACACTTCAAAGTTCACAGTTCACAGTTCACAGTTCACAGTTCATAGTTCACAGTTCACAGTTCACAGTTCACAGTTCACAGTTCACAGTTCACAGTTCACAGTTCACAGTTCACAGTTCACAGTTCACAGTTCACAGTTCACAGTTCACAGTTCACAGTTCACAGTTCACAGTTCACAGTTCACAGTTCACAGTTCACAGTTCACAGTTCACAGTTCACAGTTCACAGTTCACAGTTCACAGTTCACAGTTCACAGTTCACAGTTCACAGTTCACAGTTCACAGTTCACAGTTCACAGTGCACCCTTCTTAGTTCACAGCTCACAGTTCCCAGTTCACAGTTAACAGTTCACAGTTCACAATCCGCCGTTCACAGTGCACAATTTGCAGTGCACACTTCAAAGTTCACAGTTCACAGTTCACAGTTCACAGATCACAGTTCACAGTTCACAGTTCACACTTCACAGTTCACAGTTCACAGTTCACAGTTCACAGTTCACAGTTCACAGTTCACAGTTCACAGTGCACCCTTCTTAGTTCACAGCTCACAGTTCCCAGTTCACAGTTCACAGTTCACAGTCCACAGTTCACAGTTCACAGTGCACCCTTCTTAGTTCACAGCTCACAGTTCCCAGTTCACAGTTAACAGTTCACAGTTCACAATCCCCCGTTCACAGTTCACAATTTGCAGTGCACACTTCAAAGTTCACAGTTCACAGTTCACAGTTCACAGATCACAGTTCACAGTTGACAGTTCACAGTTGACAGTTCACAGTTCTCAGTTCACAGTTCACAGTTCACAGTTCACAGTTCACAGTTCACAGTTCACAGTTCACAGTTCACAGTTCCCAGATCACAGTTCCCAGTTCACAGTTCCCAGTTCACAGTTCACAGTTCACAGTTCACTGTTCACTGTTCACAGTTCACAGTTCACTGTTCACAGTTCACAGTTCACAGTTCACAGTTCACAGTTCACAGTTCACAGTTCACAGTTCACAGTTCACAGTTCACAGTTCACAGTTCACAGTTCACAGTTCACAGTTCACAATCCGCCGTTCACAGCTCGCAGTTCACAGTTCACAGTTCACACTTCACAGTTCACAGTTCACAGTTCACAGTTCACAGTTCACAGTTCACAGTTCTCAGTTCACAGTTCACAGTTCACAGTTCACAGTTCACAGTTCACAGTTCACAGTTCACAGTTCACAGTTCACAGTTCACAGTTCACAGTTCACAGTTCACAGTTCACAGTTCACAGTTCACAGTTCACAGTTCCCAGATCACAGTTCCCAGTTCACAGTTCCCAGTTCACAGTTCCCAGTTCGCAGTTCACAGTTCACAGTTCACAGTTCACAGTTCACAGTTCACAGTTCACAGTTCACAGTTCACAGTTCACAGTTCACAGTTCACAGTTCACAGTTCACAGTTCACAGTTCACAGTTCACAGTTCACAGTTCACAGTTCACAGTTCACAGTTCACAGTTCACAGTTCACAGTTCACAGTTCACAGTTCACAGTTCACAGTTCACAGTTCACAGTTCACAGTTCACAGTTCACAGTTCACAGTTCACAGTTCACAGTGCACCCTTCTTAGTTCACAGCTCACAGTTCCCAGTTCACAGTTAACAGTTCACAGTTCACAGTTCACAGTTCACAGTTCACAGTTCACAGTTCACAGTTCACAGTTCACAGTTCACAGTTCACAGTTCACAGTTCACAGTTCACAGTTCACAGTTCACAGTTCACAGTTCACAGTTCACAGTTCACAGTTCACAGTTCACAGTTCACAGTTCACAGTTCACAGTTCACAGTTCACAGTTCACAGTTCACAGTTCACAGTTCACAGTTCACAGTTCACAGTTCACAGTTCACAGTTCACAGTTCACACTTCACAGTTCACAGTTCACAGTTCACAATCCGCCGTTCACAGTTCACAATTTGCAGTGCACACTTCAAAGTTCACAGCTCGCAGTTCACAGTTCACAGTTCACACTTCACAGTTCACAGTTCACAGTTCACAGTTCACAGTTCACAGTTCACAGTTCACAGTTCACAGTTCACAGTTCACAGTTCACAGTTCACAGTTCACAGTTCACAGTTCACAGTTCACAGTTCACAGTTCACAGTTCACAGTTCACAGTTCACAGTTCACAGTTCACAGTTCACAGTTCACAGTTCACAGTTCACAGTTCACAGTTCACAGTTCACAGTTCACAGTTCACAGTTCACAGTTCACAGTTCACAGTTCACAGTTCACAATCCGCCGTTCACAGTTCACAATTTGCAGTGCACACTTCAAAGTTCACAGCTCGCAGTTCACAGTTCACAGTTCACACTTCACAGTTCACAGTTCACAGTTCACAGTTCACAGTTCACAGTTCACAGTTCACTGTTCACTGTTCACAGTTCACAGTTCACAGTTCACAGTTCACAGTTCACAGTTCACAGTTCACAGTTCACAGTTCACAGTTCACAGTTCACAGTTCACAGTTCACAGTTCACAGTTCACAGTTCACAGTTCACAGTTCACAGTTCACAGTTCACAGTTCACAGTTCACAGTTCACAGTTCACAGTTCACAGTTCACAGTTCACAGTTCACAGTTCACAGTTCACAGTTCACAGTTCACAGTTCACAGTTCACAGTTCACAGTTCACACTTCACAGTTCACAGTTCACAGTTCACAATCCGCCGTTCACAGTTCACAATTTGCAGTGCACACTTCAAAGTTCACAGCTCGCAGTTCACAGTTC